>LPNX010929364.1:8328-94474 GCA_001517045.1 Pseudotsuga menziesii | reverse complement strand
TATATATATATATATATTTTATATGTTAAGAATAGAGAATTGCCTTTTTCTGAAGTTTAACAAGGAGGTATGGAAAAGCTGGGGAGTATGCATAGGAGGAGTCTCCAGATACAGAAACAAGAAATTTTCCCAGAGAACCTATATTAGAAGATGTGACTTCCAACTCCTCAGAGCTGTTACAGACTGTAAAAGGTTTAAAAACTTAAATGGAGTCTGTAAAGAGGGAGAATGAGAGGATTCTGAAAGCTCAGGAAGAACTGAATCAAATTTTAATGGAAAAAATTCAAACTGAAGGAAGGGGTAGAAGGTTAGAATCTGAAGATGTCAGTCATCAAAGAAAATCCAAAAAGATGAAGTTTGCAAAAACTGAAAGTAGTTCGTCGTCTGAAGGGTTTGGTGAACGACAAAGTTACCATACTACTAGTGAAAGTAGTGAAGATGATTTGTATGACAAGAAGAAGAAATACAAACCATATGAGGAAATTTCATGGGAGTTCAAAAAGATAAAGCCACTAACTTTTAATGGAGAGACTGAGAAGGGGGAGGAAGCAAAGTCCTGGTTGTCCAGGATGAAGAAGTACTTCCATATATATAATTACTCTAACCAGTTAAAGGCAAGGATGGCTATATATATCCTCTCAGGAAAAGCTGACATATGGTGGCAGGACTTGAAGAGAGTCAAGGGTATAAGAGAGAAAGAATTTAATTGGAGTACCTTTAAAAGGTATTTCAAAAAGAAATTTCTGTCTAAGCAGTATTACGAGGAAAGAGCTAAAGAGTTTTATGAATTAAAGTTAGGTTCAATGACAATGAAGGATCTGAACAGTAAATTCTTAAGTTTACTTAGGTATGTACCCTACCTAGTAGAAGAGAAACCAAAAGTATAGTGATTTCTTAGTTGTCTACCGTATCATATTAAAGATAGAATTGAATATGATAACCCAAAGACTTTGGAGGAAGCTATGAGGAAGGCTAACTTTTGTTTTGAGCAAAATCGGAAGAAAGAATGCTTGGCCAATTGGAAGGCTAAGAAAAATAACAATCAGCCTGAATTTAAGAAGAAGGAATTTGTACCTCACAGAAATTTCAAGAATAATAAGACCAAAAATTATTCTAACAACAAGAATTTTCAAGGAAATAGGAATAGTACTTCCAACAATTCGAATAATTTTAAGGGCAAAAAAAATGCAAATAATCATGGAAATTTTACCAAGAGTTTTGAACATAAAGAGATTGTTAAGTGCTAGAAATGTAATGGCCCGCACTATGCCTTAGTCTGTCCAAACCGGAAGAAAATTGTTAGCAATATTCATACTGTACAGGAGGAGATGACCGTTGGGGAACTAGCAAGGAGCATGCCCAGAATTAATGCGGATTTGGAGAACCGCCAAGCTGAATATCAAACTTCCATGGTGGAAGTAGAAGGTATGATTAATCAGACCCTTGTAACCATTTTAATTGATCCAGGAGCTAGTCTCAGTTATATTGCACCTCAGATAGTGGAAAAATGTAAGTTGTCTATCGATAAGTTTGAGAATTCATGGTTGGTTCAATTAGCCACTAGGGCTAAAAGAAAAATAACTTGTTTTGTGAAAGAATGTGCTTTGCTTATGGATGAATTTGAAACTGTAGTTAAACTTAATGTTTTTCCACTTGGCTCATATGATTTGCTAATTGGTATGGACTGGTTAGAATAGCATAAAGTAATTTTAAACTGTTACGATAAAACTTTCACATGGTTAAATAGTGATGAACAACCAGTAAAGGTTAAGGGTATTCTTAGAAAAACTATGGTAAGGAAGATTTCTACTTTACAACTTAAAAGAGCTGCTAGAAAAGGATGTAAAGCTTATGCAGTGACCATTACAGATGAGGAAGGTAAAACTAAAACAGATAAGTAAAAAGTAGAAAATATCCCTGTTTTAAAAGAATATATTGATGTATTCCTAGAAGAAATTCTAGGATTACCTCCGAAAAGGGAATTGGATTTCACCATTGAACTGGTACTAGGTGCGGTACCTATCTCAAAGGCTCCTTATTGAATGAACATATTGGAAATTAATGAGTTAAAATCACAATTAAAAGAGTTAATTGATAAAAAGTACATTCGACCTAGTGTGTCTCCCTGGGGGGCACCGGTCATCTTTGTTAAAAAGAAAAATGGAACTATGCGATTATGCATAGACTACAGTCAGCTAAAAAAGATGACTATCAAAAATAGATATCCGTTGCCCTACATAGATGATCTGTTTGATCAACTACGTGGAGCCACAGTGTTTTCAAAGATAGATTTGAGGTCAGGATATCATCAAGTGAGGATTAAATATGAAGATATCTTCAAGACAACCTTTAGAACAAGATATGGAAACTACAAATTTGTCGTAATTCCATTCAGACTTACTAATGCCCCAGCTGTCTTTATGTGTTTAATGAATAATATAATGCATAAGTATTTAGATAAGTTTGTGGTCGTGTTTATCGACGACATCCTAATCTACTCAAAAACGGAAGAAGAACATAAAGAACACCTAAAAATTGTTTTGCAAGAGTTGCGAGAACATCAACTCTTCTCAAAGTTTAGTAAGTGTGACTTCTTAAAGGATAAAATTCAGTATTTAGGTCACGTAGTGACCAAGGAACGAATTTCTGTAGATCCTGAAAAGATACGGGCAATCGAAGATTGGCTGGTTCCTAAATATGTGACATATGTTAGGTCGTTCATGGGAATTACCGGTTATTACCGGAGGTTCATTGAAGGCTTTTCAAGGATAGCAAATCCGATAACTTCCTTGCAAAATAAAGGAAAGAAGTTTGACTGGAACCCGAAATGTGAAGAAATTTTTAAGAAGTTAAAAACTCTATTATCTAGTGCAACTATTCTAGGAATAACAAATCCTAATAAAGAATTCGTAGTGTGCACTGATGCCTGTAACGATGGCTTAGGCGATGTTCTGACTCAAGAAGGGCATGTTATTTCCTATGAGTCTAGAAAGT
This sequence comes from Pseudotsuga menziesii, assembly GCA_001517045.1. Lineage (NCBI taxonomy): Eukaryota > Viridiplantae > Streptophyta > Pinopsida > Pinales > Pinaceae > Pseudotsuga > Pseudotsuga menziesii. Next base: position 91,480 of record LPNX010929364.1, on the reverse strand, counting down.
TAAAAATTCATGAAAAGAATTATGCAACATATGATCTGGAACTAGTAGCTGTAATACACTCCTTAAAAATGTGGCGACATCACCTAATTGGCAGAAAATTTATTTTAATGACTGATAATAAAGGATTAAAATATCTTCTAGATCAGCCTAATCTAAATGCTAGACAAGCTAGGTGGTTAGCTTTCTTATGCGAGTATGATTTTGAAATCTAGCATATAAAGGGTAAGAAAAATAAGGTGGCTGATGCATTAAGTAGAAATGCAAAGCTGAACTTTACAACAGCAATCAACACTTACGTTTCAGACTTAAATGAACAGCTTAAAGAAGGGGTAAAACACGATGAAATTTATTAGAAATTGCAAATTACAGCTAAGGAAGAACCTACAAAAAGTTTAATAAAAGGTTATATTTTAAATGAAAATGAATTTTTACTATATAAAGATAAACTGTATGTACCTAATGTACCTAAGGTTAAGCTGTTAATTCTGGATGAAGTCCATAAAACACCATATTCAGGTCACCCAGGTTATCAAAAGACTATAACCATGCTAAGAAAAGAGTATTTTTGGCCAAATATGAAAACTGAAGTAGCTGAATATATTGCAAGGTGTTTAGAATGTCAACAGGTAAAAACCGAACACCAACACCCAGCTGGTTTACTACACCCTTTACCTATTCCTAGCTGGAAATGGGAAGTGATTAGTCTAGATTTTATTACTGGACTGCATAGAAATCAAAATCAGAATGACTCTATTATGGTGGTGGTTGATAAGTTAAGCAATGAAGCTCATTTTATACCTGTTAAAACTACTTATAAGGCTGCCAATATAGCTGATATTTTTCTAAAGCAGATTTTTCGATTACATGGAGTACCAAAAGTCATAATCTCAGACAAAGATCCTAAGTTTATGAGAAAATTTTGGAAGTCCTTGTTTATAGGATTAAACACAACATTGAATTTCAGTACTTCCTTCCATCCTCAAACAGATGGACAAACTGAAAGAGTAAAACAGGTACTAGAAGACTTATTGAGAATGTATGTGAAAGATCAGCCAGGTAAGTGGGAGGACTATTTACATCTAGTAGAGTTTACGTATAATAATAATTATCAGACATTAGCTAGATTTAGTCCATTTGAAATTTTATATGGACGAAAATGTAACACTCCTATCTCTTGGAATAATCTAGTAGATAGATTGGTGTTAGGTCTAGAATTGTTGAAAGAAATGGAGGAAATTGTGAAGCAAGTGCAGGGAAATCTGAAAGTGGCACAGGATCGGCAGAAAAGTCAAGCAGACTTGAAAAGAACTCGAAGGGAGTTCTAGGTAGGTGAACATGTGTTCATCAAGGTAAGGCCCAAGAAGAGATCTCTAAGACTGGGGAGTTATGCAAAGTTGGCACCTTGTTACTGTGGTCCATTTGAAATTTTGTCTAGGATTGGTCAAGTAGCTTATCAACTAGCATTACCACCTAGCTTAAGAGTACATAATGTTTTTCACATTTCTGTTTTAAAGAAATATGTTCATGATGCTACTCATGTGGTTAATTGGATTGTTGTACAGGTGGAACCAGAAGGATAATTTCTGGTGGAACCGGACTGTATTCTCGAGAGGAGGGAAATTACACTTCAGAACCACACCATTGGACAGGTGAAGGTGCAATGGAAGCACCTTAGTCCTAAAGAAGCCACCTGGGAATTGGAAAGTAAGATGCGAGAAGCATATCCAATTCTATTATAGGGGACTTCGGAGCATGAAGAATAAATAACATCGAGGACGATGTTATATTTTAAGGGGGTGTGTATGTCACATGCCCCAATTTTGTAAAATAATGTTATTTGTTTTGAATTGATTCCCAAGAAATTATGTTAAATTTAATGCTAAGTTGGAATTGATGACTCAACAGAGTCAAAAGATGTGGAATGTAATTCTGAATATTTTATTTTTTAATAAATAAAAGTGGAGACAACAGCTTGGGAGAGCTATTAATAAGAGTGTTACTGGTCAAATTGGTGGAAGGAACTAGGTGGAGAGAAAAAAGACAAGTGGCAGCATCCTCAAACACTTCCTATGTTGCAGGTGGCAACTTCCCTACATTTGGGGTCATGATCCCCCAAGAAAGTGGGATCAGAGCAGGTGGCTCAATTAATGACAACTAACCCAAAAACACAGGGGCTTCACTTGTTGACCAATATACTATCACGTTAGTTCATATTGTGGGTTTTAAAATTATAAAAAATTGAACCAATATATTGCGGGTATTGGGGGGATGAGGGGTTTAAGGTGGGGCTGGGTAGAGTGGTTTATAAGGATTGAGCTATAAAAAGGGGTGGGGGGGAGGTTTTAAGTATTTGGAGGGGGTTTCAACAAAAAGAGTTTGGGTCAATATCTCTAAAAATTAAGGGTATTCTTTAATATCCCACGATCGCACGTGCTATGTGAGAGGTTCACTAAGTGAAGTCCCCGTGCCCAAAAAAGACCTAGGCAATCTTATAAAAATGCCCAATGTAGAGAGATGAGGCTACTCATATTTTCCAGGAGAAGAATCATTCAGGGGGAATGCACTTCAAGGAATTCATTGGGAAAAGGGAAATTGTAAGGAAAGTGTTTTGAGGGATAAACTGCAGGAACTTGATCTAATATAGCTTTTTAGCTGAGAGATCTGACTGATGGGTTCAAGATTGGTATTGAGTCTCAGGACTGGTACTTGGTTATTTGCTTCACCTAGTTCCAGCCAGGGAGACTAGAGCAGGCTTGGGGGTCCTGAGGAGTCGCTATTTGAGCGCTCTCCAGGAGTTGGTAGGGAGGAACAACCTCCCACTGCTATTGTCGACCAGCTTTAAGAACATGTTCTGCTATTTATTAATTTCTGTGTTAATATCTGTGTGTGAGTGAATGATGCATTTTCAGGTTATGATGTAAACTTAGACAATAGAATATCTTAGCTTGTTTAGTAATGAATTTATTTTTGATGAAAAATAAATCCTACCTGTGTTTTTTCCCATCTGGAGTAATCCAGATCGTACTCTAGCACAGGTGGTGTATTTAAATGAATGAAGTATGATGTAAATTTAAAATAAGATGTTAGCTTGAATACTATAATGTTTTGTTTTATTAATATATTTGATATCAAAAGAAATATTATTCTATACGTAGAGTAGTGTTAGACCTAGATTGTGAATGTCAAAATATTAGAAAAGGAAATGAAGTTATATCATTATGCTAACAGTAGTATGTTTTGGTAGACGAAATAGTCTTCTACACAGTATTCACTTCCATAATCCTTATATCTATTTTGAAACACAAAGGAAAAGAAGATAATAGTTAAAAGGTGTAGTATTGAGTTTAATAAAAATTCTTTTTAGCTCTGCAGTCCATTTCTTTTCCTATTTAGGATAAATAACTACTGTAATTGTAGCAACCAAACTATGAGTAAGGATGGAAAAACCTTGATTTAATTCTAAAGATAAAACTGGTTGGTTTAAAGATTGTTAGCTAGGTGATTTCATTTATGACTGATAATGTAAATAATTCATTCATCTTATCTAGCTGAACTTACACAAGTTCTACAGCTACTAACCTGTCTCTGAAAGAATTTAAACAAACACTACTATTTATTTAGAGAAAGGAACATAGTTAATTTGTTATTTTCCTTATTTTATAAATTCTAATGTTATAATTTAAATAGGGTAAAATAGGTACAGAAGGAATTTTTTATAAATTATTTAGCATAGAAAGCATAAGAGTATAACACTAAAATACTTTCTCATATATATACTTTATAAATAGACTAAGTATAAAGATAATGTATATAATTATAGGAAAAATATTTACTTGTAAGTAAAATAACATTCTTATAACATTATAATAACATATCAAGTAAACATAAACTTTGTACTTCAAAGATGTAACTATACAGTTACATAAGTACAACTCTAAAAACATTGAATTATTTATTTTTCTGAAAGTTAACCAATATAAAATAATATTTAAAACCTCATTAGAACAGAGGAAAATAAGGTAAAATAACCTAAAAATAATGTACAGTTATCTTAGATAGATAATATTTAAAATAATTTACAGAGTAAATTCAAATGTAATAATTTGCAGGAAAATAAATTAACAGAACATAAACATGCTCGATTTACCGAGCTTAATAACCCATTACACAATATAAGAAATAACAAAATAAATTATAGTATTATATTGTAAATAAAAGATAATTTAAAATAGTAAATACATCTTCACATCGCTGAGTTAAGGTAAAACCCTATTGTATAAAAATTTACAACAGAAGTATCAAAACAAGCGAGATTAAGCTCTATATTGATGCCTCTCTGCTTTCAAGGGTTAACAGAGAACGGTTTAACAGGCCTTTCATCTTTTATACATTTTATACACAAAACCATAAGCAAAATCAAAATTTACAGGTCACGGCCTAAGCCGGAAGCCCCGCATAAAACAAGGGTTTGTCATTAACAAAAACATCGAACCAAGTTAACCCAGATAAACCAAGACCACAAGGGCCTTTATAGGCCATGACGACCAACCATCAAATGTCCCATAAGGAACTGAACAAGGAATAACTGGCATAAGATATCCAAGGCTTACTCATGAGCAAGTGGTTGTCCCAGCTTTGCACCAACTGCGCAGAAGGACAAGGCCGTCACCTGTAAAAACAACCACGATATCGTTAATATTTTGTACTTATATTAACAGAGATGTGGATAATAGTTCTTACCTAAGCTTCAAGGTAATGTAACCACCCACAAACAGAAGTGCTTCCACCAACGCAAGGAGAAACAAACCCTTCATCTGATACAAGAAAGAGGGAGGTTACCAACGCAGTAACAACCAGGGACAACCAAGAGTTGGAGCAACAAGCCGAGCAAATATAAAAACATGGGATGCCACTACTGTTGACTCTACTAAGAAACCCTACGACCAAACAAATATTAGGATGCGAATCCATGGCTCTCACTACCGGGCCAAAAAAGAAAGAGACTTTTACAGTCTGCTAAACACTAAAATGAGCAAGCCACCAAGGTTAAACCTTGGAGGAAAACAACCAACCCAGTTCAAGCAACGAACAATTTTGTTACATCTTTTCTCTATCAGTTTTTAGGGCAAGCTTTCGAGGTGCAAGAGACAAGAAGCAAGTTGGGTGACTATTAGCAAACTAGTTGCAGAGCGACAGGGCGGTCAAAAACACAGTAGCAGAGCAATCGAAGGTCTGAAAACGAGGGAGGAAATAACAAGAATAGGGTTCGCATTATCATTTTTAACTTCATAATGCTTGGCCATGATGATTCCACATATACTTTTAAATAATTTTCCATGCAGTGGGTAATCTGTATAGTTATCGCGTGCAATCAACGAAATGATTTTTATTCCAATCATATGGTGGTTCGAAAGTTCCACAAGGTTTTTACTCCCGGAATCAACCAAGCATGCACGCTGCAACATGTAAAGATAACTTTAGTATCAAGGTTAGGCCATATAACTTATCAGGGGCATGGTCAAACCTACGACCTATCACCTTATGCAAGCAATGTATGCATACAATAAACGATTATAACCTTATCAAGGGTTATGCCACTTTAATATATTACCAAAGAAATTCTTAAAACTTATCTATGTTAAGATACCCTTCTTGCTAGTTTATTTCTAGTTTGCCTTTGAGTCTCTTTTATAAACTATTAGATTTACAAATGAAAGTGTTAATCCTTAGGTATCTTTTGGGCTTGACATTGGATTTTTGATGATTTAATAACAATAACTGGACAATATCTTCCAAGTAACTTATGTGCAAAAGAACTTAGTTCATCAATACTAACTTAATCCATTTAATAGCAGTATGCTAATGATTATATAATCCTTTTTAAGCCTCAAATATTGATAAGTTAGAATAATAGTATAAAAACTCATTAACTATTGTGCAATATTACTTTCTTATCATAAGAATTAACCAAATTTTGGCGTGACGTAAATTGCTTATGGAAGCAGTTTAGGTAAACCTTTAAACGTAAAACCCCACCATATTTAACCTGTGTGTAAGGAAGATTAAAGGCGTTTACACATGATGACTTTGGTAAACATTGATAAACATCGAAGAGGTTAGTTCGCAATAAAAATTATATATTACAAACTAGAGAGAGAGAGAGAGCAACTGTCACCAAAACTATTAGGACTGAATCTCTTTTCTATGGCATCTTAAAAAAAGAATAACAATCTGATTGTTTTACCTCATAAAAGCATTTGAAATTGAAACAATATATATATTCTTTTACTGAGCTATTATTTTGCAACGAACATATATCTGCACGATTTATGATTATTGACAAGCAGCACCGGATCTTTCTTACTTGTAAATCTATGAGATCAGGTAAACTTTCTGTGTTAGCTCAAAAGCTAAGTAAGCCCCAGAATTCCAAGACAGTTCCACCTTTTGTCGCAAAGAAAAATAAATCATTAAACTGAAAAAGAATTATTTTATAAGATAAACATAGTCGAGTAGATAATTCAGATTATGAATTTATCAATCTGTAATTCAAATAACATATCACTAATTATAGCTGTTAGCTGACTACATTATTGAATATTATCTGTATTTTCAAATTTTTTTAATTTTTTCGGTAAATTTGGGTTTTTGACAGGATGTAGACTCAAGCATAAGCTCCAGCAACAATGGACTATAGTTTTCTTGCTCTTCAATTCCTCATGCCTTCAATGTATCCAAAGGGTTCCTTATATAGCTCTTCAATGGGGTAATGAAAGGTCAAATCTAAGCCATCTCAAGGCATATGGAAGGATAGGAGACAAGTGAGTTGGATCCACATCAAGGAAAACTCCAAAAGAATTTGTCCTTTTGCACGCATCCCGATGCACATGATTTTAGGGATCAAACCCGTGTATATATGCGAGAAAGGGTTTAAAAGTTACGTATCACAATTTTTGCATGTTTTTAAGGATGATATTGGAAACATCAAAAGTACAAAAATGGTCCATGGGGTCTAAGGATTCTACAGAGGGACAGGGAAGGAAATAAAAAATGTGATTCACCATATTTGGTAAAATCAGCTGTAACAGATGCCCCCTAATGTGTGAGGTCAGAGGGGTCATACGATGGCCGAAATAAATTATAAGTCCATCCCAGAATTGAAGTGATGAAGAACCCAGTGGAAGAACTAACCATCCAATCAGCACTATACAATGATACAAATCTGCACATAACTGCAAATAGATATAGCAGTCCCAGATACATAAGAGTACAATGGCCATGAATAGGCATGATACAATATAACATATGTGGTCATCGCCACGTACAATATAAATAGATCAGAATCTCCATGATGAAGATATACAAAGGATCATGATCTCCATGAATACTGAAGATATATAATGGATCAAGATCTCCATAATGGCTAGAAATGTTTGACATATACTGGAATCAAGTCATAAGAGCTGAAATCTCATGAACACTGGCACGATCAAGGAGGCAGCATATAAGAGATGCCACCAATCTGGAAGGTATTCTACACAAACTGCTACGAGTACATGTCCTACTATGTGAATAGAGGTGTCGAGGTCGAACATAGTAGTCCATCGTCTGATTACTGGTCATTGATGTATACCGTTAATAGACGCGAGATCACCCACCAATAATGAAAATGGGAATCAAAGTACTAAACTAACAAGTGTGAATAAATGTGTTGAGGTCGAACACTTGAGAGAATCCATCGATCAGGGGACATTGATGTATTCCCAAAAATTGTCAATGGCAAGAGAACCTGCCACTGATGACTGCAAGTCTCAGGGCACTCAAACATGACTCTAGATTCCTATCCCAAAATAAATGATCTGAATTCAATGGGATGAAATACGCTGGAAGGAGGGAATTAAGGCATCCCCCATCATCCAACACGAGGTACTCAACAAGATGTATAATGTTGAAGGACTCGATCATAAGGTGCACGAACCAGTAACTGTACCAGGAATGGCCAACATGCAAAGTCAAGATAACTGAGGAATGGTCGACTCAGGTTTCAACTTCCTTTGAACAAGAGAATAAAGGAAAATGGTGACTGAATGTAGGTAGCATATACTCGATATGCAAAACTAGGACATCTCTGCGACATAGGAGGCATCGACAGAGGCTCCATAGGGACTGGAAGCTTAACTAGTCGGTGGAGATAAGCTCAGATAAACGAGTACATCTCCTAAAGTAAAATTATTAACTCAACCAACGAATGTGATATACAGTGCTCTGTTCAAAGGTGACATGACTTGATTGCTACCAAAGATAACATCTTTTCTTGTCTGTCTTTTTGGTTTTTTAATTTTTTTTTGGACTTTTTCAAATATTTGAAAAGCTTGAAAAAGAATAAAATCGCTTTAAAGTTACAGACTGGGAGGAGACGAGTGCCAAATGGGAAAACAAACTAGTTCCAAGTAGCAGAACATACCTATGCTCAATGCAAGGACACGTGTAGGATAGCAACACTCGGGGTAAAGTCCCCTCTAGGTAAAAATAGGGAATCAAGCTGCAAAGGATATATAAAATGGATTTGCGTGGCTATACATGAGACAATATCAGGCTATATGGCTGATACTCAAAGTCAGGGAAGCTGGCATAAGGCTCAATGAGGAAAGAAAAGCTCATGATAATGCAATTACAACTTGACATAAGGGAGTCTTGGGGAAATAGGCCAGCAAAAGATGAAGAGGAGTATGAGGCTCTTGTGAAATGTCATGGTGATACTATACAATGGACTCCCACATCCTAAAAGACAAACTGTTGGCATGGGCACCAAATGCAAACAAGGATCTAACTAGGGTACCCATGTAAGGTCAAGCTCTACCATTCACATCATGTCAGTTCTAAAACAACAAGAAGGTTCAGTGACAAGATAGAATGGGTTTGTACCTAAGGTTATAATGAAATGGTCATAAGTTCATGAAAAATGAAAACAGAGGTGAAACCTAACCTATATGCAAGTTTAAACATCATACCTGAAATCAGCACGAACGGGTCAAAACAACGGTCGAAACGACGCTCAAAACTGTCTCCTACATCATATATTAGTAAAAAACGGTCCAAAAGGGTCAGAAATGGTCCAAAACTATAGAAAAGGGGTAAAAATTTTCAAAAATTTGAAAAATTTCTATAAATAGGAACAAATTCAAAACATTATATAACATTTGAAAATTTTACCCAATTGAGCTCAGAACTTCAAACGCGAATTTCGGGAGATTCATTTGGCAGAATCCAACATCATTTTTTCCAGGTAACTTCTCATGCCCTGCTATTTCATTTACATGTAAATTTTTCAATTTTCCATGGTCCAATTTGATTTCTAGGCCATTCTAAATTATGCGCCTCAACCCACGTGAAAATCGAGGATTTTTCCACATATAGGGAGCCTGGCTATACGTGGAAAAATGGCTCAAAGTCATGTACATACGTGGCTGTTTAGCAAATAGTTGCATATGCGGCCATGTTCAAGTTTTTCTAAGACATCTAATAACCCAAACTTGAATTAAATGTGTAGGATGGTTCTAGAATGGAGGGAACGAGAGCACAGGGATGTAGAAGAAGTAGTATGAGGTGATCTAATGGCACAATGGGCTTTTTTTGCATGTGGGCTCTATAAGTTTTGGTGTATTGGTGGCTTAAGGGTCAAACCAAGACTGCTACATATGCTAGTAGACTACTGGGATCCTGACTCAGAGTAATTCCAGATTGACGAGATGTCCCTCACCATAGAAGTGGAGGACATATACTTCATTACTAGATTATCCCGATGGGGGGAAGTGGTGAACCTAGGTTCTCATGGGCCCAGAAGTGGCCTCAACATAGATGAGTATATAGCTGTATACTCTTATCCGGACACGGAGAAGGTCGAGAGTGATATCTCAACTAACTCCATACAGGTGTTAGGCCTAAAGGATAGCATGGCTAGCCTCACTCCACCAAGCCTCATAGCCCCTGATGTTCTATGCAGTGGAGTGCATGAGACCCACGGTTTACAATTGGAGCACTGTGCTGTTGAGCAACATGAAGCACCAGCTCAGCGAGTGCAATATGGGTAGGGTACAAAACTTCAGTTTCAACAGTATACTAAGCACGTTCTTCTTTGAGCGTGTTCCAGGATTGAGCCCTAGAGTTGACGCTTCTCTTCACGGGGTTCGAGATCTGGCCCAACGACATTGGGAAGATGCGATGCACATAATGGGTGGAAGTAGGGTGTCCAACCCCTAGCCAGCTAATTTCTTTCCATGGTTGTAGCGGTAGATAGTTTCCATCGATGATTACCCCTATGCAGGGATAGATTTTTGGGGAGATCCCAACCTACCTCTACCACTAGGATTAGCATACGGTGACATTGGAAATGAATCCCAACCTTCTTTTTAAGTTTTGTGAATTATTTAATTTTTTTGTGCCTTTTCATATTTATAGACTCAAAAAGACATGTTTTTGCATGACAACACATAATGACACCTTGTCATATGTATGCAGATGTAGGACCACGATGGCCTAAAGGATTCCCTCATCATAGATGGAGGGGAAGATGAGATGACATTATGGTTGTGGATGCGGAGTGAATGCTCCAAAGAATTCATACCAACTTTGTGCGGCTGACACACAGGGTACTCATGGCACAGGTCGAGGACCTGCCTGAGGCCATGCAGCGTTAGGTGGTGGGTGTGCCACGAGCATGTGTGCATTTGTTTCTACGGCTATCTAGAGCCTTGGTGACATTCCATGATCAAAACCCCCCTCCTCCTCCCCAGGCTTAGATACTTGGGAGTGATACATTTTGTACTACCGTGTATTTATATTTTGGTGACTCGGAAGCCCCATTTTTGTATTATGACACTTATGTATTATCACCTTTTTTATGTTTAATGAAAAACTTTTATGATGATTTATTTTTTTATTTAAATGTGTAAAAATGTATGTTTGTGATGAGCTTATTGTCTTTGAAACAAATACCAATTTAACACATAGTTAGCGTATGGGTCAGCAACTTGATTATAAATTCTTGGAACATGTATGTATGTTATGTTGTCAAATTGTCGTTATAACAATCTCACATGTAAGAATATTTGTAATAATGTTGGATCCCTAACATGATACAAGCCATTAAGCTATGACACTGCTAACTTCGAATCAAGACGTACCTTAAGAGATAGAACACCATGTGAAATGGCATCCCGTAGAAGCTCGATAACGGCATTATATTCAGCAAGATTGTTTGAAGAGGGATGTAAACATATGTCACCTGAAGACAATACCTGACCCATAGGAGTATAAATCTGTAATGTCCCCTTTTTGGAAATTTTATTAAAATTCCCAATTTTCGATTTTTTTCACAATTTTGACTCTTGACTAGTTTTGATTTCTAGACCTCCAAATTAACCCAAATGCTTCCAAATTTTCTCTGAAGTTACATGAATGATAATATGAATTAAATATAATGCTCATGTATGTTTTGTGACCTCCAAATTACTTCTAAAAACTTTTTTAATGTTCTGTTCAAAGTACGAGTCTTTACTGGAAAATTGGGGCTCCAATTCCCCCTGGGTAATTGTCGAAAATGGCTTCACAAATGATCCCAAATTCACTTGAACTTCTGAACAGAGGTTGGGAATGTGTAAGGAACATTTTAAAAGTCTCATATGCATCATGTTTCAGTTTATATAGTCTGTTATCACTCTTTCCAAAACAACCCCGAAGCCACGATTTCGACCCTTGGGGAAAATGCACCAAATTTTCTCCCAATGCAATAAAAATGAGTAAAATGGATTCCAATGCTCAAGTACTCAACATGAGACTTGAAATACACATTAATTACAGTCACCGACTTGGGCCTCCACCACTTCAATCCTCCATCCTTCGATATCAAGCTCACAAGCAAAAGGAAAGCTTGGGAAGAACACAAAAGTGCTCCAAGGGACAAAGGGATGCAAACTCAAATATAAGCTCTGGTAACAATGGACTATAGTTTTCTTGCTCTTCAATTCCTCATGCCTTCAATGTATCCAAAGGGTTCCTTATATAGCTCTTCAATGGGGTAATGAAAGGTCGAATTCGAGCAATATCAAGGCATATGGAAGGCCAGGAGACAAGTGAGTCGGATCCACATCAAGGAAAAATCCAAACTAATTTGTCCTTTTGCACACATCTCGATGTATGCGATTTCAAGGGTCAAACCTGCGTATATACGTGAGAAAGGGTTTAAAAGTCGCGTATGGCAAATTTTGCATGTTTTTAGGGATGATATTGGAAACATCAAAAGTACAAAAATGGTCCATGGGGTCTAAGGAGTCTACAGAGGGACAGGGAAGGCCATAAAAATATGATTCACCATGTGTGGTAAAATCAGCTATAACACTATTCCTGCAAATACAAACTTGGAAATTTACACAGATGTTTCACCTTTTAGAGAGATTCGAATCTCTACACTTTCTGAAAACACACAGATATTTTTACTCTTCTCCACTATTCAAAATTCTCTCTTTGATTTACAATCTTCTTCTTATATATATATATACAGACTAAAAATGCTTATATGAGAAGCTACAAGCTTAACATTAAATACATTAATGACTATCTATGTAGAAACTTATCTTCGGAAATTTAATTGGATTGCTTTATATATGACATATGTAACACACCTCAAGAATCGTAATTAAATTTTTTTTTCATGCATTGACTAGTAGTAATTAACCACCAGTTTACTCATGTTTTAAGTTAATGATGCTAATGCAAGTTATTAATGGCCATCTCCATCCATAACGTTTAGCTACACCCGAATGTGATGTTTTAGAAGTTTCCTTGCTTTTATTTTAATAGTTATATATGGATTTAGTATCCCTAAGGATTGAGAGACTATACCATACTCTTGATCCCATCCATTAATGTAAGAAGGTGTTTATTAGAATTTTAAATTCCATGGGCCTTACCATAGCCTAATCTCATGGTATAAAATGTGAGGACTCCATCCTAAAGCATGAGTGTATAAGGTTTGCAAAACATATGGTTTTCACCATAGTGTAAAACCGGTTGTTGATTTATCAAGCAAGGGTTGTAAGTTATAATAAAAATGTTCCTTGCAAGTTCTATGTGAATATGATTTGGTTATGGTTTTATGCCATGGTTTTGCATAAAATACATGGTTTGTTGTGTTGATTTTTTAACCCATGGTTCGAGATTGATTGATCCTTCGATTTGCAATGATCGTGGTCCATTATTGTCCTCGTCATGATTTATGATGTTGGAGGGATCGTACCCTAGTTTACTTGGAGGCTTTAAATGATTTATCCTCGCCATGAGTTGATAGCGCACCTAGACGCTTCAATATAACTTGAGAGTGAATCTCAGTCTTCCACTTGTATGACGATATTGCAAGGGTTTCAAAGGGTTTTTATTATGTCTTTTTTCAGTTGTCTGAATCTTTCATTATTGTATTTGGGAATTCGTTTGTAAATTGAAAGAGTCAAATATCTGATCCGTCAATGACAATTTATTTAGGGTTTCGGTGTGAATGTTTTCCACAGTGTCAATGACATTGTGCAAGTTTTATTTTCTAAGGGTTTCTCAAGATTCCATGGATTTCATAGTGGTCTGCAACACACTACTTATGCCTCAACAAACCCGCCATCAATTCAAACATGCACGTTGCCTGGCTAATAGGTAAGAGTTCTGAAAAAAAATTCTATGTAAATTTTTTTGTTCAGTAAATGCATTGTTTAAGTAATTTACTTATATTCCATGTTGTGGATGCAGGAAGAAGAGGGATAAGGGAAACCGTGGAGAATCTGACCCCTATACCTCTCTGCAACTCATCGAAGGTAAGCTAAAATGTTTTTAGGGTACTTTTTTTTCAGTTTTACTTCAATTAAATATTTAGTTCTCACTATAGATTCATTGTTTCTAGGTGGAGGGCATTGAAGAGGAAGGAGACATGGTCACCTCCTCCAATTGCTGCATTTTAAAAATCCCATGCAAAACAGAAAAAAAACCTTCTACCCATGGTGCTAATTGATTGTATGGTTTTTTTAGGTATCTATTCAACTGAGCAAATGGGCCGAAATGGAGACCAACCAAACATTCTATGAGATAAGTTACAGGGTTTCCATTTTTTGTTTTATTTCTAACCCTGTGGCATTTATCCTTTAAAGGATAGAGGCTTCACAACCCTCTATTCCCCCGTATATATTTAAATCTTGTTTATAATTTTTGATTGATTGTAATTTAAGATTTTTGGGTGCCATAGTGGATGGTCTTACCACCACATTGTTTAATCTATAGAATACAATGTTTAGGGTTATCTAAATGATGGTGGAGGCCATCGTCGATGGTATTACAGCCATACATTGTATAATTTTTGTCTAAAATGCTTAATGTTTAATGAATATAGACCTTAGGGTCTGTGTTCCGCAATACTCTATGGTTACTCTTTGGTTTATCAAATTCCATCTTACGATGGTATTACGACCCTGCATATGTTTGATGAACATTGTTTTTATGAAATAAATCTTAGCTCCTTCAATGAGAATAATAATGATATTATTATTATTATCATTGATAACCCGTAAGAGAGTTTTAAAATCGTTTATACAACTCTGCTTGATCTACTATGTAAATTTATTTATCTCTCTTTATAATAACAAGATGTAGAGTTAGTAGCATTTATGATAATACGACCCATATGATGGTTTTGTTTGGCTTATACCACAGTGGTTTAGCTTCTTTATGCGTATCTTGTGTTAATATTCTGTATGGAAAAGAAATCCATGACCATGGGTTTACAACCATAGTTTAAATAGATTATTTAATGCTTAAGCGACTCATTGAGTCATGTGACTTATGTGCAACAATTTTTTGACTCAAAGATTGTTTGATGTGCTGTAGATTTGGTTCCCTCGAACTAGTCTAGTACTGCTAGTTATTAATTATTGATTATATAAAGTATTTGTATATATTGTTTATAGAGATAATATTGGATCTAATGGATCCCAACTTGATCACTTGTCTTCTGTCATGGAATGTATGTAATTTGATTTGTATTTAAATAACTCGCAGCTGAGATTTGTTTACTTTTGGATCTATGATCTGGATATGATTGTTTACTTGTGGATCTATGAATGGGATATGACTGTTTACTTGTGGATCCATAAAGGATTCATTTATATAATAACTATGCTTGTTCTATAGGTGTTTAATCATGTAATATATATGTATGTATGAGGTTGTTTGTATAAGATTTATTCTATATTTATATATCAGACTATATAATCATTTAGTCCTAGTGATTTTAATAAATACATAGGGATTATTCCTCAATCTACCCTTAATCATGAGTTATTTAGACATAGACTAATAAACATAAGAATATTCAGTTATCCTACATACAAACAGGTTTAACACACAAACTAGGAAACTAATGGGAAAGCTATGAGTACAAAATACATAAAAAATAAATCTAGTGTATTGTAAGCATGAGAAGTGTACACAAAAAGATCTAGTTCACTAATATAATAGGAAACAATAATGAAATTGTAACAATTATTCATTATATTTAAATACATGCTAGATACTTGTCCTATACAAATGCATAAGACATTTCCATTAAAATAAATAATTGTGATTTAATTAACATGGAAATCTAACTATAAATAGTTTAAGAAATAAGAATATGATAGAGAAGGAAAGATACTTGCTCCATAATCCACAAGCCTGTTTATTGAGCCACAAGAGAAAAATAAACCTAATGCACCATCTCTTTCATTATCGGATTCAATCCTCGTCCAATGCTAGCCTCCTTCTTTCTTATGGACATACTATTATATAGTATTTTTCCTATGACTTGGTCATTTATAAGCCTCCTCCTCTTTAGCACTCAACTAGGAGTTGTGACATGATTTTTTGGGATGATGTCTCCTTCATATTGAGTTCTCACTTAGTGGATTCAACCACTTTCCTTTTCCTCTTGTGAGTCCGCAAACACTCTTTAAAAACTATTCCACTTCTGTCCCCTTCAACATCTTTTATTAATAAAGAATAATTCATTACAAATGTTTTGTTTTCTTACTTTCTGTCAAAAATATTTAAAATAATAAATAAAGTATTTTCAACAAAAATTAATAATTCATTATTAATTTAAGTTGCATTACATACAACTCTCCTTAAAGGATAATATTATCCTCAGTGTTACTAAATTTCATATTTTTTCTTCGATTTCCTCATCTCTGAATAGGACTAGATATGTCTCCCACATATCACCTTCCAGTTACGAGGTATCTTATTCCAGACTAAGGTGCTTCCATCGCACCTTGACTTGTGTGATGGTACGGTTCGAGATTAAAAGTTCTCTCCTCTCGAGAATGTGGTTCAGTCCCACTTGGAACTCACCTTCGGGTTCCACCTGTATCACATTCCAATCGATCACAGGAGTAACACCATGAATATATATTTTTTAAAATTGAAATGTGAAAAAAATTATGCACTTTAAGTAGGGCTAACAGTTATGCAACCTGCCCTAATTTAGGCAAAATTTCAAATGGCCCACAGTACCTGGGTGCCAACTTTGAATACTTTCCATATATTATGGAAATTTTATTTGGATTTACCTTTATGTACATGCATGTTCAGTTAGCTGGAACTCTCTAGGAGTTCTTTTTAGGTTAGCATAATTTTTTTTCCTATCTTGCAAAGCCTTCAAGTTTTGTTTTACCTATTTCACAGTTAGTTCCATATATTTTAACAAATCAAATCCTAACATTAACCTATAAACTGGACTACTCCAAGAAATTGGAGTATTACATTTGTGTCTATACAAAATTTGAAAAGAAATCATACCTATAGATACTTGAAAAATATTATTGTAAGCAAATTCAAGTAAGTGTAGGTAGTCTTCCAACTTACCTAGCATGTCCATGACATACATTTTTAGCATGTCCACTAGGACTTGGTTTACTCTTTTAGTCTATGGAATCCGTTTGGGGATGATACGCAGTACAGAAGTTTGACTCTATACCTAACCCTTTAAGAAAATCTTTCTAAAAGTTTCCAGTAAATTTTGTGTCTCTATATGAGACTAATACTCTTGGTACAACATGTAACCTGGAAATCTCTTTCATAAAAATATATGCAATGCTAACAACCTTATAGGTACATTTTACAGGAATAAAATGAGAAAGTTTACTTAACTTACCGAATTCGACCATGATTGAATCATGTTGTATGAAGTTCTTCGGTAGTCCTATTATAGAATCCACACTAATTGTTTCCCACTTCCATTCCGGAATGGGTAGTGGTTGCAACAGTCCTACTTGTTGTTGGTATTCTTCCTTAACGTGCTGACATTGTATGCAACGAGCTAAGTACTCTGCTACCTTTTCTTCATGTTAGGCCAAAATAAATATTTTCTAATGTGATGTCCCCAAAATTTTAAAATAATTTTTTTCTTGTTAGGCTAGTTAAATATTACCTGAACTGGACATTAACTTATCTTCTGTGAAATGTGCTGATCTTTGTTTACGAAACCGAAGTGTTATAAGTCGTTCTTATTGTTTCTAGATGTTTTCTCGATGTGATTACTAATGCAATTCTATAATGTGTTTATGTTACTTGATCTGATTTAGATGATTATATTGTTCATTGATTATTTCTTATCATGCACGTGTGTGGGTTTTCAGTTATAGTTTACTTTGTGGATTATAAGTTTTGTTTGTTTGTTTATGGGAAGTCTTGACTTAACTTGTAATTTTCAAGGGGTGGAGTGGCAGGACATATATCTGTCATAATACCACTTGGAGAGGTAGTTGGTTTTTAGTTACGTTACAGGTTTTACTTAGTTCATGTTGAACTAATGCATTCTTCTCCATTTTGTGCACATTGAAAAGGTGACGAAAAACTTTCCACAACAACTGAAGATTGATGTTATAGCTGATTTTACCACACATGGTTGATCGCATATTTATAACCTTCCCTATCCCTCTACAGACTCTATGAACCCTATAGACTTATATTATCCTTTCATGTTCCAATTTCATCCCTTAAAAACCCATGTTTATTGCTGTACATGACTTTTAAACCAATACTCACGTGTACATGTAATTTTTGACCTCAAACCCACGTACATTGGGATGTGTGCATAAAGCCAAATAGTTTTGGATTTTTCCTCATATGAGTCTGAACCACTTCACTCTTGGCCTTCCAAATTCCTTGAGAACGCTCGAATTTGACCCTCCATTACCCTTTTGGAGTGCTATATAACAAGCCCCTTGGATATATTGAGAAAGGAGAATTGAAGAGAAAAGAAACTATAGTCCATTGTTGCCTCAGTTCACATGTACTTGAGTCTGCATCACTTTGTCCCTTTGGAGCATGTGTTCTTCCCAAGCTTTCCTTTGTCTTGTGATCTTTCTATTGAGATATGGAGGATTGAGGTGATGGAGGCCCAGTGGAAGACTCAATTTCTCTGGTTTGTCGACATGTCAACAGAGGTTGTCACTCTTGTAATCTCTAATTTTATTAATAGAAATATCTTTTCCTGTCCAATTAATGTGAAATTGAATGAATATTGAATCCATGTATATGTTTAATTGCTTATACATTGTTTGACATATATGCTAGAGCAGGTCTAATACATCATTATATAGCATGCTTGTCTTGTTTGTTGTTGTTGAGAGCGAATTGCTAAAGCAAGCACGAATTGGAAAATCTCAACGGGGATCTACTTCAACCGTCCAGAACAAGGTACGATTCGATATCCCTTAGTGTTAAATGTTTGGTTTCTCTTGCATATTAGGAAAGATTAATTTTTGGTGTCAAGTTGTCTATTGTGGTAAGCTCCAAACCATAGGAAGTTTCTCTCTGTAACAAATTTGGTGACTCCACTAGGGAAGTTCCTTTTTTTGTTTGGGGTTGGGGGAACAATTTGCTTGATATTATTGACTTTCTCTTTGTTTCTCTCTAATTCTGTGTCGCATTTTATATTATGTTCATACATTGACACTCCCCTTGAGTGGTTTGATCCTTTTCCTTCTTTTTACCACTTTATTCTCTGTATACGCAGGTTTTTGGCTAAAAGTCGCGAAGATATGCAGGTTTTTGGCCAAAAGTCACGTATACATGCAGGTTTTTGGTCAAAATCCACATATAGATGCAACGTTTTGGCCAAAAGTCGCATACATATGCAGTTGTTCTTTAAATAGTTGTGTACATTCTCCCTTTTGGTTGAGTTTGATGTTGTGGGAAGTTGTTGGGTGGGTTGTGAGTGTGGTTAGGTCTTCCTGGGTTCTTATGGTGTCTGTTGACTGCTTCTTTTGTGATCAGAGACCACTTTTTCATTCATTTTTTATTTGAATACAGTTTTAGTCATTTATTTATTTTTGTTTTTCCAATAGTGCATTACTCTTTTTGTCTCGATGTCTTGTTGGGATTGTGTTTTATACTTGCTGCAAAGACTGAGAGTTTTAGTGACTTTTATTGCATTTTCATTCTTTTATATTGAAAATACAAAATAGTTGCATTCTTAGTTGCATCTCACATATGGATTTAAGGAGGTACTTGCATTGAATTTCTTGGATGAGAGTTGTGTTTAGGATTTCATATAGGAAGGATTGCATTGGAATTCGGAAAAGGAATATTTTTACATGCATCTCATGTTGTGGCATACCCTATTTTTTATTCTACACGATTTCACTTGGCATTATTTGTTAGGTGTGCATATTTACTTCACTGCTAAGTCATAGTTTCATTAGTTGCACGACAATTTACCCTCTGAGTAATGACATCCAACTAAAATCAACTCTTAATAAAATGAATTACACTCTTTTCTTTTCTAGGGTGCATCGACAAGAATATGTTTTAGGGTCTTGGAGTAGTTCATTATCAGTAAATTAGCCAAGACCACTAAACAAAAAATTAGGTGTATTTCCAAGAGAGAGTGAGAAATTCTTATTATAATTAGTGTTTCTCAAGAGGCTCCTCTTACACAGGAGTTAAGCACGAGGTAATGCACGCAATTGTGATTGGGATGACCCTTGGTCACTTTCTGTGAGATTTGGAGATATTTCCAAGATTGTATTTGTATCTGGGGGATATTTTGAGAGTTTCAAGCTTTTCTACCTTGCCTATATGGTCGATCCTTCCTGCGATTGTCCACCTGAGAATTGTTTATATTAAGGTGACCTTAGTTTCCTTACCTAGGTATCACAGGGGGTACTTGCAGAGGTTATTATGTAGGTTTCCTGGCTAGGTAGGGGTCGGATAGCATAGTCTCTTTATGCGTTGAATCCGAGGGCCACTATCATTGGTTACATACCTTTGCTTGTATTGTATGGGAGTCTCGAGCCTCTCCTAGGAGAGACATACCTGCTGCATTTAGGAGCTCATTTATCCTCCCCTAGGCTTGCTTACATTTTTGGTTGTATATTTTATTAGGAGTGTGCTCTTTGTGCGCTAGTTGGATTTTGGGATCGCGGTTACTTGAGTATATTTATATTCTCTTGAGTTTGGATCCTTTTATTTTCGGCATGCCTGATATCCTGTCACCTGTTGTTGGTCCTAGTACGGACCCTGGAGTCAGACTTGGGGGCATCATATCCCCTTACCATGATCATGGATTTGGGAATGATAATATTCCATCCTCTACTCCATTTGTGGAGGAATTTTATTCCCTTCGCTTGGTCTTTACACCAGTGGTCAACCTTATGGGGGTGGTAGTGGATACGTGAACGTCGAGTCTACACTTTACATTCCTTTTTATGTCCCATCGCTCACCACACTATTTCCTTTGAATGCATTTGTCATGATCAATCCTCCCTATATCTTATATTTTGGACTCTTTACTGACTGTTTCCAGTTGTTTTGGACTAATGTTGTTGTGTAGGATCCATTTTTTGTACACTCTCTCTGAGGCTTTGACCCGTTCATGCCCATTATAGGTATCATGTCTAAACTGACATATAGGTTAGGATTTCACATCCGCTTGCATTTTGCATGACCTTATGACCGTTTCATTTAAACCTTAGGTATGAACCCATTCCATGATGTCATGGAACCTTCATTCTGCTCTTAGAAGTGCCGTTATGTGATTGCTAGAGCTTTCCCATACATGGGTGCCCTAGTTAGATCCTTTATTGCATTTGGTTCTCATGTCGACATTTCTCCTTTAGGGTGTGGGAGTCCCTTGTTAGTCTTGCCATGTCCTTGAGAAAGAGCTCCATACTCCTCTCGAAATTTATGATAGCCATTCCCCATGGGACTCCCGTGTATATATCAAGTTGTAATTGCATTTTCATGAGTTTTGCTTTCCTTATTCATCTTTATTTCGGCTACCTGACTTTGAGTTATCAGCCATATAGCTTGAGCTTGTCTCATGTCAAGCCAAGCAGATCCTTTTTACATATATTTTTCAACTTGATCATCCCTTTTACCAGGAGGAGACCTTCCCCTGAGTGTCATTATCCTACACATATATCCTTGCATTGAGCATAGGAACATTCCACTACTTGGAACAAGTTTTCCTATCCCCTGACACTCGTGTCCTCCTAGTTTTGTACTATAAAGCACTTTTATTCTTTTTCAAGATTTTCAAAATATTTGAAAAAGTCTAAAAATAAATAAAAAAACCAAATAGTCGGACAGGAAAAGATGTTATCTATGGCAGAGATTGAGTCGTGTCTCCTTCGAATAGAGAACTGTATATCACATCCATTGGTTGGGTTATTAGTTTGAATTTAGGAGCTGTAGTCATTACTCTGAGTTTATCTCCACCGACTGGTTAATATTCCAGTCCCTGTGGAGCCTCTGATGATGCCTCTTGTGTCACAGAGATGTCCTAGTTTGATATCAAGTCCATGTCGCCTACCTTCAGTCACCATTTTCCTTTATGCTCTTGCTTGAAGGAAGTTGAAGCCTGATTCGACCATTCCTCATTTATCTTGAATTTTCATGTCGGCCATTCCTGGTACTCTTACTTGTTTATGCACATCTTGTTCATGTTGTTCCACATTATACAATGTTGGTGAGTACCTCTTGTTGATTGATGGTGGATGCCTTAATTCCCTCCTTCCAGTGAATTCCATTCCATCAACATTAGATCATTTATTATGGAATAGGAGTATAGAGTTTTTGAGTTCCTTGAGACTTACAATGATTAGTGGTAGGTTATCTTGCCATCGATAGTTTTAGAAATACATCAATGTGCCCTGATCGATGGATTCTTCCAAGTGTTTAAGCTCAACACATCTATTCACACTTGTTAGATTGCACTATGTACCTTGATTCCCATTTTCATTATCGATGGGTGATCTCGCGTCTGTTAACGATATACACCAATGACTGGTAATTAGATGATGGACTACTATGTTTGACCTTGAAACATCTATTCACATAGTAGGACATATACTCATAGTGTTTCGTGTAGAAGAACTTCCAGCTTGGTGGCATTACATATATGCTACCTCCTTGATCATGCCATTGTTCATGAGATTTCAGCTGTCGTGATTTGATTCTAGTGTATATCAGATATCTTCAACTACCATGGAGATCTTGATCCATTGTATATCTTCAACCATTATGGATATCTTGATCTAGTGTATATATTCATCCACTTTAGATATTCTGATCTATTCTATATTGTACATGATAATTACCACACATGTCATATTTTGTATATCATGCCTATTCATGGCCATTGTACTCTTATGTATCTAGGACTGCTCCATGTATTTAAAGTCACATGCATAGATTTATCATTGTATTGTATTGATGGATGGATGATTCTTCCACCTGGGTCTTCATTACTCCACTTCTGGGATGGATTTTATAATGTATTTCGGCCATCGTGTTACCCCTCTGACCTCACACATTAGGGGGCATCTCTTATAGCTGATTTTACCACACATGGTTGATCACATATTTATGGCCTTCCTTGTCCCTCTGCAGACTCTATGAACCCCATAGACTTATATTGTCCTTTTATGTTCCAAGTTCATCCCTTAAAAACCCTTTTTTATTGTTGTATGTGACTTTTAAGCCAATACTCGTGTGTACATGTGACTTTTGACCTCAAACCCATGTACATCGAGATGTGTGCATAAATCAAAATAGTTTTGGATTTTTCCTCATATGAGTCTAAATCACTTGACTCTTGGCCTTCCAAATTCCTTTAGAATGCTCGTATTTGATCCTCCATTACCCTTTTGGAGTGCTATATAAGGAGCCCCTTGGATACATTGAGAAGGGAGAATTGAAGAGCAAAGAAACTATATCCCATTGTTGCCTTAGTTTGTGTGTACTTGAGTCTACATCCCTTTTTCCCTTTGGAGCACTTTGTGTTCTTCCCAAGGTTTCCTTTGTCTTGTGACCTTGCTATCGAGAGATGGAGGGTTGAGGTGGTGGAGGACTCAGTTTCTCCGGTTTGTCAACGTGCCGACAGAGGTTGTCACTCCTGTAATCTCTGATTTTATTAATAGAAATATCTTTTCCTCTCCAATTAATGTGAAATTGAATGAATATTGAATCCATGGATATGTTTAATTGCTTATACATTGTTGAATATATATTCTAGAGTAGTTCTAACACATCATTATATAACATGCGTGTCTTGTTTATTTTTGTTGAGAGCGAATTGCTAAAACAAGAGTGAATTGGAAAAGCTCAATGGGGATCTACTTCAACTGTCCAGAATAAGGAACGATTCGATATCCCTTAGTGTTAGATGTTTGGTTTCTGTTGCATATTGGGAAAGATTGACTTCTGGTGTCAATCTTTCTGTTATGGTAATCCCCAAGACATAGGAAGTTTATCTCTATAACAATTAACAAGATACCTATGCTAAAACTACTCCATTGTTTGTGAAGACAAGAGGACCAAAGTCCTATCTTAGCAAATCTTATTGCTGCTATTAGTGTTATTGTTTATGCATGGATGGGTTTATTTAGACCAATGTCTAATTGGTTAAAATTATTATCATGGTTTTGAGATTTCATTCTTTATTCCTATGCTTAGTTTTTAAAACATATGATTGGGATGTTTTTATGCCCAAAGTTTTTTAAAGGATTAAGTCATAGGACTTAGCCATATGGTATTTAAAGTTTATATTTCATAAGGTATAGGTATATGGAGCCATTCATGGAATATTTCATATTCAATGAATTTTGTCTTAGTAATGTCAACGAATATAATGGTGGGGGGTTTAAGTGCTATGGCATTGTCAATTACCAAGTCGCATTTGGGTTTTGGAACTATAGGCATGAGGAGAAAAAATTGACATTGGTGGAGGACAGGGTGGCGGAGTAAATGCTCCTCGGGATGGGGTAAGATCAAGCCCTAATATTGGTTTGTCATGGTTGAACGATTCATTTAGCTCTATGGTGTTTGTGATTTGTTTGTCCCTTTGGATTTCTTTGTCACTGCGTAAGGTCTGGTTCGCATCTACGCCCTAGGAAGGTATGCTCTCAACCTGGGTTTGCAACATTGTTTACTTGTTGTTTCAGTTAGAGGATTGGTATAATTCTAAATTTTCTTCATCCCTTGTTTGTAGGTGGTAGGGTTTCCATTGCATGGGTTGTGGTTTCTCTTAGGTTGTCGACATATACCCTTCACGGGTAATCCCTATATAAATAAGCCTGCACTGGTTACCTCTGCATATGGATGTTTTGACAGAGCTTTGAGCTCGGAATTGTAATGATGAATGAATAGATGTTTGGGGTAATGGTTTTGATAGTGTATAGGTCTGGTTGTATTTAAAGGAATCTAGAGACGCGTGTGATAGTATGGGGTTTAATATATTGAGTTTGGTGCCTTTGGGCCATGACTATCATGAATCAACTCTGTAATGTATTTTTGGGTTGGTGCCTTGAAAGTATGGCTATATGGTTAATGAAAGCTTCTATGTTTTGATTTTGTTTATGGGTCTCGAATGGTGGCAGTACTATTGCTTACAATGGTGCCTTGAATCGTGAATGTGTAGTTTTGTTTATAATTTATAGTGGGTATAAATGTATGCATTCACAACTGGGTATTAGTCATGGATACTGTAACTTAGCTTGGAAAGGTTAAGACTCTATGTATTTTGCTATCCATACTTTAAATTATTGTTTTTGGTATTTTAAAAGAGTTGGTTTAGCTTACAGCCGTGCCATTGCTGGCAATGGAATTACACTCTTGGCAATTTGCGACTGTGTAATGTAATGATGAATTGTTGTTTAATGTTGATTGATGGTTTTGTTTATTTATCCGTGAGTTGATTTCAGGGATGTCTGTGAGCTGTGGATTTAATGTTGTGATGTGGATGTCATAGTTGTGATAGCGTAGATAGTGGTTAATTTTTTATGGTTTATGTTAATAGGTTTCCTTTGCTTCTTGGTTGTGAGCCTCGAAATGATTACAACGTATCTATTTTGTTTGTATTACTTTGTGGAAATGTTGACAGGGCAACGATTTTGATTTCTGGTTAATCCTTGTTGCATTTTAAATGTTGTTAGCATGGATTATGTGGAATACTTGTAAGCTATTACAACATTGGTAAACATTACAAGCGAACCCTACGGAATTCGATGCCTGATTTGGTTTTGATGTAACCTTGGTTTTTAAGCCATGAGACCATAGGAGA
Source organism: Pseudotsuga menziesii (assembly GCA_001517045.1). NCBI lineage: Eukaryota > Viridiplantae > Streptophyta > Pinopsida > Pinales > Pinaceae > Pseudotsuga > Pseudotsuga menziesii. Next base: position 65,844 of record LPNX010929364.1, on the reverse strand, counting down.
CGATCCTGGGAGGCATGGTTTTAAAGTGATGTGTGTGTGTAAATTTTGTTTTGGCATGAATGCCATCAGGATTCGATTGTGTAACCTCTTAATTGATACGATATTTGGTAATGATTTTGCTCCTTTAAATTTTATTGTTGATTCTTTATGTTAATAGTATATAGTGCGGTTATGAATTATAATGAAATCGTGCCTACAAACCTTAGATATCTCAATAGCTTGGCATTCGATGTTTAAAAAAATGGAAATGGTTTGTTTATAGTTTTGTTTTATGATATTTTATTTTAAAGTGTCATCAATTTATATTTAAGTTATAATTGTATGTATTTAATTTATATCAAGGATATAGATAATAGTTTTGTTTATTGTAAACAATACAAGCCTGCTAGCAATATGTAATATGCTTCCATCGATAAGATATAGTTTTCATTTTAAATAGTTCTAGGTTGATATAGTTTCCTTAGATAGTGTTAAAAAATATGTAGGTACAAAATCTATAATATTATTTCTATGTTTTGTACTTGAAATAATAAACATGAAATAAAACTTTACTTTAAAAATATAGACTCTATTTACAGAATTACCTCTATCAGTGAAGACTAATATTGACCTATAAATGATGAAATAAAGTGAATAAAGAAAATAACAGAAACCAAACCCTCCTACAGATAAAACTAAAGGTGCTTAGTCCATCATAATAGGATTTATTTTCTGAACTAGATTAGAATGTTTGAATAGATAACATAACTTAACCTCTGTTAAAAGAAATACATCTGCTAGGGAATAATAGATCTAACATGTAAGTGAAGAAAGAAGTAATGAAGAAAATATAACCTAACTTATAGCAGACAGATACTAAACATCTATTCAAAATTTGACCTCCTCTTATAATAAGAAAAACTTGTGTAGCTTACAAGAGAAAAATCAAGAACCTCATACCTACAAGATGAAGCTATTTCAATGGCTGAAAATATTGCACACTCAGATCCCCATCATTAACAAATTCTTAGACATATATGACCTCTGTTTAGATAACCGAATAACTTTGGAACTACCGCGTTCCTCCCAACCATGACCCAGAACCGTTCCTAGTTTCAATATGGATCCCCTCGAGCTGGTTCCAACATGAAAGTAGATTAGAGCTCCTAAGGTAAAGATTCCCTATCTGGGATATCAGGTGCTATATCAGTTTTCCCTTTTTCCTCTTAGGAAAAATATTCTTTAAGAAATCTCTTGAATATTATCAGGTAAAATCATGGAATCCTCTAACGATAGATATATTGGTAATCCCCAATCCTCTATTTGTCTTGATTCTTTATAGACATACTTTTTAGGAAAAGGGGTAGTTAAATCAAGAATCATTTGATTTCTTGAAATAACCCTTTTCATTTACTTTAGGTAATTTTTAATATTTTCTTAGGAATTTTGACTAGTTCCTACTTTGACTCTTGTAGGTATTTTAATATTTAATTATCATAGTAATAACAATAACATGTGGATCCTTTATTTATTACTTATGGCTAATAGTATTATTACTATGCTTACGTTTTATACATATCATGTATAAATTTATATTTATATATATTCCCTTTGTCAACATTTTATCCTTAGGTATCATATAGCATGATCCCTAAACATATGACACTTTTCTTTTAGCTTAGTCACTTTCTTTAATAAGGCCTTCAGGAAGGGGTTGGGTCAACTAGGTTAGGAAAATCTAAGCCTCCTTGCATGTTGGATTCCCTCGTATAACGTGGTAGTTATTCAGTACTTGATGAGATACAGAAATTTGAAATTTCATTTAATCACTCAAAAGTAAGTAATATGAGATCAATGTTTTATCAGAGTCATTTTCACTCAACAGATTAATTCTTTTCAGTAACTCCTAGTGCTTACCCAGAGCCCATACTCAATGCTATAAACAAGGAGTTACAAACTTAGTGCAATTCCAGAGCTCCTTACTCAACACTAATGCTAATATGTACATGTAGGATGCACCTAGGGATACAATGGCAAAGGATCCGATGTTCCAGAGCTTATGCTCAACATCAACTTGGAAGGCTCCAGGGATTATGCCCAACAGTTCCAATTTTATCTTTTCATGTGCTTCAGAGCTTCATGCTCAACACAAAGATTTTCATAACTCATGTGTTCCAGAGCTTCTCACTCAACACAAATATAAACACTCATGTGCTCCAAAGCTTCTCGCTCAACACAAACATCAATTACCCATGTGCTCCAGAGCTCCTCAGTCAACATAAAACATCTCATCAATTATGTGCTTCAAGGTCCATGCCCAACACATGAAATGATATATAAAACATATGCAATTGACTTACGCCCAATATATAAAACAACTCATCATGTTCACATGTAGTGGGGTCTTAGACCCAATATACCAATTAAAACATCAAAGTAACATCATAATAAATGGGACTTATTCCTATAATTTTAGGTCAAAATTCAGGATATTATATCCTTCCTCGCTTAGAACAACACTGTCCCTGGTGTTCTAGGGACTCATAATGAAATCATGAAACAAGGCATGGTAAGCCTTTCTCGTGGTGGCTTCATTCTCCCAAGTAGCCTCATCGGCCTTGAAGTGATTCCATTGCACTTTCAACTGGACTATGGCGTGCTTCCTGAGCCACACCTCTCTCTTGTCCAATCTATGAAGGGGTTTAGGTGCAAACTCCCCTTGAGGTTCCACCTGTAATAAGGACCAATCAATCACATGTTTAGTATCATAAACATATTTCTTTAATAAAGATGCATGGAAAACATTATGGACTCATTAGAGGAAATTTCAACTCAAAATGGGCCTCCTAAGAAAAATAATAAAATAATATTTATTAATTTTGGAGGAAGAAAAGAAAAAAACTATTTTGTTTGTTCATATTTTCGACATATCTCCCTGTGATTTTACTCAAATTTCGATCAGGAGAGCTCGTTGGATGCGGAATTAAATTCCGCATCCAACGAGTACCCACTAGGCATACTTTTGATGGACTCTGCTACCCGAAAAACAATAAATACTTGAAAAAATGTGATGATGATGTACTCATTGGAGGTATGTCGAGTGGGTACTCGTTGGATGTAGAATTTAATTTCGCATCCAGGGAGATATCTCGATCAAAATTTGAGTAAAAACACAGCGAGATATGTCGAAAATAAAAACAAAAAAGTAGTTTTTTTATGATGCCTATCCCCAAATTTATATTAAAAAATTGTTTAATACCTATATGGTATTTCAAATTTAAAGCAATTTCATTGGCTAACACATGATGACATGGAATTTGAATTACTGTTAAAAGGCCTGTAACACCCTGGTTTTGACCACGTTTGCATTAAATGTCTATCACATATATATTGTAATTAATCGTGGTGTGGAGCTACAGGAAACAACCCAACCATGGATTATCGTTTTATGTTTCAGCGATTAAATCGGTGTCGATGGTATTTTGTGCTAGCCAGGCACATTATGATTTTTAAATCATCATGTAAATATGCAATTAATTAAAAACCCACAACCAACTATGTAAATGCAACAATAATGAGATGAGGGCATGATTTCCTAAGGATATGTGGGGTTAAATATTCAAACCTTTGGGGCCAATAGGGAAAATCCAAATGTCAAAGGGAAAACCCACCAAACTATCAACTACCTTTCTTGTCTTATTCACCCAATCATTTATTACTACCAGAAATTGGTTGAGTTGGTTATTGCATGGGATGGTCAAGGTATGACCGCCCAAATTCGAATTGGAGAAGCCATCATTTTTGGGAAACGAATTTTGACTCCTTGGGAAAGAAAAAACCAAAAGGTAGGCCACTCTACCATGCTTTCATGTTGGTATGTTGGCACCACCATTTTTCCTTCACATGAGTTCTCTCAGGCATTCAGAACTTGTTGTTTGTGAAACATTCATGTTTTTGGTTGTTACCTCACTTTACTCAGGCTGAGAAATCATTTTTGGTGATTATTAATGGATGAGTTTCCTTCCCCACGTTTTGTTGCATTTTTCTCCATTGTTTCTAGGATGGAAATCATTTTTCTGGAAATTCCCATTGAGTGGGAGAGGAGACCCACAATTTTGGGTGTTATTGAGCTCGTTTTGGCCACGATAGGGCCAAAATGTCTATGGAAATCATATTACTGCGAAAGGGCCATTTTTACCCATTCTAGAAATTCGTTTTGTTACCAAAACTACTTTTCATCCAACCTAGAAATCATATTGTGTTGTGGTGCATCTTTTGGCTTTGGATTGCATTGAATTGGGAGTGGAAATGGGGTCTGATCCTGATTGATAAACCTAGTGTGTGTAGTAGCCTCACAGATAGAGCTATAGGGATGAATTTCTTCTTTGCGCCCCCTGAATAGCACTGGAATGGAAGGCATGGCCCGAGGGACTGCATAGAAGAGAAGGGGATGCTTCCTTGTGTTGGGTGTGTGTGGATGTCTTAGAAGTCAAGATAGTTCTTCTAGAGGTGTCCATAGCTCTTGGATTGAACTCGCTAGCTTAGCATCCAACCTTTCCAGCTCCTTGTTAGCCTGATAAACCGAACTATGTTGGATTGGTTGAGTTTTGTGTATCCTTGGATACGTCTAAGATTACTAGTTTCCCCTTACTCCCTGTGGAATCATGCCCAACTCGAGGGTGGAAGTGTTGTAGAGTGATTGATGAGCACACTGGCCTATGGTTGGGTGGAACGTTGCAGTGACGTAGATGGTTGTCGGACAAGCTTCTGTTGAAGATAAGTGTCTCTTGTGTTTAAATCCTTGCAACTGTGTTTAATTATAAAAATATGATGAACATGTTAATGTGTTGAATGAAATGTACATGCTTCCGTTGTTTGATAGTAATTTATGCATCTGTGTATGTTTATTTCCAATGCATTTTATTTTACATTCATGGGGATTAGTTTCCTGGATTGTCAGTATTATAATCGCGTCCTCTCGCCGGTAGAAGGGTGTGGATGTGACAAGGCCTATTTTGAGTTGAAATTTCCTCTGATTCTTATGTGAGAGGGTAAATCTAGTTCATATGCCAATTTTCCTCTCTTGGCCAGTATCTCAAAGGGTCCACAAAATCTAGGTGCTAACTTACGACACCTTTGCAAGCTCAATGAGCTTTGTTTTGATTTTACTTTCAAGTAAACATGGTCATCTGTCTGATAATATTTATCTTTTATTTTCTTATCCGCATGACTTTCCTGGCGGTCTTGTGCTTCTTTAAGGTTTTGCTGGACCTTGGTAGGAAATTGTTCCAAGTCCTTTAGTAGTTCAGACCCTTACATGAGCTAATACACTGGGCTATCCCAAGTAACCAATGTTATAAACTTTTTTCCATTGAGTACCTAAAATGTACTCATCTTGGAAGAAGTATAGTATCCGTTGTTATATGCAAACTCTGCAAGATGTAAGTAATCTTCCCACTTTGTGGGGTTTTTCATGACATACATCCTAAGCATGTCCTCTACAATCTGGTTTACCCGTTTTGTTTTCCCGCCTGTCTGCGAGTGGTAAGTAGTACTAAAGTTCAATTACGTCTCTAAACCGAAGAATAAGGATCTCCAAAATATCCTGGTAAACTTAGTATCTCGATCTAAGATGATTGCCTTGGGTATCCCATGCAATCTAAATATATCCTTTAAGAATATCTCAGCAATGTGTATTGCCTTATAGGTCGACTTAATTGGAATGAAGTGTGCTACTTTTGACAATTTCCAAATACTACAAAGATAGAATCATTTTTCTTCGTACTCTTAGGTAGACCTGTGATAAAATCCATACTAATGACCTCTCACTTCCATTTTGGAATGAGTAATGGCTGCAGCAACCCTAAGGGATGTTAGTGCTCAACATTGCCCAACTGACATTATTGAAATTTTGCAATAAACAATTCTATGTCGGCCTTTAACTTAGGCTAGAAAAAGTGTTTCTTTATTGCAGATATCATCTTTTGATATCCCGGATTCCCTAAGTAGGGTGTCCGATGAAATTCTGTGAGGATGTTGGACCTGATGTCCCCTCCTTCTGGAATGTACAACCTCTCTTTGGACCATAGAAGTCTCGTTTCATCTACCTTGTACTCTTTTTGTTGCTGAAACAACCTGTACTCTTGGAACTTCTTGAGTATTTCAACATAGAAAGGGTCAACTCTCTTGGTCGTTCTAATCCTCTCGAGTAAATCTGAATCGGTTTGACTTAAAGTCACCTCATATATCATATGAGCTCATCTGCTCAAAGAATCAACAACTTTGTTATCTTTTCTCTTTATATTCTTTAGCTCAAAATGGCACTGATTAAGGAAATCCAACCATATGGCTTGCATAGAATTTAGATTCTGTTGTTAAAATAAATACTTCAGACTCATATTTTCTATTTTCAGAAGAAGTTTCTTTCCCAAGAGGTAGTGCCTCCACATCTTCAAGGCATGGATGATGGCCGCTAACTCAAGATCATGGGTGGGATATTTCTACTCGTGTTCTTTTAACTTTTGAGCCCTTCCTTGCTTGCATCCATGCAAACAACGAAATCCCAATCGGGATCCGCAATTCGTAGTATCGGTGCAGTCATCAAAAGGTATTTAAGATATTGGAAAATTTCTCACACTTGGTTGTCCATAAGAACTTCTTTTCTTTCTTTTTCAAAGTGGTCATGGGAAAACATATCCTCGAGAAGTTCTCAGTGAATTTTCAATAATAACCGACTAATCCCAAAAAGGATATAATGTCACTAACACTAGTAGGGGTAGGCCGATATTTTATGGATTTAATCTTCTCCAAGTCCATAGCTATCCCCTTCTCGGAGATGATGTGTCCCAAGTACTTTATCTTTGGTTTGTAAAACTCACATTTACTAAACTTGGCATAGAGCTGGTGTTCCCGTAACACATGTAGCAGTATGTGGAGGTGTTCCTCGTGTTCCTCTTTACTCTTAGAGTAGACTAGTATGTCGTCTATAAATACCAAAACAAATTTATCCAGGTATCCACAAAATATATTTTTCATCATACACATAAAGTTCGTGGGTGCATTGGTCAACCCGAATGGCATCACTACAAAATCCTAGTGGTCGTACCTTGTACGAAATGCGGTTTTATGAATATCCTCATTGTGAATCCATACTTGATTGTACCTAGATCACAGGTCGGTCGTTTAAAAGATCTTGGCTCCTCCTACCTGATCGAACAAGTAATCGATCTTAGGGAGTGGGTATGGGTTATTGATGGTCATCTTGTTAAGTTGACGGTAATCTATCCACACCTGCATTGTACCATCCTTCTTCTTTACAAAAAGTATCAGTTCTCCCCAAGGGGACACACTCAGTCAGATATATCCCTTCTCAATCAACTCTTGTAACTGCACTTTGAGTTCCACCAACTTTGGAGTGCTCATGCGATAAGGATCTTTTGAAGGGAAATGATCCTAGTGTCAGTTCTATAAAAAAAATATAAGTCTTGTTTTGGTGCTAATCTTGGGATTTCCTCAGGAAATATGTCCTTGAAGTCTACAAGAACTGGAAAGTCCTCGATGTGATGTTATCTTTCAACTTCTATGTCTTGGATGTTTACTGCAAACAGCTTGCAACCTTTTCTAATGCACTTATTTTCTTGTAAAGCGGGTATTTCTCTTATGAAAAATTTCTTAGGTATACCTTGAATCTTTATCAGATTTCCTTGGCTATCTATACACAAGATTGACTTGTGTAAGCAATCGAGCATGACATGGTGGTGTTCCAACTAGTCCATGATGATAACTATATCATACGATCCTAAGGGTAGGATGTTTAGGTTTATTTTAGTAGGAAAACCATCTAGGTTTACCTCACAGTCTTTAACTATTTCATAAACCTTTCGTTTCGTACCCATTGCGAATTGCACCAGCCAAGGTTTATCATGTTTATCTTTATCTAGTTTACATACATCAACATTTTAGGTGATACATAGCTCCGACAAGCACAAGGGTCAATCAGTATTGAAATAGAAGTGTTGGAAACCTTACCTTCTATCTCAACCATCATAACCTGATGGTATTCCTATCGGCCATCCAACGCTACATAAATTCATGGTGTTCCAACTATGTCCTCTATTGTTGGTTATTCTTGTAAGTTGTGCAAGACTACATTGGTGTTGTTCTTACAGTCTTGGGCATGATGGGGCCCTTAGCATTTCCAGCATTTTATTTGCAGTGGGCAAACATTGGATCCCCCATTTTCTGTTAGTTTGTTAGCATTTGGTGCTAGTACATATGGATTTGTGCCGATTCTGTTAAAGTTCTTGTTGGCTGAAAATCTTTTGTTCTGTTTTCTATAAGGTGGTAGGTTGAAACCCGATTTGTGATTATCTAAGAAGGTCATAGACCTGTCTCTTCTTATGTTGATGTTCTCTTGCCTCAGTTTTCCATGCTCATAGCAAATCCTATATTTGTGTAGAGTGGTGTTCAATGTTTCAGGCATGTCAAATTCAATCTTCTCTTGAAAGTTGGGAGGAAGACATCCTAAAAACGGATGTATTTTCACTTTCTCGTCCTTTATGTAAGGCACATAATGTAACAGATCCAAAAATATGTTAATGAAAGAATCCATAGTCATGGAACCCATCTTTAATTCAATAAATTCTTTCACCTTTCTGTTGAAGAACCTTTCCAACGTGTATTTCTCTTGAAAACTTTTACGGAAATTATGCCATCTAATTTATCTTACCTCATCTTTCTTTGTATGCTTTAGGTATGTCCACCATCTATCTACTTTTCCATTTAAATTATAGATTGCTAGACAAGATTTCATTTCACTAGAGTAGCTATGTACTCGAAAATATTTCTCATACCTAGAATCCATTCTTCAACTTTCTCCCCTGTGTTCATCTCTCCTTCATAGGTTGGGGATTTTATCTTCGTGAACTCTCCCTCGAGATTGTCATCACTTCTCTCTTTCTTTCTGCAAGGAGAAATATAATCATCACTAGAAGGACTATGACAATATCTTTCTGGAGGTTGATGGGAATGCTCTTCTTTTCCTTCTTGTCTTGGGATGCTGGTCCGCTTATGATAGAATTATTTCTTGAACCTGTTGGTTGAATGAGTGGTCCTTCCCTATAGGATTCCTCTCATCATGTTCCACAACAAGGCCTCATTAATTGCTTTTTGTTCCTTTCTTTCATTCAAATTATCATCTTTGAAACTCTGTAAGTCATCTTGAAGACTTTGTATCGTTTTCAGTATATCAGAATTGCAATGTCCCCAAATACTGAAAATAATTTTTATTTATTTATTAGGCTAGTCAAATACTACCTAAAATGGACATTATATTAACTTATGCGGAATGTGTCATACTTTGTTTCACTGTACTCTATTGTCATAAGCTATTCTTACTTCCTTCTAGATGTTTTCATGATGTGGTTATTAGTGTAATTATATGTTGTCATTGTGTTTCTTAATACTTGAGTTCGATGGTTATGTATTTATATGTATGTATGTATGGTCAATTCCTTACTCATTGGCTATAAAGTTTGATTTTTTTTATGAATAATTCTGACTTAACTTGTATTGTCAAGGGGTGGAGTGGTAGGACTTGTTTCTCTTGTAAAAACAACTGAAAGGTAACTATTTTTGCTTGTTGCTATAGGGATTACTTGGTTCTTATTGAAATATTACATTTATTTCCTTAGTTCGTGTAGGTGCACTTGACGATGGAAAACGGACTATAATGGTGACATAAAGACATACTATCTATGCTTCACTATCACACAACTTGGATGACAAATAGACTTACATTCCCATCTTAGTGATTATTATTACGGTCGTTAGTTGTTGTTTACACAAGGATGGGTGTTATTAATCCTATGTTTGCATTGGTTACCATTATTGTTTATGGTCTTATGATCTTGGTTTAGTTTGAACCTGCACTTAACATTTACATGGTGTAATTGGCATTGTATAAGGATTAAATTATTATATGGTATCCCTATGTTCATTATGGTCCTTGCATATAATGTCAAAGGCATAATGTAAGCCATTCATGGCATATCACATATGCCATGAATTATGGCTTATCCTATGTCTATGATACCAATAATGGGGTTTATGTATTGCATGGTGGTTAATTGTTGCAATGTGTTTTGGGGTGGCTTAAACTATAGAATTTGGGTTTTGATTTCATGTAATGGAGGCGAGGGTGGCGAAATTATTGCACCTTGGGAAGCGGGGATCTTATTCCGTAAGCTTGGACTAGCGTGTAGGTATCGTTCATTTGTAATTTTGTTGTGTGAGCTCTATTTGGCTCTTTGGTCTGCACTATGGCATGAAGTTTGGGAGTCTGGAAACGCTTCGAAGGTATGTCCTTCGATATGGTTTTTATACACATGTTTTGTGGTTTCAGTTGGAAGGTTTTCCATACTCCTCATCTGCGTTCTAGATTTTTGTAGGTCACAGGGTCCTTATGGCGTGGGTCGTGGGTCTTCCTGGGTGGCCAACATGTTACCCTTTACGGGTAAGCCCTGTTGTAACAAGTTAAAACTCATTTCCTCCTATGTGTGGGTGTTGTGACAGAGCTTGAAGCTCATCATTGGATGAATGCTTTGTTTGTGGTTTTAATGGTTGCAACTAGAAAAGGTCTCTCTGTAATTTCTTGTAAAGCATCCAGAGATACCTTTATCGTTTGGGGTTTTTGGTTGGGTTGGAGCCTTCGAGGCAATATTGTTTGTATTTCAATTCTATAAATGAATACTTTGTCGATATCATTGTCCACAGCAAATAATACAGTCTCTGCATTTTTTGTAAATTAATGGGTATGGTAAATGGTGACAGCACTATTACTTGCAATGGTACAGTTGCTTGGAATTACGACTATGTATTTGTGTATATATTTTGTATTGGTTAAATGAAAAGGAATTCATTATTGTGAATGCATCGTGGTTGTGATTCTTTAGCTTGGCGCTAGTTTGATTCTATGTAAACTTGCATTTCCAGTTTAAGTTCTTAATGTGGACATGTTAGCAATGTTACTTGGCTTTGAGTGCCATGAAGTATAGTGACTGTGTTGATTAATATTGCTCGAGATGTGTATTTGGAAATGGCCGTAAATGTGGGGTTTTAATTTTATGCAATGGGTGTCATGGCTAATCTTAGCGTAGACAAGGTTTATCTTGAATTATGTTGAGGGTTTATTATTTTGCATAACTGGTCATGAGCCATGAAATGGTTACGGCGTGTTAAACAAATTTGGGTTTTTAATTTCTATGTAGAGATATGATGAATTATTTTACAGCCTGTGTATTCGATTTGGTAACGAAATGGGGAAACGTTGATAGATCAATAGTTTCAGTCTATGTTTACTCTTATGGTATTTGATTTTAATAGTGTGGTCTGTGTAAAATATTATTGAATTGTTACAACGTTTGGTGAAGTTGTTAGCGAATCCTACAGGATTCGATGTGGTTATTAAGTTAAATGTATTATGGGTTTTGAAGTCGTGAGCTTCACAGGATTCGAACCTAGGCCACGTTGGTTGTAAAGGATATATGTGTGAATTACTTGGTTGGGAATTGATGCCTACAAGATTCGATCCTGTGATGTTTTTTATTTATATGATATATTTTAATGAGTTCAGTGATTATAATTATGGTTGACTTATTATGTGGAAATCTCTCTTATGATATACGATTTTGGTAATTGTACTATATGTTTAAGTTTATGAAATATTTCGTATATAAAGTATGGTTAAAACTTTATGAGGTTAGTAGCATCTTTATCTTGGCATTCGTGGTTTGTTATTTTTTTTTATAAAGTGGAAATGATTTGTTTAAAGTTATGTTTATAATATTTTTTTAGAGGTTAGATTAATATTATAGGTAATAGTTGAGCTTATTTGTAATTATTATTATGGATGATAGTTTGGGTTTATTTATATTTAACATAAGGTTGCTAGAAATATGAAATTTTGCCAGCAGAGATAATATATAAATAGGCTCCATTTTAGTTGGTTCTAGGTCTTGGAAATAAATTTAAAGATAGGAAATAAATTGCAGAAATAAATTTAGAAAAACGAAACCCTCAAATATTTAGACAGGAGTCAATTTGCAGATATGAACTAGAAAGCAAAACCTTCGATAGATATCACTAATGGTGCTTATCTCATTATAAATAAAATATAGTAATACAACCTTTTTAAAAGGAAGGAAGGATAACCTAAATTTTCTATAGAAATGCATATGCTAATAAACAATGAGTTTAAGTAACAAAAACCCTATTATAGATAACCATAATTCTTGGTAAAATATTTATATATGTTAGTACATAATGAGTCCAACCTGCAAGTGTGAAAAATAGCAATGCAGAAAACATAATCCTAGCTTACAACAAACTAATACTAAATAATTATTCAGAAGTTAATCTTCTCCATAATAGTAATACTAGTACAATGTGCAAGGAAAAATCAAGAACCTCATACCTGCAAGATGAAGATGTTTCAATGGTTGAAAACCTACACACGCAAATGCCTAGTATTAACAAATTGATAGACAATTCTAACCTCTTTATAGATAATCGAATCACTTCATAACTACCATGTTCCACCCAACCATGGCCCAGAACCATTCCTAGTTTCAATCCAGATCCCCCCAAGCTGGTTCCAACATGCAAGTAGCTTAGAGCTCATAAGGTAAGGCTTCCCTAACTAGGATATTAGATTCTGAATAAGTTCTCATTTTTTCCTGTTAGGAAAAATGTTCTCCAAGAACTCTCTTGAGAATAATAAGGCAGAATATATAATCACCCAAAAAATGGAAGATCCCCAAGGCTCTCTTTGGCATGGGGTTTTATAGGAAGACTTTTCAGTCAAAGGTGAAATTAAATCAAGAATCATTTGATTTCTTGATTTAACCATTTTATTTATTTTAGGTACTTTTTAATATTTAACATTGGAACTTTTAACTAGTTCCTATTTGGACTCTTGTAGGTATTTTAATATTTAATTCTCTTTTAGTAATAATAATAATAGATGGAGCATTTATTTATTTCTTATAGCTATTATTATTATTACTTATGCTTACCCTTTATACATACCATGTGTAAACTATATACTTATATATATTATTTGTTAACATTTTTTCCTTAGGTATCATATACCATGATCCCTAAACATATGACACTTTCTTTAATAAGGCCTTCAGGTAGGGGTTAGGCCATCTAGGCTAGGAAACTCTAAACATCCTTGCATGTTGGATTCTCATGTATAACATGGTATTTATTCAGTACTTGATGAGATACATAAATTCAAAATTTCATTTAATCAGTTACAAATAAGTCATATGAGATCAATGTTTTACTAGAGTCATTTTCACTCGTCATATTTAATTCATTTTACTAACTCCTAGATCTTATCCAGATCCCATACCCAATGCTAAAAATGGGGAGTTACAAAGTTAGTGCAATTCTAGAGCTCCTCACTCAACAATAATGCTAGGATGTATTTGTAGGATACACCTATGGATACAATGGCCAAGGATCCAATGTTCCATAGCTTATGCTTAACATCAAGTTGGAAGGCTCCAAGCTCAACAAAAATGTCTCAACACTCATGTGCTCCAGAAATTCTCACTCAACACAATTATACATACTCATGTGCTCCAGAGCTTCTGGCTCAACACAAAACATCAATTACCCATGTTCTTCATTTTTTATTTTGAAGCACCTCTAGTTTAGTATCTTGGCCCGCATGACCTATTGTTCATCGGGCCATGCATAAGGCCAGGTATATGTGGAAAACACCATAATTTATGCATATAAGTCTGTATGTTAGGGAATAAGTCACGTATGAGGCCGCACATACCAAATTTCAAGGAAAAAACTCATCAAGTCTTATGTTTTTCTTGCAGGATGGTGTTGGAGTGGCATGAACACGAACACGAAGACGTGGATAGGGTCGTAAAAGGTAACCTGGTTTCCCAACAAGATTTGAGGGCATGTGGTGTGTATAAGTTTTAGCGTCTTGGGAGCTTGAGGGCTTAGCCAAGACTACTCCATATTCTCATGGATTACTGGGATCCAGGAACAAAGACATTTCAGATTGATGGGATGCCCCTTAGCCTTGAGGTTGAGGACATATAATTTTCATTGGAGTATCCCGAAGAGGAAAGATAGCCAACATGAGAGCTTGTGGGGTTGGAGGTGGCCTCACCATTGATGAGCACATTGGTGTATACTACCTTTAAGACACTAAGAAGGTTGGAAGTCAGGTCCCAATGAACTCTATTCAGAACCTTGGCCTTAAGACCATAATGCTAGTATTGGCTAGGATTGCGTGGTTAGCATCTCTACATCAGGACTTTAGGCCTCTGATGTTTTACACAGTCGATTGCATGAGGTTGACTATATCTGAATGGATTACCTCTCTATTGGGTAACATGAAACAACAATTGATGGATTGGAAGCTCGGTAGAACAAGAAGATTTGTTTTTTCTATCATTTTTAGTACCTTCGTCTTCGAGTGTGTACTGGGTCTTAGCTGAAGATTCCATATTGCTCCACATGGTATACAAGATCCAACTCAGATGTGTTGGGCATGTGTGATGCGATGGCTAAGAGGACGACATGTAGATACACCCTACCCACCCGACTTCTTCCATTGGTGGTGTAGAAAGATCATGGACATAGATGACTATCCCTGTGCAGGGATAGACTTCCGCGGTGATCCAAATATGCCTATTTTACTGGGAGTCGCATATGGAGATAAAGGTAACAATCTTGAATTCATTTTATTTTTGAATTATTTGATTTTTTGTAGTTTTGATATGATGAAATCAAAAAACATGTTTTAGGGTGGTGACACATACTAATACTGATCATGTAAATGAAGATGTTGGTCCTAGACGGCCAAACATCTTCGAAGGGGGAGGGGTGATAATATAATAGGTGCAGATGTGGAGTGTATGATCCAAAGCATCCACATGAACTTTGTCTATTTGACGCACATGGTGCCCATGGAGCAAGTCGAGGACTTTCCTGAGGCGATGCAGAGGTAGGTAGTAGGAGTACCTCGTAAATGGTTTCTATTGTTCAGATGGTTCACTAGGGATGTCGTGTGTTTTCATGATCAATAACCTACTCCACAGACTTAGAGGCACTCATGTGCATTTTTTATCAACCGTGTAGTATATTTTGGTGGTTAAAATCCCCAAGTTTGTATCATGGCATTCTGTATTATAAAACCACTTTTTTGGACTATATTTTTAAATTAAAAATCTTATAATGATTGGTTATTTATATTTACATGTGTGAATGTGATGTGGATGCTTCATTTTCTGTGTATCAAATTCCAATCTAGTACATAGTTTTCATAAGAATCAACAACATGATTGTAGATCCTAGGAATGTGAATGTATGTGATGTTTTCAATTGTCATTCTAACAAATTTACTCACAAGAATATTCCTAATAAAGTCGGATCTCTAATACGATACACACCATTGAACTGTAAGACAACTAAATGCGAGTCAATACATATCTAAAGAGATTGAATACCATGAGATATGACATCACATAGTAACTCAATCGCGATACTATATTCAACAATGTTGTTTAATGAAGGTCATAGACATACACCTTGTGAAGACAAAAATTGACCCGTAGGTGTGTAGACCACCCAAGAAGCCAAAGCTGAGTTTTGGGTGTGGTGGCTAGCACTGTTAGCATACCCTACATAAACTGAAGACTCTGTCGACCTATTCCACAAAAAACGGATGCAAGTCAACAAACTAGATCACTACAAGAATACCAAAACTAAACTATGAAACTGTACAATAGTATACAAAGTATCAACCTCGACTGAAAATTACGCATAGTAATTTTTAAGATAGATCCCATTTTGAGGCTCTTCCAAGGATTTCCTGTCATAATCTACTAGCTCGTAATCACCTTTCTCTAGCACTTACTTGACTATGCAAGGCCAATGCCACATGGGGTTGAACTTTCTTGCCCCTAACAATTCACTAGCTTGGTCTAATAGCAGGACCAAGTCATCTTCACTAAAATTTTAGGGACGGACAAACTTATCATACTAAGCCTTAACGCGACACTTGTTTACTTCAAGATCCACTAAGGCATCTCAACGCTGCTCGTCTAGTTTCTCTAAGTGGACCATATGTTCCTCTAACTTAGAAGTTTCTGGTAAAAGTCCTATGTCTAAATTCAAATATGGGATTTCACATTCAATTGGTAATATCAAATCCACCCCATGCACTAACTGATATGGAGAAAAATATGTGGTAGCATTAACCGCGGTTCGATAGGCCCACAAAGCAAGGTACAACATGATGTGCCAAATAGTTTTTCTTTGTGTGATGGTTCTTTGGAGAATGGACTTAAGGGATTTATTCATAACTTCATCCTATCCATTCACTTGAGGATAATAACAAGAGGAATTCTCTTGGTTATACCCCAACTTCAAAGATAGCTCAACCATCATATTGTTTTGAAAGTGCATGCCATGGTCCATGACAAGCTCTCTCAGGATACCAAACCAAGTAATAATTTAATTGAAAACTATGTGTAGTTGTCTCACAGTCGACTTTGATAGTGGGCATATCCTATAGCCATTTCATGAAGTAATCTACAACCACTATAATATGATGATGACCCACAGCTGAAGCTGGGTTGCAATCCATAAAGTCTACCCCCACTTGGTGAAGGGACGAATGGTGATAATTAGATGTAACGGGGCTGGATGCGAGCGCATATTCCGTGTAAACACCTGGAAAGGGTGGTACCACTTGGACCTATTAACACAATACTTAAAGATCAAAGACCAAAAATAACCAGGTCTTGAAATTTTTTGGTCTATAGCAAGACTAGATAAATCACCACCACACTCCCCTCCATGGAAATCATTAAGAACAGACTGAGCCCTCTTGAGAGTCAAACATCGATGCAAAATTGAATCCATCCCATGGCAATACAAAGTGTCACCAAAAATGAGGTAGTTATTAGCTACATGTCGTAACTGTTGATGCTCATCCCATGACAAGTGAGGAGGGACCTTCAAATTTTGCAAATAGAAGATAATATTCCCATACCATGGGTCCATGGTCAAAATGAGGAAGATATGTTAGTCAAAAAAAGAGTCTTCATGAACCTCAACTTCATCCAGACTATGAAAATCTAATATTAGCTCCGCAAAGATCAACGATTTCTTCGATTTTGCCAAAAAAAATTCGAGATCCAACTCTTGGAAGATTGCAATCAATTTACTATACTTTTCCCCTATCATATGTCTGGTTAGGACGAATTGAAGTGGATTGATGTGAGCCATAACCAAAATATGGCGAAGGAGTATGTCATGTCTCAACGGTTGAACCGCATGGACGACAGCTAAGGAAATCTTTTCCACATGAGTGTAATGAAGTTCAACATCAATGTGGTTTCAGCTAAGATAATAGATAACGTGCTCTTGGAGCTCCTCATGCTCTTCAACCAAATCCATTCGAATCGTCTATTGAGAAGTAACCACATATAACAAAAAATCATGGCTATAGTTGGTTGGACTAACCACGAGAGCCAATGCCAAGGATTCCTTCAATGCATCGAAAGACTCATGAGCTCACTCATCCCACATAAAAGGAGTTTCTTTCTTAAAAAGGTGCATGAAACCCTTGGTCAAATTGGAAAAATTGACAACAAACCTCCGCAAGAAGTTATCGATCCCTTGCAAACTTTAAAGGTGCCTAATAGTGCATGGGGGAGACAATCAAAGTATTTCCGCAACCTTAAGGGGGTCGAACCTAATGTCCTGCTCAGAAATGATAAACCCAAGAGACCTACTTTCACTCAAAAGATGCACTTTTTTGTATTTAACTTGATCTGATTTCGACGGCATCTTTCGAAAACCAAGCATAGATGGTCAAGATGATCCACTCTCAAATGAGAGTAAGAAGCTAAATCATCAATATATAATTCAATAATTTGCATAAGGTCATGAAAAGCGAAGTTCATTTCCCGTTGCAAAGTAGCCTCGACCTTTTTAAGTTCGAAGGGAATTTTTCGATATGCAAACGTATGTTGGCCCTCAGGTTTGATCTGAATCTCATTATACCGTGAAAATATGTCCAGAAACAAAAAAACCTCGCTTCTCTCACACTCATACAAAATCTCATCTGTGAATGGTGTGGGAAAGTTATCTTTAGGACAAGCTTTTTTCAGATCTTTGAAATCAATACACACACAGATAGTTCCTTATTTCTTATCAACCTGGATGGAGTTGGATACCCATTAGTAAAGGGGACCACATAGATAAATCCAGCCTTAAACAACTTATCAATCTCTGCATTAATAGTGGGTTCCTTATGGGGGTTCATCGCATGTAAGCGTTGTCGAACAGGTATAGCATCAAGATAAGTATTGATCTCATTTTCAACAATTCGAGGGTCTAGTCTCGAATTCCTTCATACGACCAAGAAAAAACATCTCGAAATTCTTTGAAGATCTTACTATATGCTTCAATCTCATCGCTGGAACAATCTTCCCCAATGTAAACATTTTCTACTTTGCCATGAATTTGAGAAATGTTGATAGGGATAGTCGGTGAAAAAATAGCCATGTTACCTTCGACATGCTTACCAAGAGAACCTAGTGGGATCACGGGACTACCACCCTTCTTGGTAAGGATCTCCCTATAGCCATGACACTGAGTTTGTTAAAGCTCATGGAGAAAGTAATATTGATGGTGTAACTCCTCCCAAGGCCCATCTAAACCATTCATGGCTTCAACAATAGCTTCATCCGAAGGAAAATTTTCATCAAAGAAATCATGAGAGTGTGACGACGCAACCACCCAAGCAGGCAGTGCAAAGGGGTCCTCCTCCTCCGCCCAAGAAGAGGAAGGACTAGGATATACAATGGGACCAAGAGTAGCTTGATAAGAAATTTCCGATGTAGATAACGGCATGTCCATCTTGGTAGGTCTAGGATCTTCATCCGAAGTGCTCAGAGAAGGGATATTCCGAGGATCTTCCAAATGCGAAATGCGAAATGGAATCAAACTTAATGATGACAATTCAATACCAAGGCTCAAACTTATAGTAAGAATTAGATCCGAAATATTTAAAGTTCCCATCAAAGACAGATACATTCCCACTCCAACATTCTCATTTGTCGACCGAAAATTATCAATGACTCGGATAGTAGCTCCCGACGATCCTTTCATACCGAAATTATCGAAAGATTTTTGTTTGACCATGACAATCCTACATTCGAAACGGAATCAAATAATTCAGATGAGGGATGACGCGAGGTTGCATCGTCTTCATCAATTATTGTGCGTTTAATGGTGTTGTTCATACACTCCACATGGACTAGGAGAGCCACATGGTAAGGCAAGCGAGGCTGGACTTCATGGGTTTCAAATTTAATCACTGTTGAAGGATGTGAATCAACCACCCCAAGGGTAAATAACAAAGCTTTTCTCTACGAAGGGAAAGCTTGAAGGGCTTCTAAGGCGGACATCACACAAGGAGTCCGACCCAAAACCTCTACAATGGAATAGTCATGGGTGGTTCGGGCATTAGGATTGTGCGACGAATGCTTTAAGACTCACCTACAAATGTGAGGCATAACATGAGACTTGTCGATATGCAAAGGGAAGTCGGGAAGAGCAAAATAATATATTGTTGTATAAATCTTCTTAGTATTGATATCTCAAATATCCATGATCCACATATGTTGATTGAAATGATGTTTCTTGGGAATCCTAATATAAGGGAAAATGTTATTCTCTATGTACCAAGTTATTCTTATGATCCCTCTATGGTAGGATCATGTTGTGGACCTTAAACTCTTAGCCTCGAAAGTTTCAACAAGTAATATAACATCAACTTTTCTTGGGATCCAATTTAACATGGGACATTTTCTCCATGGAAAGCCATGATTGTACCAACATGATCTCGAGTGTGCCTAATTCCTATTTAATGTTATATTTTTTGTACTATCCCTAATAATATCTTTTCTATCTCTAACTAATATCAATTTTCCTATCCATTTAGCTTCTTTTACCTTTTGAATTTTTTTCTTAATTGAAGTTAATATTTTTTGAATGAAATGATATTCATTAATAAATATTCCGGACTCTTTTGTTTCAATTTGTAATTTTCTTTATAGCTTTTACTTCACTAGTGCTGTCTTGTTATCTTCTAGTTCCACCTTCAAACCTAATATTATGATTTATTGATACCCGCATTTCTTAAGAGTGTCTACTGAATCTATGAAAATAATTTAACGCATGTACAAACTCTGCTGTATTAAAAGATTAACAAGTTTAATTCAATTAATGGCATTTAACCACATGTATTGATGCCAGGTAGCGTCCGTTTTCTATCTTCTTTCAGCGCTTGACGTTTCATCTTCATGAAGTGGAAGGATCAGTTTTTAATAATAGTGCCTACGAAACGATTAGGTTTTCTAACGATATGCATTAAATTTGGCTCCGAAACCTCTAATGGCGATAGAAAGAAGTTAACAATCTTTGGCTATCAATTACACTCGAGGCGGTCCGATTCTCGTTTTAATTTCTGGCATCCGGATACACCAGAATTGTGACTTGAACTCGAATCCCAACAGAAACTGTGCGAGAGGATTTGAAGTCATTTATCAGATTGTCTTTGCTGAATTGGGATACACAATAATTGTGAGTGAGCAGAGATTGGATCCCAACGAAACTTTCCCACAGGACTTGAGGTAGTTGATGAGGGGACTAGAGAAGGCCTAATTAACTCAAATGTATCCTGTGCAGACATTCTTGCTATTTCAGCTTGTGATTCAGTAGTGCAGGTAATACCGTTACATATCAATCTCTTTAATCTCTTTAATGATCAATATTGCATTCCTTCAAATTAACATATTTTGAGCTAGCACTTGGTTTCAAAAGCAAGATTGTATACCAGTCCTCATACCGAGATTTTCTTGTCGAATCTCGTATGCCACTCCATCCAGTCATTAGGGCCATCTGCATGATCACTGATATATTTAGTGTTTAACTATGGGGGATTTTTCAAACTGAATATATGATGTGAGAATGGATTAGGTTTTTTCTGAATGGGCGGGCCGGGTTTCTTTATATAGTGGGCCGGAAATTTAAAATTTAGAAAGCCCACATTGAATTTGGGATCCAACTCCGTCTAATCCACATGTTTATTGAGAGCACAGACGTGGACATGAATGCACAGGTCGTAAAGAGTACGTCTAAACACTGTAGAATGTTCAGTCTACTTCATTCTCATGCAATCAATTTTCATAATTTATATGTATTTATTTTTATGGACTTTTTTATTTGAGATTTAGGGTGGAATAAGGCTTATGTTTTTTCTTCTAACCCTAAAAATGATACAAGTGTACTGTTTCAAGATTGATATATGGCAGTTCTTCAAAATTTGAAATAAACAATTATAAAAAACTAATGTAGAAAATAACGGAGTAAACTAGTGAACCGACCATTTGCACCGATCGGACAACCCCGCTGGTCACGTCCGACGACAGCGGTCGTCCAATCGGTGCAAATGGTTGGGCAAATAGATCCCCGCGAAAATAACTAGTAGCTAGCTAATGAATGGATAACTGGTGGAAATGATAATGGAGTTGGCTAATCTCTAGACCATTTGCACTTTTTCAGTTAAGTTTCGCTGGAATCTGGCAACACGATTTGTTGTTGAAAATAAGATTTTCAGTATTAAAATTGCATTTTTTATTGCAGAAATGGATTCAGTACGCTTGATTATTCTTGGTTTATACAATTCCAATCACTGAAAACAACCTTTTGATCAATTTCTATCAAATTTTACTTAATAATAACTTGTTACATCTAGCCACAAACTACATGGATGTATTAATTTACTACCATTCAAACTTTCAAAATTCAAACTCATTGATCATCTATGTATACTCTAAGAACTAAACTTTTCCATGATTGACAATATTTTGAACCAGAAAGGTTACATATTCTTCCAAATAAATTTGTAAAGTGGTTGTTCTTCTTTCTAACTTGTTTTCCTTCACTACGGAAGCGAAGGGCATCCAATGGACTTTTATAATTAGTTTAAGAGACTCTACAAGATCCAAAGGACTTTTCCCAATACCGCATTCCAATAATAAAGTATTATTTATTCTTTGAAATTGTTTAGTTTTTGCTTTTAAAAGTTTTCCCAATACCGCATTCCAATAATAAAGTATTATTTATTTTTTGAATTTGTTTAGTTTTTGCTTTTAAAAGTTTTAAAATTAAATGTGTTACTTATGAAATGATTTTAGGTGGGGTTTAAAAGTGAGGCCATATCATATCACCTCCATTCATATTGAGGTTTAAGTACTTCGAAAAATCTAAAAAATATATTATCTTGTACTAAGGGGTTAGGTGGGGTTTAAAAGTGAGGCAATATCATATCACGTTCATTCATATTGGGGTTTAAGTACCCCTAAAAAGCTAAAAAATATATTATCTTGCATTAAGGGGTAAGGAAATTTTTTTAATTTGACATATTTATGTAAATATTGAGTTATTTTTATTTGGGTGGGATAAGGAATAACCTCCAAATTTTGGGATAGATTCATACCTCCAAAGCATGGGCTCAATTCATACCTTCAAATTGCAAGTTGGATTCATATTTGTTAAATTATTGAACCATTTCTATAAGCAAATGAGAGCAATAGTGAAGTAGAATTGTGCGGTGGAATATAAAAAACAATGCATGGGACCCACTACTCTAACTCCTCATGTCTAAATGAGTCTTACAATGAGTTAAACTAGTTAAACTAATGAGGTAGGTGGAAAAAGGTGCAACTTCCCCATGCATCCATGAAAATATGGCGCTAGACTAAATCAAGGTGATCTAACTAAATGTAATTGAAGGTTGACTTGGCATAGCTTCCTACCTACCACAACCAACTGATGGAGGTTGTTTTTGGCACTCATATTAGATCCTAGAATGTAGGGATTGGTACCATTGGGACCAAAATGGCACCAGTGGCGCCAGTGGCAACAATATCATGGTGGCACCAAACTCATCCAAATGAATCATAAGATAGGAAATATCTTCAATTAGATTATATATGGACAAGGGAGGATTATATAATCCTAACACCCCCCCTTAATCTTTGGGCCCTTCCAACTAGGAAAGAAGTATCCCATACAATCTAATAAAAAATAAAACTACTTAATAAACTAAGGAAAATGAGGAAAACATCATCGGAACCCCCTCCCCTCCCCCCTCCTCCCCTCGCGAAAATAAGCGCGAAACAAGAAAACAAGATATAGTTGAGAGAAAATTTTCCTATTTAGGTAAAACTTATAAAAAATATGCTACAATTTGCAGCACTATGAAGCAACTTGGTTCTTTTGTGCAGCAGCATCCTGAGACTGTAGATGTGAACCTCTCAATTTTCTTTAGATCTCATGAATAATCTTTGTGTTTCTTCTTTTTGGAGGACGAATGGAATGATCAGTTTTGTCCTTCTGTTGGCCAAATGGTTGATCATTCACTATCATTAAGTAGCACTTTCCTAGAAGCTTGTTGCACCACTCTGTAGATAGTGAAGCTATGTGAGAGAGTGTAACATGCTCATTCAGATGCTTAAACCGTGTCCTTTTTTGTCTTCTAGATTCCCAACACCATCCCTAGCTTCTTCAATCAACTTTTCAGCCCATTTAGGCTTAGGGCACTGATTTGGGATGGGAGATGGATCTAGATATAGATTCTCATGAGGTGTAGCCTCAATATCAATATTGTGTTGATCTTGTTCCTCTTCATCTTAATCTAAAGCATGAGACAAAATATCATCATCAAAAGGAAATGGAAGAGTGTTTATACCTTCTTGTGATTTGAATTGTGGTAGATCAAGTGACTGATCTTCTTCAAGCTCAACATTGTTCTCTATGAATCACTTCCTAGTTGCAAGCCTCCATCAATTTATATTCTTCTTGCATCCTCAATAAAAGTAAGGAAATACACAAATCCATTAATTGATGTTGTACGCACTAGTCCCAAAACATCACTGTGTATCAAATCAAGTGTAGAGGGAGCTCTAGTTCCCTTCCCAGCTTCATACCTCTTCCACACCTCTTCTCTAGATGCTTACCTACTAAGAAACGAGGACATACTTCATCTGATGTTTGGATCAAAGGAAATCCTTGAACTATTTTGTCATTGTGGAGTTGCTCGAGATATTTGAAATTGAGATGCCCAAAAATCTAATGCCTCAGCTTTCCAGTGTTGTTGGCATGATTCAATAAAGTTGTTGGATGTGAATCAAGTAGGAAAAGGGAGAACTCATATGCCTTTGAGGCATGGTTAGAAAAACCTTTTGCTATAAGATTTCTTGTATATTTTTTAGTGATTTACACTGAGTCAGAGTCAAATGTAACTCTTTTGGGAGATCCTGTATGAGTCATCTGATAAACAGACAATATACCATGCTAGATTTTAATAGAACGTCTCCCAGCAGCTGGGATTTGAGATTCATATCCCATATGAATGCTATGTCCTCGTGATAGAGTGAGAGTGAAAAAGGATTCCCTAGTGGCAACCATGTGGTTGGATGCTCTAGAATTAATTAAGTAATCTTTCGACTAAGTGAGGCCTGCCTTCAAGTCATGGAATCTCTCATGATGTTTTGTCGGTTGTCAAACATCATGCTTCTTTGCTTCATGTGCGAGGGAAATATTATTATGTTCAAGGATTGTTGACAACTATTCTATTGTCTTCTTCATACACCCACTCTCTGGATGAAAGCCTCTCATATAATATGGACATGCATCCTTCTCAAATTTCTTATTTTTCTTGGAACTCGATGCTACATTGAAAGATTTCTGATTCACCTTTAGCTTCGAATCAGTTTTTTTTGTCTCCTTCCCTTTGTGCTTCCCTCTGACTTGCACATTGTTTGATTCTATCATCAATAGATTGATTCTTGGAGGTTTGAATCACTCCCATTTGAACCAGTTTATATTGCTCTTGTATTAAGGACTCGAAAAAATCATTTAGAGAAGGTATATTCCAATTAGGGATGGAAGCTCTTCAAGAATGTAATGTAAAGACAAATACTGAGTACTCAGTGCCAAGCTTGCTCAATACTTACAACAAAAGCTTCTCATATTTCCTCTTTAATCCACATTGATTGCATTGCAGTACTAGTGACTTGTATTTTGTAAACAATTGATGAATGGATTCGAAATCATTGGGATCTAAAGAAATGAGCTCATTCTCCATCATATGCCATCGAATCTCATCATGTTTTCAAACAAAGATTCAATCTTATTCCAATCTTCCTCTAGAGCCCTTAGTCCCTCAAGATGGAACAAAATATCCTAGGATATATGAGTGCACATGAAGCCGAAGGCCACATCAAATTGATTAAAAATTTTGTTCTTCTCATCATGCTCCGAGGGCTCAATTTCTCTTCCCATTGTCATCCTAAATAGACCAAGATTACACAAGGATACCTTCATATCTTCCCTCCAATCAGTGTAGTTGAAGGGTGTAAGGATTAGGTGTACGAGAGCTAAAGAATGCAACATTCTATATGATGAAATAGACAATTCCCCAAGAATCTATGTAGTTAATTGCGATTAACACTACAAAAACCAATTCAATTCGAAATCATATCAGTTTCAATCCTTTCCACCTCGACGTGTACACTTTCTAAGAGTCCATCACACCTCGATAGACTTCTCTAAACAAAATTCAGAGGGAGAAAGGATATCATTGTAGGATTTAAGTGGAAACTGAGCCACTTCTAATGTACAATGAAGATCGAACAAGACTTTCTGCTAGCTTGAATAAGGATATGATACCATGTTAAATTATTGAACCATTGCTCTACATGAAAATTAGAGCAATAGTGAAGTAGAATTGTGCAGTGGAATATCAAGAACAATGTAAAATTGTACTTCACTATTTCTCTCATTTTCGTGTAGATCAATGGCTCAATAATTTAACATGGTATCGAAGCCTTATTTAAATTAGATACAAGTCTTGTCTGATCTCCATTGTACACCAGAAGTAATTGATTTTCCAAATAAATCCTGGAATAATAGCCTTGCTCCCTCTGAATTCTATTTAGAGAAGACTATCCACGTGTGATGGACTCTGAGAAAGTGTACATGTAGAGGTTAAAATGCTTGAAACTGACATGATTGCGAATTGAAATGGTTTTTGCAGGATTATTTGCAAGTACCTACGTATCTTCTTGAGGAATTCACCGTTTTAACATACAGAAAGATGGATTCTTCAGCTCTCGTACCCATAATCACCATTGTACACTGAATGAGACAAATTCAAGACAAATATGATAAGAATTGATCAGTTAATTACAAACTTTATGTTCATTATTACATCAGTAATATAATGGTGTTACAATAAGGATAATTTAAATCATGTGGATAAGATTCGAATATACAAACTAAACGTGACTGACTAGTTAACTTAGTGTGCCTAAATCAGTGCATTGGGGCCACTAGTCTAACTCTTGATGTCTAAATTAGTTTTACAATTATCTAACTTGTTAAACAAGTTAAACTGATGAGGTGGGTGGAAAAATGCGCCACTTCCCCATGCAGCCATGCAAAAAAGGAGCTATAATAACTAAGAGTGATCTAACTGAATGTAACTGAAGGTTTACTCGGCATAACTTCCTACCTACCACAACCAACTCGTGGAGGTTACTGGTGGCATTGAGAGTGTCTGCTAGAATGTATGGATTGGCATCGGTGGCACGAGTGGCACTAATATCATGGTGACACCAAACTCATCCAAATGATTTCTAAGTTAGGCAGGATGTTCAACTAGACTATATATGGACAGGGGAGGATTATATAATCCTGGCAATATTAGTCCTAGTTTTTTCTAATGAATAACCTCCAAATTGTAGGCTATATTCATACCTCCAAATCATGAATGGATTAATATGAGTCCTAGCCGCTTCTAAGGAATAAACTCCAAATCGCAGGCTAGATTTATACCTCCAAATCATTGAACTTATAAAAAAAATTTGAATAATTTTTTAGGTTTGGGTTTAGGTGGGTATTGAGATTCAATCTTGAACCTTTCTCCACGTCAACCAAGAAAAGTGAGGTCAATCTTTCTTGGCTCACTAGAATGAGGAAAAAATAGATCAATCTTCCTTGAATAATTATTTCTTTCAACCTTTTGTATTCTTCTATTGAGTTATGTTTGGAACACTCATAATTGTAATTTTGGTTCTTACATGCAAGGCATAAATCTTAATTTTGTATTGGAATTGACACAAACATAGGTGAAAATATAAATCATTATTTACATGCCCTATGTGTTATCATTACCATGAAATGACATCATATAAGTTTCAATATAAGTGTATATTTATAACTATTGCATGCTTGAAACATAACAATGGAGATTTTTGCTGTAACATCCCCTCCGCTACTCTCATTCCTCAATAACATAAAATGCAAATGTACAACTTTTCTGTGGGAAAACACTATAAGTAATGTCATGCATTTTTCTAAGTTGTGAATTATAATTAGAGACTTAAGAGACTTAGGGATTGCAGGAATTGGAAGTGGAAGAAAATGAGCAGGAATTGCAGAGGTCCAAACAGGACCAAGCACATGCTAATGCACAACGTAAGCAAGAAATGCAAATTATGAAGGTTGAATATGATGAGAAGCTAAGGCAACTTCAATAAAAAAATGATCACCTCAAACAACATATTGAAAAGGAAAAAGTCTTGAATGAAAGTCAGGATAATGAGATTTATATCCTTGAGCAACTACTTAAGGACCTCCAACTCATATCCGTCACTTCTTTTTTCTCCAAATTTACAGGAGAATGATTCAAACAACTCGGCTAGAGAATCCATGATGATTTTTACCAAGGTATGGTCATCATTTTCTAAGGATTCAATGAAATGAAGGAGATGCATAATGCATTTGAATGCCAATATCACGCTCTCCACAATCACAAAAGAAGGAGAAAAAGAAGCAACAAGGGCTTACGACAACTTAGTGGACTGGAAAAAGTATATCAGAGATAGATCTAATGATTTCCTAGTTTTCGACAAGCTTAAAATCAAAAGGATCTAGGTGTCAATTGAGACATGGGAGAATGTCTCTGATCTGGTGGAGTCCATCATTAAGGATGGACATGTAGCTTGCAAAAAGAGATGGTTTGCTTCAGAAACCTTGATCGGACCTTCCATTATTGGATCCGATTGATGAGGCCATGACTCAGAAGCTAAACCTAGAATAGATTAAAAGTGACTTTTCTAAATTGAAGGAGAAAATCCAAGACATTTGTTAGCTTTGCTTGGACGAGATCAAGCAAAGCAATGAATCGAGGTGCCTCTCACCTCAACGATAAGGATTGAGGTGTTCCTCCAAGAGAGGGCGAAGATCAAGAAGAAAGAAATCACATCTTTTATTTGCAAATAAGAGTTGTACTTGGAACATGCCCAATTTTGAGACATCCAAGATTTGTTGGATGCATTTTAGAAGTGGCAGTATGCCCTTGGAAAATCATAAAATTGGATATTTTGCAATGTGGGAGTATTATTTTCCAAAAATTGGATATTTTGCAATGTGGGAGTATTTTCTCCTTTGCAGAATGATTGTAATAATTATTTAAAGGGAAGGGTGTCTAACAAAAGAGGAGCTCGCAGGATTAAGTCTAGAAGAACCACAGGAGAAGGGACTGCCAAAGACATACTAGGAAAGCTCTGTAATTTTGGCAAGATCGTAATTTTTCAGTTTAATAAAATTACACTGTTACTTATGTTATGTGTTCTCGTTATTCATCAAATTTGTTTCGTGAATTTCAATAATTCTTCTATCTTTTTGAAATATTTATCATGGGTTGCCCCAGATAGCGTCAGTTTTCTATTTTCTTTCAGCGCTTGACGTTTCATCTTCATGGAGTGTAAGGATGCCTATGAAACGATTAGGTTTTCTCTACGATTTCCATTAAATTTGCCTCCTAAATCTCCAATAGCGGTAGAATGAAGTTAACCATCTTTGGCTACCAAATACACTCGAGGCGGTGCGATTTCGTTTTAATTTCTGGCTACACCAGAATTGTGACTTGAACTTGAATCCAACAGAAACTGAAGATTTGAAGTCATTTATCATATTGGGATACACAATAATTATGAGTGAGCATAGATTGGATCCCAACGAAATTCTCCTTGATGAGGGAACTAGAGAAGGCTTAATTAACTCAACTGTATCCTGTGCAGATATTCTTGCTATTTCAGTTTGTAACTCAGTGGTCCAGGTAATACCGTTACATATCAATCTCTTTAATGATTAATATTTCATTCCTTCCAATTAACATACTTTGAGCTAGCACTTGGTTTCCAAAGCAAGATTGTATACCCTGCTCCCCAGTCCTCATACCGTGATATGCCCCTCCAGCTAGTCATTAGGGCCATCTGCAAGATTGTATACCCTGCTCCCCAAAGCAAGATTGTATACCCTGCTCCCCAGTCCTCATACCGTGATATGCCCCTCCAGCTAGTCATTAGGGCCATCTGCAAGATCACCGATATATTTAATGTTTTACTATGGGGGATTTATCAAACTGAATATGATCTGAGAATGGATTAGGCTTTTTCTGAATGGGCGGGCCGGGTTTCTTTATATGGTTGGCCGGAAATTTAAAATTTAGAAAGGCCACATTAAATTTGGGATCTACCTCCGTCGAATCCACTTGTTTATTGAGAGCACAGACGTGGAACATTTTACATGAATGCACAGGTCGTAGAAAGTGTCTAAAAAGTGCAGAAAGTTCAGGCTATTTCATTTTATTGAAATCATTTTTTTTCATAATCTACTAGAGATGTATATTTATTTTCATAGATCTTTTTTGTTTGAGATTTAGGATGAATTAAGGTTTATGTTTTTTTATGATTTTTCTTTTACCAATCTGGATGATATAAGTGTACTGTCCAGATTGATTAGTGTATTGTTTAGATTGATTATGTGGCAGGTCTTCAAAGGTTTTAATAAAGAATTATTAAAAAAAAGAATATAGAAAATATGTCCAGATTGATTAGTGTATCCTTCAGATTGATTATGTGGCAGGTCTTCAAAGTTTTTAATAAAGAATTATTAAAAAAGGAATATAGAAAATATCTGGGAGATGGCTAATGAATAGATAACTAGTAGAAATGCATGAATAATTAATAGTTATGAATGGATAACCAACAATTCATGGAAGATAAATAATGTGAGAGGAAAAAAAATATAAAAAATAAATGATAGTTGATAAATGGATAACAAGAAAAATGTGGGTGATAATATGTTGCTGGGCATTAATAAAAAGCAAATTGTCTTCCATTTCATAACTATCTCTTATCCATTTGATCTCTATGGACTGATCTAACCACATACTATGTGAATGTATTTATTTCCTTGAAACTTTAAAAATTTAAACTCAATCTTATGTTGATTGATTATCTATGTATACTTTGAAAGGTCAACTTTTCCATGATTGACAATATTTTGATCGAGAAATTGACAATATTTTGATCGAGAAAGATTACATATTGTTTAAAATAAATTTGTAAAGGGGTTGTTCTTTTTAACTTATTTTCCTTCGCTAATGACGGAAGCAGAGGGCTTCCAACGGAGTTTTATAATTAGTTTAAGCGGCTTTACAAGATCCAACGGACTTTTCCCAATACCGGATTCCAATAATATGGTATTATTTATTCTCTGAATTTGCTTAGCCTTTGCTTTTAAAAGTTTTAAAAATAATTGTGTTATTGATGAAATGATTTGAGGTGGGGTTCAATAGTGAGGCAATATCATATCATGTCCATTAAAATTGGGGTTTAAATTCTCCTAAAAATCTAAAAAATATATTACCTTATATTAAGAGGTTAAGGAACGATTTTTAATTTGACATATTTATATAAATATTGAGGTATTTTTTCTTTGGGTGGGATGAGGAATAACCTACAAATTTTGGGATAGATTCATACCTCCAAATCATGGGCTCAATTCATACTTTCAAATTGCAAGTTGGATTCATATTTGTTAAATTATTGAACCATTGATCTATAGGCAAATGAGAGCAATAGTGAAGTAGAATTGTGCGGTGGAATATCAAGAACAATGTACACTGAACAAGACAAATTTGAGACAAATCTCATAAGAATTGATAAGTTAATTAAAACATTAATCTTCATTATTTTAGTAGTAATACAATGGTGTTACAATAAGGAGAATTCGAATCATGTGAATAAGATTCGATTACACTAACTCGCTCGCTCAATGTGTCTAAATCATTGCATGGGAGCCACTAGTCTAACTCCTAATGTCTAAATGAGTCTTACAATCAATTACACCAGTTAAACTAGTTAAACTAATGAGGTAGGTGGGAAAAGGCACAACATCTCCATGCATCCATGAAAATTGACCGTAGACTAATTGAGAGTGATCTAACTGAAGGTTGACTCAGCATAGATTCCTACCTACCACAACCAATTGATGGACACTACTGTTGGCACTCATATTGGCTCCTAGAATGTAGGGATCGGTACTGGTGGGACCAAAATGGCACTAGTGGTGCCAATGGCACCAGTGGCACCTGTGGCAACAATATCATGGTGGCACCAAACTCATCCAATTGAACCCTAAGTTAGAAAATATGTTCAACTATATTATATATGGACAAGGGAGGATTATATAATCCTAACACCCCCCCCCCCCCTCCTTAATCTTGACTCGGACAACTTTGGGCCCTTCCAACTAGGGAAAAAGTCACCCATACAATCTAATGAAAAATAAAACTACTTAATAAACTAAGGAAAATGGAGAAAACCTCATGGAAAAACCCCACCCTCAAAATAAGAATGAAACAATAAAACAAGCTATACTTACCTCTTTGGATAAAACTTACAAAAATTTTGCTACAATTTGCAGCACTATGCAGTAGCAATGAAGTAGCTTGGTTCTTTTCTATAGTAGCATCCCGAGACTTTGCACGTGAACCTCTCAATTTTATTTTGATCTCATGAATGCTCTTTGTGTTTTTTCTTTCTATAGGAGGAATGGAATGATCAATTTTGTTCTTATGGTGTCCAAATGGTTGATCATTCACTATCATCAAGTAGCACTTTACTAGATAGCGAAGCTATGTGAGAGAGTGTAACATGCTCATTCCGATACTCATACCATGTTCTTTGTTTTTTCTTCTGAAGCTATAGAATTTAATTTATGTAGAAATTAGAAATGCAAGACCTTATTTGAAAAATGTATTGTTAACTCGGCCTATTTCCTTTCACAGGTCAGATATATGTAGTGGTTTGCCCAAAAAATAATGAATGGTGTTCTCACTATTGGTTGGCACGTTGCTTAGAGGGGAAACAAACTATTCTCGAATCTACTATAGATGATGAAAATATTGAATTCCCAACTGGATTGATGGTTATAAAACGGGAGTACTTGACACTTGCAGCACAACAGAAAAGGAAGGGTTGGTATGTCTATCAGGATTATAGACCAGAAGCTATTGTATACCACTTCACCAACCTAGTACCTGGTATAAACATCAAGCTATGCACACTTGGTCACAAAAATAGGTCACATGTACAATACTTGCTACCTCATATAGAGCATGAAACATTGATGGACACCACCGTCACTAAATATGATCTAGATGGCCTACTTGTATGAGTGCATTGTCAAGTGCGTTATTTAACATTTAAAGTGAATTCTGAAGCACAATTTCAATTATTTATCCTTACTTTATTACCAATGTAATAAACTTGTGATTAACTGCTACCATTCACAGACATAATATTATTCAGAGGATACTGGACATTATAAACACGATCGTACAGCCTGAGGTGAGTTATCTATAAATCATGTTTGCACATTTTCATTGGGTTCTCTTTTTCTTCTTATGATGTTACTAATGTCTATCCTTTCATGTGCCTAGGATACACACACCATCTACGACACATTGGAGGCACCAAGAACGGTGTCTTTAGACACCAACAAATAGAATTCAAAAAATAACATGCTCTCGAGTTGTTGAAATTTACATTTCTTGATGTTTTTAGTTTAATATATACATTTAATTACATTGCCATGTACAAATTGGAAACCAGCTAGGGTTTCATGAACACCACTTTGCATGCTATCACTAGGGTTGAAAAATAATGATATGGAACTAGGGTTTAGTGAGCTCTTTACAAGTTATGAGACAAAACTAGAAACTCATGGACATGTACAAATTGGAAACCAACAAAGATTTCATGAACACCAATTTGCATGCACCAACTAGGGTTGACAAGGTATGAGATGGAACTAGGGTTTAGTGAGCAATTTATAAGTTAAGAGAGGGAACTCGAAACACATGGACATGTACAAATTGGAAACCAACTAGGCTTTCATGATCACCAATTTCCATGCTATCACTAGGGTTGACAAATAATGAGATGGAACAAGGGTTTACTGAGCAATTTACAAGTTAAGAGAGGGAAGTAGAAACACATGGACATGTATAGATTGAAAATCAACTAGGCTTTCATGAACACCAATTTCCATGCTATCACTAGGGTTGACAAACAATGAGATGGAACTAGGGTTTAGTGAGCAATTTACAAGTTAAGAGAGGGAAATAGAAACACATGGACATGGACAAATTGGAAACCAACTAGGCTTTCATGAACACCAATTTGCATGCTATCACTAGGGTTGACAAATAATGAGATGGAGCTAAGGTTTAGTGAGCAAATCAAAGTTAAGAGAGGGAACTAGATACACATGGACATGTACAAATCGAAAACCAGCTAGGATTTCATGAACACCACTTTTCGTGCTATCACTAAGGTTGAAAAATAATGAGATGGAACTAGGGTTTAGTGAGCAATTTACAAGTTAAGAGAGAGAACTAGAAACACATGGCCATGTACAAATTAGAAACCAACTAGGATTTCATGAACACCAATTTGCATGCACCAACTAGGGTTGACAAGGTATGACATGGAACTAGGGTTTAGTGAGCAATTTACAAGTTAAGAGAGGGAACTAGAAACACATGTCCATATACAAATCAGAAACCAACCATGCTTTCATGAACACCAATTTTCATGCACCAACTAGGGTTGACAAATAATGATGTGGAACTAGGGTTTAGTGAGCTCTTTACAAGTTATGAGAGGGAACTAGAAACACATGGACATGTACAAATTGGAAACCAACTAGGATTTCATGAAAACCAATTTGCGTGCACCAACTAGGTTTGACAAGGTATGAGATGGAACCAAGGTTTGGTAATAAATGTACAAGTTAAGAGAGGGAACTAGAAACACATGGCCATGTACAAATAGGAAACCAATTAGGCTTTCATGAACACCAATTTGCATGATATCACTAGGGTTGACAAATAATGAGATGGAACTAGGGTTTAGTGAGAAATTTACAAGTTAAGAGAGGGAACTAGAAACACATGGCCATGTACAAATGGGAAACCAACTAGGCTTTCATATTTGATATATTTTATTTTATGTAGGCTTTCATATTTGACATATTTTATTTTATGTAGGTGGGTCGACAACAACCTCTCTTTGGTGCTCTTCAATCACCACTATCTCAATAGATTCCTACATAAAGTAACATATATGTCAATGTTAGATAATACAAAGAAAAAGAGACATATCAATCGGGGAAACAAGGAAAAAGATACTTCCATGTACAAAAGGCAATATAGGCAAGAGTTGCAATGTATAAATATACCTCAGATCGATTAACCAGAAATGAGAGAAAAGGACCTCTACTTGTACTAGCGAACAAGCTCACTTTTTGGACATATTCATCAAACTCATGTTCCTATGTACAAAAGGATAAAGATACAATTAGACAATTTCAACAAATTAAAAAAGTAAATGTTGAATCATTAAAATCACAATTAAAAGAAAGTGATACATAAACGTACCTGCTCTGTCGTCATAGGTGGATCATCAATCTGGTGCTCTTCAAGCACTAGTGCCTCAATAGAAGCCTACATAAAATAAAATATGTCAAATTCAGATAATACAAAGAATCATAGACATATATATTACATGGACGAAAAATGATGTTTTGAAAGAAAGCGAAACATACATGTACCTGGCAAGGGAGAAGAGGTGGGTCATCAACAACCTCTCTTTAGTGCTCTTCAAGCACCAATGGCTCAATGGATGCCTGCATAACGTAACATATGTCAAATTTAGATAATACAAAGAAAACGACACATATACATGATGGGCGAAAAATGATTTTTCCAAATAAAGCGAAGCATAATTAAAAGCATATTTAAAATAATACTTATGTCTGGGAATCTACCTCTGCATGAGAGGGACTAGGCTGAGATTCAATGTACTCATCCCGATTACCCTGCATAAAACATCTTGTATCAAAATTAATATGTATTGAATGTTACAATATCTACTATAAATATGTAAATAAAGTTGACAAATTAACAAGTATAGTTCTTATCGCTAATGGTGAAGAACCAAACCCATATGCAATATTGACAGTCGCATCAATGTTGTCAACATTGATCGGTAGACTATGTGACTCTAGTGTGCCATGGGACTCCAGCTATATATTTGTTCACATAATTTATTATAGTTAAATAGAAATAAATTGTGAAACAATTGAAAATTGTGATATGAAACAAAATATAATATGAAAATAATGAGTTTTACTTACAAATAAAAGTAATACATCATCCCAAAAGTCTGAAGCAGGGCCATAGCATATGCCTCCAGATGATGTGCAAGGGGGTGGAGTAACACAACACTCTGAACGCTCTAGATCTCCTATGTGATCTGTAGATGGGACGGCCTTAGAAGTGCCAACCCCTTGGCCTACATTGCCTTGGAAATTAGTCCCATGCTGAAGCAATGTATCTACCAAGTCAAATAAGGCCTCCTATGTATCCTCAATCACAGGACCCACATGAGGATGTAGCCGAGGGGGTTTTGGTGTGCATAGAGGTCATGGCACACGGTTATGATCTGTCCTGGCTCCTTCCCTATCTTGGGGCATCCCATGACCAACACCCTGGAAGCCTAAGATATCGAAATAGTTAACATGTTTTCTTAGGATGAATTCTGCATACAACTTCCTAAGGAAATAAAATGGGATGTCCCTATTCCCATGAGGGTCTTCATCGAAGACCATATACCAAAAATCCATCCAATTGGCCTTTTATATTTGGTTCCATGCACCAGTCTATGGAAATGTGTGCTCGTCTAGTGGGTGGAACCAATCAAGTGCTAGAGTCCCGGGATAATGAAAATAATTGGTCTTTTGTAATCTTTAGGTATTTGATGTCTTTATAACTCAATCCATTGGATTAGTATTGCCTCCTGGATTCTCTATATGAGATAATGTTGTACAGATCTCCTTGGGCATTGGAAATTGTGTTTGTTATTGTGTCCAATTCATCGGCTAAAGACTATCTCAAATGATCCCCCCCTCTAATAGATGAGCTAAGGCGCCTCAATGATGCCAAATGCGCCAAAATCTGTGAGTTTTGATCTTCTTCCCCCTCTGGGTTTGGGTTTGGGTTCATGTTTGGGTTAGGTTCTGGGTTATTAGTGGGTTCATTTTCCACATTATCTTGCTCATTTCTATTATCTGTTAATATTTGAACAAAAAAATACAGATTGTTTTAATTTATCATTCTTTGATTTAATTCAATTTTTTTTATTAAATTTGTTTTAAACAATTATAAAAACTATGAAATTAAGAAAAACAATAAAGAATTGAAAACGAATTGTAATGGATATGAGAATTTATCTGCCATTGGAGCCAAGCCACCTCCAACTTGACCTCCAACTTGACCTCCAAATGGTGAAATACAAATCGCTTGTGCAGTTTATCACAAACGCGGGTTATCACCCTCTCGATACTTCACTGTGCAGATGAGAAATGAGGCCCACAGCCTCTGTTTTGTTTTTTTTTAGTTTTCAGTATTGCATATGCGATATTTAAATTTTACTAAACACATATGCGATACTTCCTTATGAACCTTAGCCTTGTGTTTGGGCTCGGGTTATTCTAAATGTACCATCAATAACGCATATGCGTTCTCTATTTACACTTCGGAAGTGTGTTTTTGATTTCTTAAGTGGAACTAAAAAGTGGAACCAACTTCGTGCGAGCACCCATATATATATTTTATCAGATTCCTATTTAAATATTGCTTCAGAGATGTGGGCTGTGACACAGAGTGTTAATCATTTTATCACTCTTATATATATATATATATATATATATATATATATATAATCATTGTAGTGCCTGAGAGAAATGGACGTCCAAACATTTCCACTGTAACCAAGAGTATTTCCATTTCCACAGGCATATTCTAACAGGTTCTTCAGGTTTGGATATGCGATCATGGCGATTGATTTAGGTGTAAAAATTAATACAAAAGTTGAGGGAATAACAAATAAAATAGAAATATTTATTTTATGAAATATTATGAAACAAATGTAGAGGCCATAAATGATCGCAAGAATAGAAAAGGTGGTAGGCATAGAGTTGGCAAACCCAGATCCTTCATAGTTATGAGTGGTTCTCTGTGGTGTTGGATTGAGGGAACCTAATGAGAAGACTGATGTAGAGCCTAATAACATGCAATTATATTTGTCTATTTTGTTGAAAAGAAAATTTGAATGGGTGCATACAATCCAGTGCACGAAATGACATACTGACAGTGAATAGGCTACGCTGTTTTTCATGCCTCACAGTGAATATTTGCTCGTTCACAGCTTTCTGGAGGAAAAATGGATCCCAGAGAATTTGAATAGGATTATTATATCAGGAAACAACTTCACAAATGTTACGACTTGGACGCAGAATATTTTTCATATCACCGTCTTCCTAATAAAATGAGGCATAGTTTGGATAGTGATAATGCAACCCATTTTGCATGAAATGTTGTTTCCACAAATAGTTGTTTCTTCAAGTAGACGATGCACGCTAGTCTTCAATTGAATAACCGTACCAGAACTTATTTTATGATTTAAGATGGCATTTATTTGATTGGGACGGATATTTAAATGGTTTTGAAAGGAACAACCTAGAGATGTTGGCACCCGATTATGTAGAAACTAGTAGAAAGGAAAATAAATAATTAAGAAAATATATCAAGGATAGGGAAACTTAGAAACCGTTATACACAAATCTCATGGAATAAATGAAGGTTCCAAAAATGGTCTCAAAATTAAGAAACGTAATAGTGATAGGCCCATATCATTCAGAATTAGGATTACTTCTCCATGGCTTTGGATCAATGGAGCCTAATGATCACATTCTCATGTGGGCCCGTGTTTATCGCATTTTCCATTAGTGTGACCATTTCTGGATGCATTTTTTTCCATGAATTTATTTAAAAGGAATAATTCCCTAACTTTATATTCCTAGACCTATTTTCTCAAGGTCCTGCCTTTGGAAATGGTGTAAAGAATCATTCCTATCCAATAAATGCCAACTGAAATCATGAAATGTGTTGAATTTTTCATATGCTAAGCTAGATCATCAATATTTCATTTCATTTTCATAACAAAAGCATATAAACAGGATCATTGAAATATAGAAAAGCACAACCATACAAAAGGAATACAAAGATTTATCCTGGGAAAACCGTAAAGGGAAAAACCCAGCAAAAGCTTCCTCAATATAGATGCCCCAAAAGATAAAAGATAAAACCAACAAGGAGATCAAAGCCTGATCCTCCTCCTTCTCCAGCTACTCTTCTCTTCTCCACTAATGTGCTACACAAGTGAGAGTGTGTGCTCCAAAGGAGGAGCGCTACACCTCTATTTATATTCATCTGTTCACTTTAATTAACTCATCCGACATGTAGGCTCAAGTAACCACACTGGGGTGCTAATGACCCAACTTTACAATTAGAGGGGACTACCTCATGACTCTTATTAGTTCTTCTGATTAGAAGCATCGGGGTACAAAGTAATACAAGTGGTTCTACCAATAGAACCCTCGGTGACCACAAAAGGATACATATAGAATATTCTTCGAAGATACAATATTTCAACAAAATGATCTCTCTTGATTGAACAATGGTGTGCCTGGTCCAAAGAAATTGTTGTCTGTGGATTTTGGAAGTAATAACTCTTTAAACGGTTTCTTAGTATAATAATTTTATTCAAATTCTCAGGCACCCAGTCTGCCTCTAGTACACTATCAGAGAGAAAAACAGGGTCTTCCTATTCACTGCCTGTCTACCATTTTCCTTGATAGGGAGAGACAATCGAGCCGAAGGCATCCATAGCTTTTGAATACATTCTTGAAAGTATTGGATCATACAACAACATATTATTCACCCATTCAATTTTGTATCTTAACAAAATTGCTAAACAAAATTGCAATATGTTATTAGGTTCTACATCTCTTATCTTCCCAGTACACTCCATCACTCCAATTCCATAAACAATGACCTGTAGCTATGAATGACTTGATTATCTGCCTATAAACCTTTATATTTGCGTGACCATTTCTGGGTGATGCATTTATTTATAAATTATGTATAGAATGAAGATTTCGGGAGTTGTGTATTCTTCATTATTTTCATATCTTTTATATTGATTTGGGCTTGACTAATGCTCCACCAACATTCATGAGCATGATGGATAACATTTTAGGACCATTCATCATATCCACGAGGTCCTCAACACTCTGCGACAGAGGTCCTCAACACCCTGCGAAAGAACAAGTTATATTTCAATATAAAGAAGTTCTCATTTGGCATGGAAAGGGTTCAGTATGTGGGATACATAGTGGATGAACATGGTTTTCATGTAGGTCTAACCAAGATCAAATCCATTCCTGATTGACCGACCTTGATGACTCTCATAGATATTTGCATCTTCCAAGGCCTTGGAAAGTTCTATCATATATTTGTGTTGGTATTTTGTAATGTTTCCTAGCCCCTTATCTAGGTGACCAAAGGTGTATCTAATTCCAATTTAATCTATTCCAAGACACAACAACATGCATTTCAAAAGATAAAGAAACGCTTATGTTTGGTGCTCATCCTTACCTTACGAGATATTCAACAACCCTTTGAGATCGAGATATATGCTTTGTACTATGTTGTTGGTGCATTTCTCACTCAACAT
The DNA here is from genome assembly GCA_001517045.1 of Pseudotsuga menziesii. Lineage (NCBI taxonomy): Eukaryota > Viridiplantae > Streptophyta > Pinopsida > Pinales > Pinaceae > Pseudotsuga > Pseudotsuga menziesii. The sequence goes on along the minus strand of LPNX010929364.1, from coordinate 25,690 downwards.
GGTCATCCAATGGCATATCACACTAGACACTTTCAGATAATGTCTGCAAGTACCCCACCTATGACAAGGGAATGTACTCCATTGTCCAAACCTGCTGCCAATGGAAGCATTACATCTTTGGAAAAGAAACAATCATCCACAAATATTAGAAGGCCTTGAAATTCATACAAACCCAAGGCAAGTTATAGAATGAAGGCCACCAGAGGTAGTCTACTTACTTGGAACAGTTCCACTTGAACATTAAATATAAGAAGGGCAGCACCAATTAAGTCATTGATTTTCTCGGTCGACCTCTAGTAACAACATTAACCAAAGTGCTCAAATCTTGTTTCCACAAGACCTTTGTGTGACCTCAACTATATGAAAGTGATCCTGATTTTGATCCCATATTTCAATTCTGATGTGTAGGTACACTAGTGATAGACTTTCATCTTCATGAAGGATTGTTATGTCACATGGGCCATCATTGTCTTCATTCAAGTGAGTTTGCAAATATGATTTGGGAATCACATTACAATCGGGTGGCAGGGAACTTTAGCATTGAGAATACAATAGAGATTTTGCATAAGTATTTTTATTGGCCCAAACTTTGACAAGACGTCGATCGATACATCAAATCCTGCACTACCTGTGCCATTATGAAATGAACTATAGGAAATTAGGGATTTCACATCCCCTTTCCCACTCTGAATGGGACATGGGAATCCATCTTGATGGATTACATGTCAGGACTACCTTCGAATAAGCATGGTAATGACTCTGTGTTTGTGGTCATGGATCAGTTCTCTAAAATGGTCATTCTGATAGCTTGGAAGAAGAGCATCTCTGTCAAAGCCACTCCTAAGCTATTCTTCAATCATCTTTGGTTTCATTTTGGGTTTCCACATACTATCATTTTAGATCAAGACAATCGTTTCATGAGCACTTTCTGGTCTAGTATATGGTCATTGGTGGATACCAAGCTCACCAAATCGACTACATTCGATTGTTAGACTGATGGACAAACAAAGGTAGTCAATCAGATGATTCTAGATATTTTGAGAATGTATAGTTCTCAACATCCTCGCACATGGGATGATATTCCTTATGTTAAACATAACTATAACAAATATCTTCATAGCTCTACCAATCACAACCCTTTTTAAGAGTGCCTCGGTTTCCAACCACTGACCCTAATTGATGTATCTCTTCCCCTTGCATCCACATGGGATGAATCTTCCCATGGTTAGGATAAGGCTAATAAGTACACCATAATTGTTGAACGAATATAACTCATCATCTAATAGGTCCATGGAATTTTTGGAAAATGCCAGTAATAAGTACAAGCAATGTTGTGACCAACATCGGGTTCCACACAAGTTCCTGATGGGGAATAAGGATTGGTTGGATTCATAGAAAGAGAGGCTCACATAGCCCCATCACAATCTTCATCCACTTTCATATGGGACACACACCATCACGAAGGAAGTTGGTGGCAATGCCTTTGAATTATGCATTTCTCCATTCCTTGTTCTTGAACCTAGTATTCAATGTGGAGCTCCTTCAACCGTATTTTTCACCACTGTTGGACACCTCGGAGGTGTTAGAACAATTGGCACCTATATAGCTTAATCATGACTAAATAGAACAACAAAACATTTATTAGATCATGGAAACATATGTTAACGGAACTTCTAGCAGAACATCCAACTATATCAAGTTGTCAAAGTAGGGAAACTCCTCCATCACCAGAAGTCAAGTTCAACATATTTTTCCCAATTTGATGGGGGAAATCAATGCAATGGAGACAATTGCTTCCTATGGAGGGAGGATTGATCCAGATGAGTATAGTTGGCCACCCTCCTATTCCACTAGCTCAAAATAGTTTCCATTTTAGAAATTTTCTTATAATTTTCGGTTGTTTTTCAGGTCCCAAACTTCTCTGGTTGTTTTGAGGCCCTAAACAACATTTTTAGGTGAATGAGGAAGCCAAAATATTCTTAATTGCATACATTTTTCCTTAGTCAAAATTTGAAAATGTTGAATATACATTTCCAATGGGCTATTGAGCCCCCCAAACGGAGATCATTTGAAAAATTTATGACCTTGAGAAGTTGATTGTTCAACTAACCACCTTTGGGCCACAAACTTTATGACGATTCATCTCCTAGGGTTAGGTTTTGGGTTTCTTCCTCTCCAATGATTTATGTTAAAGTCGCTTCAACCTCCTTTTGTATTCATATTGTCACAAGTGAGTGTAGCCAACACATCCCTTCTTAGAAATATAGCTACACCATTCTATCTACTTTTGTTCTATAGTTTGTATGTTTCATTCATTTAATAGAATCTAATTATATTGTATGATTGTGTTTATTTCCATATATATGTTTATTTGAATATATATAGTCTCTTCATTTTTTTCTCACATAAATCGAGATGACTCTCAGCCCTCATCTCCTCAATAGACCCATTACATTACCCTTTGTTCTTGTCATCCTTTCTTCAACTTAAACTAGCCCTTTGGCTAGATTCTTGTTTCATTCTTGGGTAGGTCTACCCATGACTCTATTCTAGATATTGTCAACCATGTATTGTTGGATTCTCTGCTAACTCAACTATTCCTCCAACTAGTTTTCTTGTGTTGACTTGAACTTGGTCCTCCAACTCAAGTCAAATTCTGGTATTCAACTAACATTTTAGGGCACAATTGGACCACCTTCAATATGTAAAGAATTTGACTTTTGCCACTTACTCTCCTTCCTTTCTTCCTAGGTCAAGTGTCATGATGCCCTTACTCTTACTTGGAGATTGCCATCTCCCTCCAATTGACTTCTCATCATCCTCTTCTCAACCATTGGTCATGGAATTGATTCCCTTACACCACACATGCTATTAGGATGGACCCCCCTACATGAGACTGTTAGGGTACAAAATGAACTAAACGTTAGGTTCTTCTATTTCAACTGAGATTCAATATTTTATATTTTATTTAATTTCAACGTCATAATTGCTACCATTTTCAAAATGGTTGTTTCATCTTTACTCTTCTCACTTTTCCCTTCTCATGGCTTCATAAATTCCTTCATGCTTGTAGTAAAATATATTATGATACAAAGACCTTCCATTGTATAATTCCTATAATCTTCATAAGAACATCTAAAGTTTCATTCTTATCATAAAATCCAAGCCAAACTTAGTGAGAACCTTTCCTCACTCCATTCTCCATGAAGCAATAAGCTCCACTAAAATAGTTTTCTCTGTCGATTGTCGGTTGTTTACTGATTGGAAATCTATACTTGGTTTCAATCTCATGGATCACCCTCAAGGTAGTTCCCATCCTCCATTATACTAGTGCATCTTGTACTACAAATATACCAACAATTCCTTGATTCAAATTTCTATACAACTCCTAAACCTAGTGGTCTAGCTCAATGCTCTATGTTGATGTCGTCTTATGTTGTGACTTTCTTGGTAGGCTCAAACAGAAATTCAAGTAAGTATAGTGGGTTTTACCCTTTAATGGAAACCCTTTTGGCATATCATCAATCATCTTAGCTTAATTTACGACCTCTCCACCCATTTCTACACTTCTCCTAATATCACAACCATTCATCGACATGAACTCGATGAATTGCATACCAAATCCAAGTTTATTTTCCATCCCTAGCATACTCACCACTACCATCACTAAATGACACCTTCTTTGTTTACTTGTACAAGTCCTCCAATGACTCTTTCAGATCCATTCTCTTCTCATTTATTCCATCGACATTGGTTGTTAAGTGTCTCTACTAAATCAATGTTAAGTGTGTCTACTAAATCTATGAATATAATTTAACGCATCTACAAATTATGCTGCATTAAAAATACTGCTACATTAAAAATATTAACAATTTTAATTCAATTAAGGGAATTTAATCATAATGAATTTACATATATTGTTGCCATGTAGCGTCCATTTTCTATTTTCTTTGAGTTCTTAAAGTTTCATCTTCATGGAGTGGAAGCATAATTTTTTAATAATAGTGCCTATGAAATGATTAGGTTTTTTCTACAATTTCCATTAAATTTGCATCTGAAGCCTCTAATGGCGGTGGAAAGTGTTAGCACTATTTTTCACTCCACGTAAGATGATGAGGAAGGTAAAATGTAGCAAATCACATCTTTAAAATGCATGAAAAATACTATTTGTGGATTGGAAAAAACTACGCTAAAAGGGACAGTGCTTCTACGATGGCGATATGGAGGCAAGCCATATCGATGGATATAATGGGTTTCTGAAATATTACAAACGTGACCCAAATCACCTTTGTTCTTTCACAGAATAAGATAAAATGACTGCATATTTCAGGGGACAAGATTGACAAGGGATAGATAAACGAATGATATTAATTCCACCAGATCAAAGCACCTGTGGATATTCCATCTCCCAGATCCGCGAAATGGGTTAAATAGAAGTAAATTTCAATGGTGTGGATCGAGTCAAAGAAATATCCACGATGGGTGATTTCTCCGTTGATTGAACAAGCACGTAACAAACTGCCTCGGGGACTCATGAAATTTGGCCTCCATTTACACATGGATGATAAAGATCGAAGCCATTCAGATAGAAATACTGGAAATGTTTTCTCCTAGTGAAAGTTGTCGAAGGGTGAATCTATGATGGAAGGACGGTTTTGTGTACGATCGACTCATTTTGAAAAGATCCTTCCATCGAGATGTTCCAAGACAAGTGCGCAAGAGGCCGAAGTGACAGGTAATCGAACACCTTGATGCCATTGGAGAATGTTTGGGAGTAAGAATTGGCTCCACGGTAGAGACCGCCCTCCTAAACCCAAAATTTCATTGCATTGAATGCGTGAAAATCAGGAAGATATCCTAATAATTAAAATACAGAAGGTGGGTATGGATTCCACATGAAGAAGGAAGACGCATCAAATGAGGATATTTTGATTCTTTCACGAGGAAGGGAAAAGGGATAAGGGATGTCAAGTCCATGTGCCATGATCCAAATGGGAAATAATGTGAGCTAATGCCAGGATTCTCTTTTGCAACCAGCATTGTAGCATCGCAGCAGAAAGGAAGGCGTGACTATATTTTCAATAGGAAAAGTGAATCACAAACCCACATGCCCACATGTGCTGTCATCATGATACTCGATGACAAAGTGTGCGAAGGTGCTTATGGGGTCATCATTGTGTCCATCCTTCCAGATATTTATAACCGCCATTTCTTAGAGCCATCGAGAGACAAAGACTAAGTGAATGTGGAAGAGAAACTAAGGTGGTTGAATGTTAGTCATTTGAGGATTTTGAGAGTTTTAGAGAAGGTTTGCGATGGTCTTCTCGTTTGAAAAAATTGTCTATCAAGGTGTGCTATTGGTTGGCGAGCATAGCTCCACATTTGTTCATTTCCTTGGTGTTTTTGCCGAAAAGGATCCATCCTTCATGGTAGGGATGTTCATTGTATTAGAGAATCCTTCGGGCACCAGCAAGGTCATGGAAATGATGTTCATCGCATTAGATGGACCTTGTGGGGATGGTGAGGGAATTATTGTCTTAATACAAGGCCATGCCCCCATGGAGGTAGTGCCTGGAATTTCCTATCCAATGGGAATCCCTTGAAAACCTCTAGACAGAGTCACAGTCTCCATAATCCCACCACATGGTAACTATTGGTAGCGGTGACCCATTAGAGCGAATGCTCTTATGAGAGGAGAGGAAGTCAAAAGTATTCTTCACCGCCCTTGTGAATTTCACTTGCCAATTTTATCTAGGGTGGTTATGAAGTTGGGAGTGTGTCGCGCCATGAAACCTGCAGAAGGATCCTCCTCCTAGGAGTATGGAAGAAAAAGAATGAAAAGCCTCCTCAAGGACCTATCACTGTCAGAAGCATTGCGACCCTTCTTCAAGTCCCCTCAAATAACAGTGTTACTAGGAGAGACGGGGGCAAGGAGGAATGTTGAACATAGAAGGAACAAAAACCTTCTTGCCAACTATAATCCCATCTAGAAAGGTGCCTTTGAGCACAAAATGAATAGAAATAGCCACGAATGAGAAAGGACACATTGCAGACCCAGCAGGAAGATAAATGCTTCGAGCGAAGTCAGCGATGAGACACCAAGGGATGTCTCGAGATGTTGTTTTCAAGACAAGCGAGCCCAAGACCAAATAAATTGCACTGCTTATTAGACCAACATGCGCATCTGCTCCATAATTTTTTGTTTGATATATGTAAACCATGGTGGATATTCCACGTTCTAGTTTGTTAAATTTTTTATCATGATTATAACACACTTCTCACCGTATTTCAAGGTTAATATTGAGGGCTTGAAGCACTATAAAAAGACTCCTCGCCAAGGGAGAATGTTGTTGGTTTTGGTTGGAACCCGAGATATTTTTTCTATGTAATTTGATCCATCTTTAATACAAGAAACATAGACGGATGCTAGCCTTTGGATGTCAGAATTCCTGTGTATTTCTTAGTTGCAGTTTGTACTTTCCTTTCCTTGCGTGCATGTACTTCCCATTATTTCTTTGCATTATGTTTTCTTCATGTATCTAACTTAGTGTATAATGGTTCACAATTCATAGTCTTGTGATCTGGCCATTGTTTTAGACATCCACCAAATGTTTCTTCCAAACTTGGTGTATAATTCATCCTTGCAGTGATCTACATTAATGGACTTTCATCGTTCTTCATTTCTCACCAGACCCGATCATATCAACCGTGACCAAGGTTCTATCTTGCTCTTACGTACATTCTTTGTGTAGAAAACTCTATGTTTCTTAGTATTTGTGACTCCATATCCCAATACATCATACCTTGTTTCCACTGCCAACCTCCAAAACTCATCTTGTGACAGTATAATATGGCCTTTTTATGTATTTGTGAGAGATTCCTCTATGGAAATGTGGAAGCCAGCTCCCTTTCCTAAAGAGGTTTTGCTGTTAACTCGGGGTCCACCTTTCTGCAACCTTTGGGTGCAATTCTAGGTGCTAACAGAAAGAAGTTAACAATATTTGGACACCAATTACAATCAAGGCTATGCAATTATCGTTTTAATTTCTGGCATTGCGATACACCAGAATTGTGACTTGAACTCGAATCCCAATAGAAAATGTTCGAGATGATTTGAAGTCATTTATGACACTATCTTTCCAGAATTGGGATACACATTAATTGTGAGTGAGTAGAGATTGGATCCCAACAAAACTATCTGACAAGATCTGAAGTAGTTGATTAGGAAACTAGAGAAGCCTCAATTAACTAAACTGTATCCTGTGTAGATATTATTGCTATTTCATCTTCTGACTCAGTGGTCCACATAACTTCGTTACATATCAATCTATTTAAGGATCAATATTTTTTGGAAATACTCATTAATGGCATATCCTTATAAGATCTCATATGATTCAGAGTCTGTATTAGTTTAGTTTTTGTCCAACAGTCTCACAAGATTGAAGAGTCCAATATTATGTAATGAAGTCTAGACGAATTAAATTTCTGAACCTAAGTTTCTAGGTGGATAGTTATTATAGTATCTAATGTTAAGTCAGTAGATTCATGGAGAAATAAATTTTAGTTTTCCTATAAATAGAAGAAGAACATTGTAAATCAAAGAGAGAATTCTAAGAAAAGAGTGAAAATAATAGTGTTGAAGCTCAAGCTTCCGTGTGTTTGAAAATGTCAAGAGCCAAAGCTCTGTAAAAGGTAAAACATCTCTGTAAATTTTCAAGGTTGCATCTTTGTAATGGCCCAACAAGTTATATAAATAAAATAGTTTGGTTGAATACATGTTTGTTTAGATGCACATTCTCTCCATAATTATTTGAGTAAATTTGGTTTACATTTACAGTTTGAGAAAAGAATCCATAAACATTCCACCCAATGATTTTTCGAGGTTTTATGATAGAGTGTTTGTCTCAAGTCTTGAATGTTTGATTATATGATTTTTTAATTCTGTTGAATTATTGTTGTGTCAAGTTAGCAAACTAGTCGAAGTCAGTTGGTCGAAACCAAAAGTCAGTGGAAAGTAAAATGATCGAGTAAATTGATCGAAGTAGAATTGGTGGAAGTCATTCGGTCAAAGTAAAACCTGTCTAAGTCAAGTAAGTCGGTAAAACTTACAAGTAAGAACTTGTTGGGGTAAAAATATTCGGGTTGAAAATTCCGACCAGATTTAGTCTTTTAAATATTTTGGTCAAGTTTAAACTCCAACTTGTCTAGTCGAATTTAGACAAGTTTTTACCCAATGAGAAAAAGAGGTCGAAGTCCCGACGTGAAAATTTTATAACTGAGTCGTAAATAAAATTTAGTTGACTCAATTTAGTTAACTGGTATTAGAGTAGGTTTAGGATAGAAACCTTGTCTTAAGAAGTCAAAAAGTAATTTTCTAAGGAAAATTAAAATTTAAAAATGGCTTCCACTTCTGGTTCAAACATGTTGAGTTTGCAAACTCCAATTTTTACAGGAAAGAATTATGAATATTGGTCTCTAACATTAAAGGATTTGTTCAAAGGTCAATATGTTTGGGAAATTGTCCAGTATGGTTATGCAGAACTAGCAAATCAAATAACATATAACAATCTCACATAAGCTCAAAAAGATTCCTTGAGGGAACAAAGGCACAAAGATGGAAAAGATTTGTTCTACATACGCCAAGCCATGCATGAAAGCATACTCCCAAGAGTACCAGCAGCAGCTATTTCTAAGTAGGCATGGGATACATTGGAAAATACCTATCAAGGTTTGGACAAGGTAAATACTTCCAAGTTACAGTTTCTCATAAGAGATTTTAAATCTCTGTCTTTGAAATATACAAAGTTAGTAGACTCATTCTACACCAGAGTTGTTGGTCTGATAAATCAACTGAAATCTCATGTAGAAAACATAGAAGAACAAAGGGTGGTTGAAACAATTCTCACAAGTCTTACCCCAATATTTGAACCCTTGGTTGTGACCTTGGAAGAAAATAAATACATGATGATGTTTACCATTGACGAGTTGCAATCTTCACTCATCAATCATGAAGATAGAATCAATAGATCAAATACATCATTGGAAGGTGCATTTGCAGCACAATCATCCATAATCAGTGGTGGAGGCAAGGGGGAAAAATATATATATATATATAGGCATAGGAAGAAGTTCTTCCATAAGAGGACATGACATTAGTCCTACGAATGGAACTGGTAAAGGAAAGAATCAAAACCCAAGTCATCCAAGTGGTCATAGGTTTGATAAATAAAAAATCAATGTCATTATTGTAAGAAATTTTCTCATTATGCATATGAATGAGAAGAAGAAACAATATGACGAAGGAAGGAAAATCCCAAATCAGTACCAACACCAACACTCCATCAAGCGTAATGGTAATGGCATATACATATCCAATTGAATGCAATAGTATCAAATAAATCTCACATTACATATGGTACTTAGATTCAAGCTACAACAATCAAATGACTGGTAATTTATTTATTTTCCAGTCTAGATAATTCAGTTTAGACTGATGTTACACTTGGAAATAATGTCCAAGTCACTATTTTGGGAAAATGTACTATTGGTATTCTAACCAAACGGGGGGGGAGTAAGTTTATTCCTGATGTCTATTGTGTGGAAGGTATGAAACATAATTTGTTAAAAATTGGGAAGCTGATACAAAAAGGCTACATAGTCTATATAGAAGATAATTACTGTGTGATTAAATACAAGCATACAAGTAACCAGCTGATAGAAAAAGTGCCAATGACAAGAAATCACTTGTTTCCCTTAAGGATAATTCAAGAAATAAAAGGGAAGACAAATACAGGAGATGCATTCAAGGCAGAAAGCAAGGAATTAGACAAGAACTCCGACAGGAAATAAAATCACAGCGTTGATTTTCAGGCTTCACTTCAAAACATAAGTTCAGGATGAGTCCTTGCTATGGCATTTCATATTTGGACATCTAAATTTTGGAGGGTTGAATCTACTGCACACAAAGAATATTGTGAAAATATTGCCATTGATCGACAAACCAAAAAGAGTTTGTGAAGGATTCATTTTTTGAAAGCAGCATAGAGAGACTTTTCCGGTAGGAAAGTCATATAGAGAACACACATCACTTGAGATTGTGCACTCTTATATTTTTGGTACAGTGCAGACATCATCAATTGGTGGATACAATTATTTTCTTACTTTTATTGATGACTACTCAAGAAAAACATGGGTATATTTTCTGAAACATAAATCTCAAGCATTTAGTTATTTTCAGTAGTTCAAGGCACTTGTGGAGAACCAGAGTGGACACCACATCAATATATTAAGGACAGAGAGAGGAGGTGAATATGATTTGAATTAATTTCTAAATTTTTGCAAGGCCCATGGAATACAAAATCAATTCACTGCATGTTGTACACCTAAGCAGAATGATGTTTCCAAAAGAAAGAACATAACCATTATGAAGATCATGTGCAGCATGATTGCAAGCAAGAATCTATCAAAAGAGTATTGGGATGAGGCAATCACAACTACTATATATATCATGAACTAGTGTCTGATAAAAAGTGTGAAGAACAAATTTCCTCAAGAAGTATGGAAAATATGAATCACATTGTTTCTCATTTAAAAGTTTTTAGTTTTATTGCATATGCTCATGTTCCAAATGAGTTGAAAAAGAAGCTAGACAAGAAGGGACATAAATGTATTTTTGTTGGCTATTGTGAAAACACAAAAGCATACAAGTTGTATGATCCTGTCGTAAAGAAACCGATCATTAGTCGAGATGTTCAATTTGTCGATAATGAATCATAGGATGGAAACCACTTATACTATGAAACGAGAACTATATACTATGAACGAGAACTCTACCCATAAAAACGATGATTTTTGCAAAAAAAACACCAAAAACACCCCCCAAATAGAAAAGTGTTGATACCAGTATACACGTTTTTTTTTAAGGGTAAAAAATAGAGCCATGGACTAAACATCCCATATTGTTGTTTAACAAAACTTTAAAATCAACCTTAAATTGGAAAAAAAGAAAAAATTCTTGAAGAGATAAATTACAACTTTCTGGAAAATTGCATATTAAAGAAAAAACAAATTTCTCTAATAATTTCACCATTATAACCATATAGAAACAAATAAATTATGATGTGATTCATAATGAGATAATATATTAGACCATACAAGAACACATGGTTCATAGAAATATTCAAAACTCCTCTAGAGTTTCAATTACAAAAATCATACTAGTAAAAAGCATCTAACTGCCTCTTCAAATTCATCCATGGATTATGACACCCCATCATCAAAAATTCCTGTAGAGTTTCAATTAAAAAAATCATACTAATAAAAAGCATCTACACTGCTTCTTCAAATTCATCCATGGATTCTGACACCCCATTAGAATCTACATTTTCTGTAGATGAAGGACTTGATGAAGATGTAGATGACCCATACTCTTCTCTATTATCAATGGGCGCACCATCTGAGTCTACATCTATGCCCATCATTTCAGATGTCATATTCCTTCGGGATCTACGGCTTGGTTTAACAGACTCCCATCTTGCAACTTCTGGTTGTGGCATCAACCTCTTGATAATCTCTATAGTCTTGGAGCGGAGAGTGTCTTTCTTTGTCAACTTGAAATCATAAACAAGTATATCAACTTCCTCTAATTTCAAGATGTCAATGCGGCGGCAATTTATTTTTTGACCCTTTTTGTTTCTCTTTTTGCAAACCTTTTTCTCAACCACCATCTCTGCCTTATACACACCATCAAATGGGTGTGTATCTGTTGCATACCAATGTACTTCTACTGATACTACTTCTTCATTTTCTTTATTGACCTTCATAACTTTTGCAATCCAGAATGGATATTGACGTGGATCATCTGTAGCCAAAACTGCAATCATGCAACCCTCCTTGATATCTTGTACTGAGCCCCTGTAAAGGTCTTCCATCTCTCGACGCTTTGCTGATGATCTTCTAGAGCCAATATACATTTCTCTTTCCTCTATTTGAGAAAACTCAACAGCTCGAGGTTCGACATTTGTTACCTCATTTTCATTTGATAAACTTTGTGGCCAAGCAAATGGAGTCTTCAAAAATATATCTCCATTTGTAGAGTTTGAAATTATGTCACTCTGCTCTATGAAAAAAGACTCCCACCAAACGGAATCAGCAACATCAAAGTACTCATATGTATCTTCAATAGACTTTTTGATTTCTTCCAAGCATTGAGAAGAATCAACATCTCTACTATGTCGCATTGCATTATGAATCTTTGTAGATGATTGAAATAACAATAAATTTGAAGCATACATTTGACGACTTGGGATGAATTTCAAAAATGCCAAACCTGATGAAGGCCCCCATTCTGTGCTAGTTGAGTACTTCTTGCCTCACAATAGTGTTTTTCCATCAATATTTTTTATACGAAATTGATGCTGAAAGCTAATGTCATTAATTTTTTCAATGCACCTTTCCTCACCATGCGATCCAAACAGAAATATTCACATGTCAATAGTTTCTTCCAATTTCTGTATAGTAGGCTCTGGATGGTATGCTTTCCCTATAATTTCAATCAACGATGGCAGGCTCCCAACTTACTTCCTCCTCAATGTCCTTACAAAATGGCTAAACATTTGATCAATATGATCATGTGTATTCCCAACAAGAAGGAACCCAACTTTTACCTTCTTAAAAATTCCCAATTCCACAAGCATGCTTAGATAACCAAACACGACCTGGTTTTTGTTTTCGTGGCTTGTCTTGTCCAATTGTAGATATAGAACTTCTAGAATATCACTAGGCCAATGAGTAATGACATGGTGAATTATGCTGATGGTCAAATTTGCATCATTGTGAATATTTGGAGCTGTAAAGTAAACCCTTGCAATCATTTCACCATTAAAAACCATACACCCAACCAAGTGAAACTGAATAAAATTCTCCTCCTTTAAATTCTTTGGCACATGGACAAAATGTGGCAAGAGTGTTTTTTTCTGATCCATGCCATCAATTATCAAACCCATATACTTATGTGGAGCATCGTAACACTTCTTGCGATGTTTGTACAATTTTTTCCGTTCATTTGATTGTTGATTGCGATGTTCTTGTAGTGCATTGATTATGGAATCTACAAACAACATAACAAAAAATATTGTTAACTAGATTCAATAATTGACATTTATCTATTTGTTTTTTTTGTTTTGTAAACATACCTCTTTTTATCCCTTCTGATCTATCCCTTCTTTCTTTAAGAGAAGCACATGTACTGCAGACCCCCATCCTTGACCTCTTTGGAATGCGTACGTTGTTGAACTTATTTTTCCATACTCTTGTGAAATATGCATATCTGATGAAGTTGTCATTTCCTTGACCACCTTGAACATAATCCTTGTATAAGTTGTAGATTTCCTGCCTTGTGAAATTATCTGGAATGTGTATTGTTTCTCTATTTGGCATACTCTCTCCGTGCTTGGAAAAGAAATCATGCATCCATGATATTGCAATGTGTGTTGATGGCCCAGTGATTCGTCCTTGATAATCGTCAGTGTAAAATGTAGGATCCTTTTCTAGTCTTGTTTGGATTCTTGATAATCAAATATTACCAATTGAGTGAATCCGTTTGAATGCCTTTCTACAAAGCATAATTCTTCCAACGCGATAATCATATCCTGTCCTGGTAGAAATCATGCACCCCACTAAATATGAATTTTGCATGCTTTTGTTCATTGAAAGATACATCTTCCTTCTCTCCAAGACATAATTGTAGCCTAAACTTTTCAAACAACTTTTGTGGCAACACTCTCTCGAAATCAAATGAGTAATGGAACTTGGACTTGTGAGCAATTCTTTCCTAGACCTTGTATAACTGGAATGCTTTGGATTGACATAAAAAGGTCTAGTACTACACTTAATCCTGCTCTGCATTGGATTCTGTCGCTGGATCTCCTGGACCATTATGTCTGCAACAACATCCTCAGCAGGATGATTGTTTTCATTGTGATGCATATGACCCCCCTCATTGAAAATTTAATCACCAAATTCATTATGAAAATTATTGTCATGATCACTTTCTTCCAGATCAATGGCACCTTCCCCCTCCTCCCGGGCACCCCGCTTGGGCGCCAAAGGGCGGCCCTCACGGCGGCCCTCTAATTAGCCAAAACGGCCACTATGTTACTACAAAAGCACTTCATACATAAATGTTGGCTTTGAAGAAGCTTAGGTGGAACGGTATACACACCACCTTACACCGTATTATACTAGTGAGTAGTACACAAATGCAATGAAGTAAGGTTAGTTGGCTAGTAAGTTAATATGAAAATAAATATGAAGTTGTTTAAATTTTAAGATTTTTAATAACCTTTTTACCTGTTTAAATTAAATACCCACTTCACATTATGTTGGTGCTGCAGAATTATGAACAATAAAGAATCATTATCCTACAACAACAACATTAAATGGCAATAATACTCATCCTGCTGCAATATTGAGATGTAATTATACTTAATAAAAATATCATTAATTATACTTAAATATATCGTATTTACAAAGCCGTTATGTTTCATACTAGTTTTCGATATAGAAAAGCTAAGCATTCACATTATGCTCGTGGATTGTGCTCATTATGTTCAGTAGGAAATTATGCTCAATCGTGGATAATGGATTAGAAAAGGAACGATGCTTATTGGCTAGACACCAAGTGTTAGTAGGCCCTCGATGCTCGGCATCGAGGGCTGCCGTGAGGGCCGCCCTTTGGCACCCAAGCGGCGGACAATTCGGCTGCTGGAAAGAGACCATATGCCAAAGTTTGCAAATGGGCATGAGTTCATCCACTTGTGAACTGAAATAGATACTTGATTTTGCAAAAGAACATAGCGATCAACCTACCCCTGATTGCATATCATAAAATAAATAAAAAATCGATCTCTACCAAGTAGGCACGCTGGATATCCCACATTCTGACCAACAAAGTCAATATTGGCTTGACTGTTAGAGAAGAGAAACCTTGAAGCTTTGTGCACAAAGGTATGCCTAAGTATGAGAGATCCCAATCTTCCATCTGACTCAATGTTAAGGTGGAACTCAGGCCTGGGGGTAACACTACGATTTCTCAAAGAGCCATGTTTAAGACTCAATCGTATCAACCAGACAGGCAAAAAATTTGAAATGAACTCCATGTGATAGACTGTTGATTTAAGTGGATGAATGGTGACCGATGGCCATCCAAATAAGCAGTAAATCGAGCCACAACTACCTCTTCATTTATATTTAGAAAAGAAACTGTTGTCAACTGCTTTGCGTAACAAATCACTGCTCTTCACTCAGTTTGTTGCCAACGCCAATGGATATGTGGGTCCCCAGTATTTGTGATGATCACCGTAGCTAGTTGCTCAGGTGCGAACCCTGCAATCGAATGCCAAAACAAACATCCAATATTCATAGTACTTTGTTGTATTCAGGCCACGCTTCTGGATGAGATTTATAATGTGAATAAATAAGAATATATGATGAGGAGATTTGACAGAAGTTTTAATTTGGTAATAGACACTACGTGGCTTGACGATCTACAGCTCAAATGCTGTGTTTTCATGACTTGAATTCAACGCCAGGATGAATGAAATCTACTGCTTGAATGCTACGTCTTCATGATTTGATTTCAACGTCAGAATGAATGAGATATAAATCTCTAATGCTGTGTCTTCACGATTTGAAATTAAATGCCAGAATGAATGAGATCTACAGCTCAATACATTTCGAAAATATTCAATACTCGAACCCTAAACTTCACCAATTGAAATGTTGAGTAAGACATTGCAACTATAGGTTAAGTTACCAAGATTTCGAATGGATTTGAAATGTTTTAATATAGAAAATAGATATCTCCCAACATAATTTCACGAGTCTGTCATAATGAATTTTACATTTGAAGTCAGTACAATTGAAATGTTACACAGAATTTATCGCTGAACGAAGTAGGGGAAACACAAATTTCATTCTGATCAAACGCAAGTTAGAAGAGAAGTCAACTGAACGATTTCTTGTCTTGTCTCCACCGCTTGGGCACCAAAGGGCGGCCCTCGATGCCCGTCATCGAGGGTGGCCGTGAGGGCTGCCCTTTGGTGCCCAAGCGGGCGGAGGTCCTGACATCAAGAATCTTCCAGAAGACATGACTATTACACCTTGGAGAACAATGCAAGGTGTGAAGGATGAAACATTAATAGCTACAATACTATCACGGGTAAAGTCAGGTGAATTATCCATGGAGGACATGTGCAGCGAACTTGAGAAGTAAGTTGAGCATTTTTTTGAGTTTAACATTTTTGTTATGTTCTAGGTATTCTGTTATATTATTATATATGATTGTAAACATCATTTATTGTTTCATTGTCTAGTCACAAGGTCTACATGAAAATACAAGAGGAGATGGTTAAAATGTTGAGTGAGAAGAGTTGGGATGATGTCAAATGCAACTATCCAGACTCAAGCTCGATAGAAAGTTTACAACAATTTTTTGTTGCATTCAAGAAGGTATGTTGATCTATGATACATCCTATTTTATTTATTTTCTAATTCAATTCATTTCTATTTTATTACTTATAGAGATCATTTTCATTTGAAGATGCCAAAGAGGGGTGGAGCTGGAGTACCGGAGTCCTTCAAAATCCATATCCAAAGAGCCAAAATAGAACGACAAAGGAGACAATGTCTTGCAAATGTTGAACTTGATGATACACTTGATCATTATATTTGGAATGGGCTTGACACTGTGCAATATAGAGTCATTTTAGGTGACTGTGCAGACATTGCAAATCTTGTTCCTAAAAAGGAGTACACACTAGTGATTGCAGGTATCCCTCATGGATACAATATCCGAAACACTTCTTATGATTGTGAGCCTTATACTTACCAATCATTCAGTAAAGTGGTTTCGGTATTTGTAGATGTCACAACATCACCACTATGGAGATTTGTTGTTTTCCATTCAGACACACAATTAGGGGGCTTGTTGACAGCCTTCAGGGGTAAAGGAAAAAAAAGGAAGCAACTTCATTGGTAATATATTTGCACTATATTATCAAAATTTTGAATTTATAAATCAATTATATTTATTGATAAGTTAATTAATTGTTTTATATTTTTGTTATAGGAAAAATCCTAATGTTCGTAGCTCAGGCAGCGATCCATTCCTGAGTGATGTTGAAAGCATACATGTTGAAACTTGGACACAGGAAGATGCTTATGAACCTCTTTTAATCAATGAAAAGAGAGGAGGAAAACATAGTCAGATATTGAGTTATAATGCCGTGGTAAAAAAATTAACATATGAAGAAAGGGATTTGAAAGGAGTGATTGTAAACATCTATCAAAAGCCACAAGCTGC
>LPNX010929358.1:33367-92270 GCA_001517045.1 Pseudotsuga menziesii | reverse complement strand
TTACATAGTTAATCGCACACCCACTAAATTTTTACAGGGTATAACACCAGAAGAAGCATGGAGTAAAATTAAACCAGATGTAAGTCACTTTCGTGTGTTTTGTTGTGAAGCATGGGCTCACATTTTGGATGAAAAACGGAAAGCATTGCAGCCTAAAAGTGAAAAGTGCATATTTGTTGGATATTCTGAAGATGTAAAAGGTTATAGACTTCTTCAGCCCCATTCACATGATATAATCATTAGAAGAGATGTTAAATTTGACGAAAATCTCTTGGCCTACGAGCCTAACTTGGCGGTTGTGCCATCTTTGGCCTGCGAGCCTGATTCGGTGATTGTGCCTTCTTCTTCTTCTTCCAACTTCCTTGACAGGTTTCCAACTCCAGTTTCTGATGATGACAGTGAGGATGAAAATCCACCTCCGCCTGGTCATGTTCCTCCAATTGCACCAGCACCAATACTTCCTCGATGGGTCCGTTCAACATGTGAAGTAGCTGGTGATCTTGCAGGTAATCCTAGAGATCAACATCGAACACGTTCTCAGTTTTAGCGAGCCTCTTCTCTTTTGGCTCAAGTTTTTGAGAATCATGATCTAGAAACGTTTGCAGAAGCTTCAGGAAATCCAGATTGGGATGCAGCTATGGATGAAGAATATCGTTCCTTAATGGCGAACGATACTTGGAATCTTGTTCTTCTTCCAAAAGGAAGAAAACTTGTCAGATGTAAATGGGTCTACAGAACTAATTATGCATCATATGGAAGTGTTGAAAGACTTAAGGCAAGGTTAGTTGCCAAAGTTTTTTCCCAAGTTGAAGGGATTGACTACAATGAAAACTTTGCCCCTGTAGCAAAAATGAACTCCATCTGCCTTGTTCTTTCCCTTGCAGCCTTACATAACTGGGAAGTCCATCAAATGGATGTCAAGTCTGCCTTCTTACATGGTGATTTACATGAGGAAATTTACATGGAACAACCTCCTGGATATGTTCAGAATAACTCTAGCCTTGTTTGTCTCCTTAAGAAATCCTTATATGGCCTTAAGCAAGCTCCTAAAGATTGGTATGCCAAAATGGATAGCTTTCTCCTTGACACTGGTTTTTCTAGATTCCATTCTGACCCCAATGTCTATACCAAGAAAGTAGGAAACCATCTCATCATACTTGTTCTTTATATTGATGATCTTATCCTTACTGGTAGTGACCCTATAACCCATGTGAAATCCAGTTTTAAGCAAAGTTTTGAAATGTCAGACTTAGGACATTTGCATTATTTTCTTGGTCTCCAAGTCTTACAAACCAAAGAAGGAATATTTATTTCCCAGTCTAAGTATGCTTGTGACCTTCTTCATCGCTTCCACATGGAAGATTGTAAACCAACCCCTTCTCCCTTCCAATCTGGAGTCAAACTTTCTACCACTTGTACTTCCCCTGAAGTAGATGCCACCTTGTATCGTCAGCTTGTTGGTAGTCTTTTATACTTGACTCATTCCCGTCCTGACCTTTCCTTTGTGGTTGGTCGTGTTGCCCGTTATATGCAAACTCCTCATGAAAGTCACTGGAAAGCAGCAAAAAGAATACTTCGATATATTCAAGGTACAATTCAGTTTGGGATTCATTACAGTACAAGGGGGAAACCTTTGTTGATTGGTTTCACTGATTCAGATTGGGCCGGCGATCCTGATGATTGGAAGTCTACTGCAGGTTATGTTTTCAGTCTGAGATCTGGACCTGTCACTTGGGCTTGTAAGAAACAACAAGCTCTTGCTCTTTCTTCAGCAGAAGCAGAATATCGAGCCGCAATTAATGCCAGTCAGGAAGCTTTATGGCTTCGACAAATCCTTTCAGAGTTTGGATTCGAGCAGCAACATCCTACTCCACTTTGGTACGACAATCAAAGTGCCATCAAGATTAAGCAAAGATCCAGTTCTACATCAGCGCAGCAAACACATTGAGCTACACATGCACTTCATCAGAAATCTTGTTCATGATAGTGTTATTGAAGTGCTCTATTGTCCTACAGATGATCAAGTTGCAGACATCTTCACCAAGTCTCTTACAGAAGCGAAGTTTTCTAAACTTCGGTCTATGTTAGGAGTTCAGGAATGTGTCCTTAAGGAGGGATAGGCTCTAATGCCTCCTTCTTTCTCCTAATAGTGTCACTATTGTAAATGCTTCAATCCTATCCCAAGTTGTTCTTAAGGGGGGATGTTGGGATATTTAGACACTTAGGAGTTAGTTAAGATCAACTTGTGTAATATCTCTATTAGGTAAAAATGTGTTTCTTTAGTATGCATTAGTATGCATTTGTAAATATTCTAATCCGACGGTCACGATATGTTCTAGACATAGAGTGATCCGACGGTTCAACTTCTCTTAGATCATACCTACCATTAATCTGTGGCTTAACACCCGATTGGTCTATGATCTCTATTTAAAGAGCATAGAGGGTCCTTGGCTAGTTGATCGATTATGAGAAGCTCATGTAACTTTCTTTATTTTGCATAATAAATTGCTCCAAGTAGCTATTTGGCTGGGGCCGTGGACTGTTTCCCTCTCGAGGGTTTTGACCACGTGACAAACATTGGTGTATTGATCTGTGCTCTATTTGTGTGAAGCGGTTGTTCTTGGTGTTCGGTCCTTTGGGAGTACCCTGTGTACCCTAACATATTACCCCGTTTTCATGAAAAATCCACAGAGGATCCAGATGAATTCCTCTTTGAGTTTGACATCCTCTGTCGCAGCTACGACTACACTTCCAGGGAACAGAAGTTAAAACGTTTTCCTGCCACTTTGAAGGATAACACGCTACATTGGTTCATGATCCTGGGTGGTGAAACTGTCACCACGTGGGATCAAATGAAACAGGTGTTCCTGAAGAAATACCAGCAGTACTGCAACACTAAAGATAAAAGAGAAGAGTTGTTCAAGATGGTACAAAAGGATGAAGAAAGTTTGGAAGCTTTTGTTGAAAGGCTCATGTACAATGTGCAGAGAGTTGGAGAGAGTAATATGGGGGTAGATGTTCTAAAGATAATCCTACTTCGTGGGATTAGGGAAGACTGCCTAGGTATGTTGAACTTGATGGGAAAGGGGGATATCTTGAACGAATCTTTTGAAAATATTATTGAATTATACAGAAGGTATTCCAGAGGATCCTCTAGGACCAACAGACGGGACAAACTGGAACAAGATGCATTCGATAGAACACAGAAGTCATCCAATGGAGGAGCCACCCGAGCAGAAATGGAAATATTCTCAAGAACTTCAAAACCTAGATGATGAGCTCCATATCCTCATAAATAGATGTCTTGAGGGTGAAGAAAAAGCAAGTAGTAGAATATCTAACACTCGGTGTATTCTTCCCCATATGTAGGAAGAAGCATCCCCTGAAGGAGTGCCCACTCGACAAGGTGGAAGTGTGCCTCCTCTGTGAACTGAACCATGATACAAAGGAGTGCCCTTCACTACCTCAAGTGAAGGTAGTTCTACAAGCATCAACTACGGATGTGGAACCAGCCTACTTCATTGCCTAGAAAAACCCTTGGCAACCTCGAAACCAAGGTATGAATCCAGACTCATTTCCATTTTTGAATCATATGAATAATTGGAATTATATGCATCACACGAATACATAATTCCCTTCACCTTATTCCAACCATTAATGGCATCCTTCTCAACCTCCTATGCAGAATTTCAACTTCATTATGCCACTCTACACTCTCATTTTTCGAAAGGAATGTGACTGTATGTCAGAAGGTGCCATGCAGGTAATAGAAGAACATGCAGACTATTTCTTGACTGATAATGGCATGTATTTCAGAATGTTTGGAGGATCGAAGACACCTTTACTGCTGCCCAAATATGCAACGGATTATATAGTCCATAAAGAGGCGGCCAGGCAGGTGTTCATTGACGGAATAGGTAGTTTCTTGTTTCAACACAAGAAGACTGCATACCCTCCTTTACCATTCAAGCTGGGTAGCTACAAATTCACCAGGGTGAAACAAGCTTCCAAATTCATAGATGAACTAGGGAAGTTCCATTTTGGTGAGATTCCTTTCCGGCGAAATGATACTCTTGGTAAAATAGCTGAGCATTGTAAAGAGCATAAGGTGTTTTTCGAATATACCCATCATTTTGATAAGGAAGAATCTGTCTTCTGGAATGCCCCAAACATGACGGCACTAAACAGAAGATTTAAGAAGAAAATCACTACCAAAGGTGGAAAGGGTGACGAACAGGCAAAGGCAGCAGAAGAAGCTAGAAGGAGAAATGAGGAATCTCGGAGGTTGGAAAAGGAGGCTGCAGAATGGATGCAAATGGGAGAAGAAGAGAAAAGGAAAGCTGCCCAAGAAGCAGCTGAGATAGCAAAAGAGGCAGCCAAAGAAACAGGGGAAGCAGCTAGACAAGCAACTGAAGAAGCAAAGAGAAAGCTTGATGAAGAGATCCAAAAGCAGGAGGTTGAAAGAATAAAGTCGACACAAAAGCCAGTTTCTGAAACACCGACAGGGCAGACCCAGGAGGAGGAAATCCCAGAGGTGTAGACCTTGCAAGTACCTGCTGCCAGCAACCCTGTGGCCCATACGCTCCAGCTAGTGCCTTTCATCCAAAAAAAGGGAGAAGAAGTCCCTGACTTCAATACTGTCTATTATGATAGGGCCACCAAGAGAATAATGAGGAGGACAGAAAGGAAAATTGAAGCAGAATATTTATCGGGAAAGATGGTAACAGATACAGTTGTCATGTAAGGAACATACCTCGATCCTATGTTCACACTAAGAGCCGGAGCTGCGATGATCGACACCTCAACAGATAACATAAATAGGGTGATGAGTGAATTGAAGTCATCTAAGAAATCCTCGACTTAGCTGAAGGATACCTTGAGGAAAGAAAGAGAGGAAGGAAACAGATTAAAACGGAAATTTGAACACTTACAGAAGGAAATGAAAACGACTGAAGCTGAATTGCAGATTCTGCATGAAGAGAGGCAGTCTCAGGGGACTACACAAGAACGCCTTGAGCAAGTGCAAGCAGAAAATCAAGAGGTGAAGAAGGAAAAGGATCAGTTGCTGGGAAGGGTGGAAGAACTAGAAGAACAACAGAAGATCCTCTTGCAAGCCAATGATTCGCACACCCAAGAACTGAGAAAGGAACATCGGGAGCAACTAGCTTCTCTGATTGCTGATCTGGAGGCAGCTAAGGAACAGCAAGTAAATCTCCAGCCTTTCAAGGAACATATCCTGGCTCAGAAGGCTAAAATGCTACAGCTGTAGACTGCTCTGGAAGAAGAAAGGTGCAAAGTCCTTCAGATTGACAGCCGGTTAGAGGATATTATGGAAACTTCCTCCTACTTCGTAGATAGGTCCCAGGATGTCCTTGAGGTCTTGAATGCCAGAAGGGCAAGACTGGAAAACAATGCAGAGGTTCCAGCAGAGCTCCCAGCCAAAGACCAAAAAGCCCTCAAAAAAGATCACGACCTGGTAGAATTCGCTGTCAGCACTACTGAGGACTTCAAGAAGGCCGTCAAAAGGGCACAGGGAGCATGCTCAGAATACTTCAGAAGGCTCCTCAATGCATACAACCGGTGTCAGACAGAAGCTGACCATAGGCTTGATGAGTTCCCGGACCATAAAACCTTCATAGAACTGTTGCAGAGTAGATACCAAGATGCAGAGGCCAGAACGCAACAGATTAGAGCCATTGATGACCTAGTGTTGAAGAATGAAGTAGGCCACGCAGCCGTTAGCATGCAGTTTCTAGAAGATCAGCTCCGGTTGAGCCCAGCAAGTATCGAGGCCATTAGGAACCAAGTTGAGAAGTTTGAAATCAACATTCAGTTCCTGGAGCCATGCGCATTTGAAGGCATTGCTGCTGAAGCAGCAGCGTGGAAGAAGTTCTTAGATAGCCAGGCGGGGCCCTCCTCATAAAGGACCGGTCAACTTTGTCATAATTTAATAATTTGTAAAAGCTTTTTGAAAAGTGAAGCGTTGGGGAAACAAAAGGTTGGGAAGCCCAAAGGTCACTTTGGGCAGCCCAACCATTTTACCTTTTGTATAAAATTAGAAAGCATAGAAAGAAGGGGGACTTTTTTTCCAGTTATACTAGAGAGGTTATTGTAAGAAGAACTACTTCTCTTTGCAATAAAATATTTGGTTTGCCTGTTGAAGAAAGATCGGTGGGATTTCAAATGTTGTGCCATGGGCAGTTGAAAGATGAACTATTTTGTTTTTCAGTATGACGTCCATGAATCGTGAGATCGTTCTAACTCTATGACCTATGTCTTTGTATGAATGACTTCTGATTTATTTTGATGAAATGACCACCATGGGTAATGTATTTTGTTCATATAACAATTAGCTATCTGGTTGTTGAAATGCCTTCAATTGTTCATGTTTATAATAAAGAATATCAGCCAACTGTAATTGCTTTTTATCATACATGCACATACACATTACTCATACTTAAATTACATTCTTGCTCCCCGGGAATAGGTAGTTAGATAGATAGATAGTTATTTCAGTTCATTTCTGCATGTGTGATTCAGATGTTGGTGAGCTTAAGATGAGAGGTAAGAACATACGCATCACATTGTGACCGCTCTCAGCATCCTTCACCACCCTGCATTTACTAAAACACTTTCATTTCACTTTTAAGTCAAAAAAATACAAAAACTCGGTGGACCGGGCCGCAACCGATAAAACCCTTGTTTTGTTACCTTGACCTACGGTAGCCGGACCGTAAACCGGACGGATTCCCTATTCCAAACAGTCAATGGGCTAGTTGGGAACGTTGATTGGGGAGAACCCTTTACTGTTTCCGGCTGCGAATTTCCAGGCCTCAACATTTTTTCCCAAAATTCTAAAAAAAATTTAGGACCCTCCTCTGCTTTGAGTTAGTTTGATTTTCTTCCTTATTTGGTCCCATGACTTTTGGAATGTTTTCCAACGCTTGGGTTGCTATAAAAATAGGTCTAATGTTTTCCTTAATGCTTAAAATAATCCCATGCATAATCGAGTATCGTTTCCTTGTGAATACCTTTGAAGCCATTCTGAATCCGGAGTTGGTTCATTTGAATTTCCTGCCGTTGCGGAGGTTTATTGCCTTGTCTCTTTCCGCCGTTGCGGGTGGTTTTTGGTTCTCTGACCGTTGCGGGTGGTTTTTGGTTCTACGTCGGAAGGGATGATTATCTCCTTGTCCGACGTTGCGGATGGATCTTCGCTTCTGGCCTTCGCCGTTGCGGATCGGTTGGGGTTTTGATTTTCTATTACTTTCCGATTTATGTTTGGGTTTTCTTTTGGCTGTATATCGAAGCCTTGTACCATCATTTTTTCGGCCGTTGCGGACGAGGTTGAACTTGTGAGTATCTGCCGTTGCGAAAGAGTGTGAGTTGTGACTCCCGACTCAAAAGGCCACCGACGTCCGATCATTATTTTCACGCGCCTTGCTCACCGTTGCGGACGGGTTGATGTTGTGCTTTTCCGCCGTTGCGGAAGGTTTTGAGTTCTCACCTTCCGATCCAGAATTCTTTCGCGTCCGATCCATTAACTCTTCCCATGTGCAAACCTTTTTATATATAAGGAGAGGGAAGTTGGGTTATTCTATTGTGTTGTTTCTCCAACCTGTCGTAATCACCCCGCGCTGTCAACCCCTCGAAGCTCATGGACCACCGTGCCTGTTCTCGCGTCCAGGTGGCATTTGAGGAAGCCCGACCATATTTGCCTCGTCAGCTACGCGTCGCTGCCAGGTAGGCTCGTTGTTGCCCTACCTCATTCTATTCAGGGTTTTTTGGTGATGTTTGTTGCGGTTGGGGGTGTTACTAGGATTGTGTCCCCTATCCCTGTTCTGCTTGCGTACGGAGTTTTTACCCATGGTTAGGTTTGCGGCAGTCATTATTTTCCCGCCCTGTGCTAACACCCACATATTGAGGAGTCTCATGTAGGTTAACTGTTCGCAGTTGGGGGCGTTTTTCTTTTAGACCCGTGTATTAATTATTTTGACCTCGGCCTGTATTTGCTGCCCTCGTGCGTAGTGGATGGAAGCGCGGTGCAGGAGGCCGTTACGCCGCCTGCACCTAGCTTCCCCTTGTATGACGATGAGCTCCAGCGAGATTTTTTGTGGTGGGTCTTCTTGTGGTTGTTGATGGTTCCTCCTTTGGTCGTTTTTTTTCTATTTTCCCGGAAGTTCGAACCCCAATCTGTATTGCTCGCGCCGTCCCGCGCAGTCCATCAAGGCTCGGGCGCCTGAAACCCTAGATGGTTAAAAGGGCTATGCCATTGTCGTAGTTCGCGAACTGACAATAGCATGGATAGTGTTTTTGATGAGAACGCCCTTTACAGTAAAATGACACTAATACCCGCAACGTATAGTCGAATTAATGTAATTGTCTTCCGCGAGCATGATAAGTCATTATCGATGTTATCCCTCCTAAAGCTATGATTGTCCAAATGTTTAAGGTTGGAAAACATGGGCGGCTAGCATGATCTTGATATATTTAACCCCCCCCCCCCCCCTTATCTTTGTTTACTGTGCTGTAGACCAAACTGATGAATGCTGCACCTTGCATTTGATGTACCTGCATTTTCTTTACAAATTGTTTTCATGGAAGAAACGGCACACGGCGAAATGATGTAGATTTAGTGCCAGCACAAATATGATTGATAAAGTTTAGTATCATGCAGCAGTAGTATATTGCTCACTTTATTGCACAGAAATGTTTTGCATCATGCTAAGATATAGACAAGAGCACTAAGTAGTGTGCATTTGGTCAGTCAAGTTATGCAAACTTATATCTTAGTTTCATCGACTAGTTGCTGCCATGGTATACATGGAAAGAATAAAGTGCTGCACTCTGTCATGTAAATGTATGCACCTTGAATGCCTCAATATGACAATGTTACATATGGCAAGAAGAAGCTGAGTCCACCATGTCCAAGAGACAAAAGAAGAAGGCCCCAGTGGTGGAAGAAGTGCCAGAAGCAGAAGCCGAAACAAAGACTGAATACATATATGAAGACACTCAATGTGTTTCTGGTGTGGAACCCGAGTACAAATGGGGTGAAATATATCGATTGATTTCCCGCAGGGAGGTTCCCTACATGGGCCTCGAAGAAGAACCTCTATATGCTAACATAGAGAAATCGTTTATCATGAAAGTTGCCACCAGACCAAAGCTATTCCCATGCTCTGAGGTAATTGGCTGGATTTTTCCCCGAGCCGATACAACCTCAATGATCATAGGAAATGTAGAAGGGCAGGGCTATGCTGCATTTAGCCCTGGATATGTGGCATTGGCTTATCATCTACCAGAGGCCCAGGTTTATCTGACGATTGGCTGGACAACATCAGAATGGACCTGGTGGAAACCCTTAAGAAAATGCTCTGGCAGGGAAAGCTTTATCGATACAGAGCAACCGGTGAGTATGATACTGCGAGCTTAAGGGCTCCCTATAGGTTTATAGCTCTGATGCTTAATAGGATCTTTGGGAGAGCTCATGGCAGACTCTTTAAGCTTGAATGGATACCCATTATCTTTCATGTGGCAACCCAAGGAACAGTCTTCAATTGGGCTAGCCTTGTATCAAGCAGTGTTTCCTCTTGCTTGGCCGCAGCCTTGGGAGGAGAAGCTCAGAGAAGGTCCGAGTTTTACATGAGTTCAATATTGATAGATTCCATATTGTGCAGCCATCCCTTCCCCGGTCTCAAGTGCATCTGAGACAGGGAAAGGATGCCACTGTATGCCGCTTATAGACCATTGTGGGTTCACCAGTACCATAGTCATTACAGAGAGGTCTGTGACCACTTCATTATGCCACTCTACACTCTCATTTTTCGGAAGGAATGTGACTGTATGTCAGAAGGTGCCATGCAGGTAATAGAAGAACATGCAGACTATTTCTTGACTGATAATGGCATGTATTTCAGAATGTTTGGAGGATCGAAGACACCTTTACACCTGCCCAAATATGCAACGGATTATATAGTCCATAAAGAGGCGGTCAGGCAGGTGTTCATTGACGGAATAGGTAGTTTCTTGTTCCAACACAAGAAGACTGCATACCATCCTTTACCATTCAAGCTGGGTAGCTACAAATTCACCAGGGTGAACCAAGCTGCCGAATTCATAGAGGAACTAGGGAAGTTCCATTTTGGTGAGATGCATTTCTGGCGAAATGATACTCTTGGTAAAATAGCTGAGCACTGTAAAGAGCATAAGGTGTTTTTCGAATATACCCATCATTTTGATAAGGAAGAATCTGTCTTTCGGAATGCCCCAAACATGACGGCACTAAACAGAATATTTAAGAAGAAAATCACTACCAAAGGTGGAAAGGATGACGAACAGGCAAAGGCAGCAGAAGAAGCCAGAAGGAGAAATGAGGAAGTTCAGAGGTTGGAAAAGGAGGCTGCAGAATGGTTGCAAATGGGAGAAGAAGAGAAAAGGAAAGATGCCCAAGAAGCAGCTGAGATAGCAAAAGAGGCAGCCAGAGAAACAGGGGAAGTAGCTAAATAAGCAGCTGAAGAAGCAAAGAGAAAGCTTGATGAATAGCTCCAAAAGCAGGAGGCTGAAAGAATAAAGTCGACACAACAGTCAGTTTCTGAAACACCGACAGGGAAGACCCAGGAGGAGGAAATCCCAGAGGTGCAAACCTTGCAAGTACCTGCTGCCAGCAACCCTATGGCCCCTACGCTCCAGCTAGTGCCTTTCATCCAGAAAAAGGGAGAAGAAGTCCCTGACTTCAATACTGTCTATTATGATAAGGCCACCAAGAGAATAATGAGGAGGACAGAAAGGAAAATTGAAGCAGAAGATTTATCGGGAAAGATGGTAACAGATACAGTTGTCATGTTAGGAACAGACCTCGATCCTATGTTCACGCTAAGAGTCGGGGCTGCGATGATCGATGCCTCAGCAGATAACATAAACAGGGTGATGACTGAATTGAAGTCATCTAAGAAATCCTCGGCTCAGCTGAAGGATACCTTGAGGAAATAAAGGGAGGAAGGAAACAGATTAAAACGGAAATTTGAACACTTACAGAAGGAAATGAAAACGGCTGAAGCTGAATTGCATATTTAGCATGAAGAGAGGCAGTCTCAGGGGACTACACAAGAACGCCTTGAGCAAGTGCAAGCAAAAAATCAAGAGCTGAAGAAGGAAAATAATCAGTTGCTGGGAAGGGTGGAAGAACTAGAAGAACAACAGAAGATCCTCTTGCAAGCCAATGATTCGCACACCCAAGAACTAAGAAAGGAACATCAGGAGCAGCTACCTTCTCTGACTGCTGATCTGGAGGCAGCTAAGGAACAGCAAGGAAATCTCCAGCCTTTCAAGAAACATATCCTAGCTCAGAAGGCTAAAATGCTACAGCTGCAGACTGCTCTGGAAGAAGAAAGGTGCAAAGTCCTTCAGATTGACAGCCGGTTAGAGGAGATTATGGAAACTTCCTCCTACTTCATAGATAGGTCCCAGGATGTCCTTGAGGTCTTGAATGCCACAAGGGCAAGACTGGAAAACAATGCAGAGGTTCCAGCAGAGCTCCCAGCCAAAGACCAGCAAGCCCTCAAAAAAGATCACGACCTGGTAGAATTCGTTGTCAGCACTACTGAGGACTTCAAGAAGGCCGTCAAAAGGGCACAGGGAGCATGCTCAGAATACTTCAGAAGGATCCTCAATGCATACAACCGGTGTCAGACAGAAGCTGACCATAGGCTTGATGAGTTCCCGGACCATAAAACCTTCATAGAACTGTTGCAGAGTAGATACCAAGATGCAGAGGCCAAAACGCAACAGATTAGAGCCATTGATGACCTAGTGCTGAAGAATGAAGTAGGCCACGCAGCCGTTAGCATGCAGTTTCTAGAAGATCAGCTCCGGTTGAGCCCAGCAAGGATCGAGGCCATCAGGAACCAAGTTGAGAAGTTTGAAATCAACATTCAGTTCCTGGAGCCATGCGCATTTGAAGGCATTGTTGCTGAAGCAGCAGCATGGAAGAAGTTCTTAGATAGCCAGGCGGGGCCCTCCTCATAAAGGACCGGTCAAATTTGTAATAATTTAATAATTTGTAAAAGCTTTTTGAAAAGTGAAGCGTTGGGGAAACAAAAGGTTGGGAAGCCCAAAGGTCACTTTTGGCAGCCCAACCATTTTACCTTTTGTATAAAATTAGGAAGCGTAGAAAGAAGGGGGACTTTTTTCCCAGTCAGAATGGAGAGGTTATTGTAAGAAGAACTACTTCTCTTTGCAATAAAATATTTGGTTTGCCTGTTGAAAAAAGATCGGTGGGATTTCAAATGTTGTGCCGTGGACAGTTGAAAGATGAACTATTTTGTTTTTCAGTATGATGTCCATGAATCGTGAGATCGTTCTAACTCTATGACCTATGTCTTTTTATGAATGACTTTTGATTTATTTTGATGAAATGACCACCATGGGTAATGTATGCTGTTCATACAACAATTAGCTATCTGGTTGTTGAAATACCTTCAATTGTTCATGTTTATAATAAGGAATATCAGCCATC
The DNA here is from genome assembly GCA_001517045.1 of Pseudotsuga menziesii. Classification (NCBI taxonomy): domain Eukaryota; kingdom Viridiplantae; phylum Streptophyta; class Pinopsida; order Pinales; family Pinaceae; genus Pseudotsuga; species Pseudotsuga menziesii. Next base: position 79,756 of record LPNX010929358.1, on the reverse strand, counting down.
TGTAATTGCTTTTTATTATGCATGAACATACACATTACTCATACTTAAATTACATTCTTGCTCCCCGGGGATAGGTAGTTAGATAGATAGATAGTTATTTCAGTTCATTTATGCATGTGTGATTCAGATGTTGGTGAGCTTAAGATGAGAGGTAAGAACCTGCGCATCACATTGTGACCGCTCCCAGCATCCTTCACCACCTGGCATTTAGTAAAACACTTTCATTTCACTTTTAAGTCAAAAAAATACAAAAACTCGGTGGACCGGGCCACAACCGGTAAAACCCTTGTTTTGTTACCTTGACCTATGGTAGTCGGACCGCAAACCGGATGAATTCCCTATTCCAAACAGTCAACGGGCTAGTTGGGAACGTTGATTGGGGAGAATCCTTTACTGTTGCCGCCTGCGAATTTCCAAGCCTCAACACATGGTCAACTATCTGATAATCTTTATCTTTTCTTTTCTTAACCGCGTAACTCTTTTGGCGGTCTTGTGCCTATTTAAGGTTATGTTGGACCTTGGTAACCAATTTTTCCAAGTCCTTTAGTAGGTTGGGCTCTAACATGAGCCAATCCACCGGGCTATCTCAAGTAACCAGTGTTATACACGTACGTATATAGAGTACCTCGAAGGGACTCATCTTGGTGGAGCTCTAGTATTCATTGTTATATGAAAACTCTGCAAGATGTAGGTAATCTTCCCACTTGGTGGGGTTCTTCATGACATACATCCCTAGAATGTCCTCTAAAATCTAGTTTACTCGTTCTGTTTTCTCGTTTGTCTATGGGTGTTAAGCAGTACTAAAGTTCAACTGCATCTCTAACCCAGAGAATAAGGATCTCCAAAAATTCTCGGTAAACTTTGTATCTGAATCCGAAATGATTGCCTTGGGTATCCCATGCAATATGAATATTTCCTTTAAGAAGATGTTGACAATGTGTACTGCCTTATAGGTCGACTTCACTGGAATGAAGTGTATTTCTTTTGACTACTTGTCAACTACTACAAAGATAGAGTCATTTTTCTTCTTACCCTTTGGTAGACCCATAATAAAATCCATACTAATGACCTCCCACTTCCATTATGGAATGGGTGATGGTCAGCAATCCCGAAGGATGCTTGTGCTCAACTTTGACCAGCTAACATTATTGACATTTTGTGATAAACAACGCAATGTTGGCCTTTAACTCGAGCCAGAAAAGTGTTTATTTGCTGCGGATATAATCTTTTGATATCCCGGAAGCCCCAAGTAGGGTTTTCGATGAAATTCCGTGAGGATGCTGGACCTGATGTCCCCTCCTTCCAGAACATACAATCTTTATTTGGACCACAACAGTCCAGTTTCATCTACCTTGTACTATTTTTGTTGTTGAAACAACCTATCCTCTTGGACCTTCTTGAGGATTTCAACATAAAAAGGGTCAACTCCGTTAGTCGTTCTAATCCTCTCACGTAAATCCGAATCGATTTGACTTAAAGTCACCGCATATATCATATGAGCTTGTCGGCTTAAAGCATCAATATTTTTCTTCTCCTTGCCCTTTATATGCTTTAGCTTAGAATGGTCCTCGCTAAGGAAATCCAACAATTTGGCTTTCCTGGCATTCAGATATGGTTGCTCAAATAAATACTTCAGACTCATATTGTTTGTTTTCATAAGTTCTTTCCTATGAGGTAGTGCCTCCACATATTCAAGGCGTGGATGATGGATGCTAACTCAAGATCATGGATGGGATAGTTCTTTTCGTGTTCTTTTAACTTCCCAAATTCATAACATATCACGCAATCGTTCTGCAACAAGACTCCTCCAAGCCCTTCCTTGCTTGCCTCCATGCAACAACGAAATCATGCTTGCAACACAAAAAATTTCGCGTTAAAACACATTTCAAGGTCCAACACACCGTCGCAATGAAAAAATTCTAGTAATGCAAGATTGGAGTTTCGAGGTTCAAGGAGGAGTGACCCACCTAATAGTGATATTGAGGACCTTCTATCTACGTCAGGGACGTAAGTCACCTATAACTATTTAAGGAAATTCCATTTCCACAACAAAACCAACAGTATCTACTTCCTCCTCCATGATTTCATATCTTCAAGCGTAATGTCAAGTGTTGAAATCTCAAGGATGCACGAAAAGTGTCTAACAAAATGTCAAATTTGAACGTCTGCTCTTGTATTGTTATGATGAGTGGGTATGCCAGACTCGAGATATGCAATGAAGCTCTCGATGTAACATTGTATATGTATTCATATAATATTCAATTGAATTTTCTTATCATGTCCATATCTTATTTTTACCATTTTTTTTCATATTATCCCTTCGACAAATCCACCAAGTTGCATCATGAGCATCATCATAGTGTGTCCATTGAGTTGATCCTTCGATATTTCTCGTTGTTCTCTTTAGGCATTATCAATGTCGTGAAGTTGGCGTCATTTTGTTCAGCTTGTCGTACTAGTCGATTTCGTAATTTTTTCGCGTACAAAACCATGGTCATTTGACCCTCTCAACAGTCTATTAATGTTTCGACAAGTTCATATATTTTGTGTCTTGTTAGTTAAAAATTGTCTATTTCACAACCTCCAATAATTGTCCATATGCATCGATTTGTTATGGTTCTCCTCACAAATGTCTTGTCGTGATGTTGGTTTCATTGTGTTTGGCTCATCATATTGGTCACATTCATATCTTGTTTGAACAAAATCGTTGTTGTTTGACCCTTTCAACAATCTAGTAATGTTTCGGTAAATTCATGTATTTTGCGTCAAGTTAGCTAAAAATTGTCAATTTTACAATCTTCATTAATTCTTCATATGCATCCATTTGTCATTACGCTCTTTGCACTTGAGTTTAGAATGTTCTAAAGTCCTACCATGGTCTCTCCCCTTCAAAAAAATACCAATATATAGTATATATATAATATAGTAATATTTATTATATAGCTAATATATTAATATATTATGATCTTAATATATTAATATTATCATTGTTATCTATTTTTAACAGGAAATTTGTGTATGAAACCCCTTGTTTGTTGGATAAGGGGCCTTCATCTGCATAACCATTTGGTAAATATACTCAATATATTAATATATATTATAATGTTAATATAAGCCCACAAAGGTTAAAACAAATAGTAATAAGTAATACGGATGAAAAGTTTTAAATGAAAAGTTACGAGTTCAAATCTCTCATGGTTATATATATATATATATATTATAGTTAATTGTACAACATGCAATTTACATTCCTTGTTCTTTTTCCTTGTACTCTATATTAAAAGAATCACATTGAATTTGTTATCAACACAACCATTAAATTATTCTCTCTTTCTGCTCCTTGTGAGAAAACCAACAAGCCTTATGAAACTTCTATATTAAAAGAAGCACACTGAGTTTGTTCTCAGGCACAACCATGAAATTATTTTCTCTTTCTTCTCCATGCCGCAAATTGAATATGATAGAGGGAATTTTCAAAAGTAATAATTAATTTTATCAAGTATATCATGGAGTATTTGGTTATTTATTTAATTATGGACCAAAGTATTTTAAAAATGAAAATTTAAGCACTAAAGGTTAAAGTAACCATTTCTAAATAGATATTAAGGGCGCACTCCTTAGATTGGGGAAAAAAGATCGCGTATTAAATAACGAAAAATATGATATTAACTATTTTTTGGGGGGGACGAACAGTTAGTCCTTTTAAATATTAAGTACATCATGTATTATTTGGTTATTTATTTAATTATGGACCAAAGTATATTAAAAAACAAAAATTTAAGCACTAAAGGGTAAAGTAACGGTTTTTAAATAGATATTAAGGGTGCACTCCTTAGATTGGAGGGAAAAAAGATCGTGTATTAAATAACTAAAAGATGATATTAACTATTTGGGGGACGAACAGTTACTCCTTGAAAAGGCGATGGCCTCATGAAATAGAGGCCATGGCCCCAAACTTGGTGTGAGCTGGTAATAACTTTCAAAAAGGGGATTTGGTTTACGAGGCCATAATTCTTGTAAACACCATAATTCTTGTAAACATTGAAATCTAATCGAAGGTTCAAGTTTTGTGGAGTTGGAAGTTACAATTTGGATTCAACAAGAAAAAATTTCGTTTAGGGTTTTGGATAAAAAAAAGTGGATTAAGTGTTGATAACAAGAGATCCTGGTTTTTCTTGTTGCTCTCTACCAAGAAAGGAAGAGCAATTTTAGAGAAAGAAACCACGTTGGTTGAATCCAATAATAGGTATGATATTTTATCACGATTTTTCAATATTGTAGGTATTATTGCATTAATGTAGGGAAATGAACATTAATTGCGCTGATAGGCATATATATCTTAGAATTTTTGGGTGGACTACTATCTATGTTTTTTCATCTATCGACGAGAATGAGGCAAGTGTACCATCTAGATTGATTCTATGGGTGTCGTCCAAGATTAAACGAGAATAAGACAAGTGTACTGTGGAGATTAATTCTATGGGCGTTAATCCAAAATTAATGATTAATAATTTCAAAAAAAAAAAAATAGCTTAATTAACATGTGATAAGTACAGTTAGTGATAATTGTAAAAATTAAAATTAATCTTCAACTATTTGATTATTAGATGCAACTACAATCTTACTCCATCTATTATTAGATAGAACTATTAACTTAACTCCAATGACTCTAGAACTATTAGCTTAACTTGAACTCTAATCGGAGTTATATTGGATAACTATTAGCTTAACTATTATATACGGCTATTAGCTTAACTTCAATGATTGTACATCTATTAGCTTAACTTCAACTCTAATCAATTAATTCTTAGTCGAGTTGCATTTGACATCTAGGATTCTAGCTAATGTGCAGTCATGTAAGAGACGAACTCCTAATAAACTCCTCCAAACTGCTAATAAACTTCTGCATCTCTTAGTTGGACATCTAGCTAATATACATTTATTCATCAACATTTTCTTGGTATTATCATCTCAATTTTGGAATTGGAATCCTCTCTACACAAAGGTCATAAAAGAGAAGCCAAACCCTGACCTAGAACACCTTAGGCACCTAACCATTCTGAGTTCACACTCTCAAGACAAATCAAAAAGTGGAGGACAACTTTCAATCGACTCTTTGATGAATTAGGCAATGATTTTTTAGTGTTTTGCAATGATTTCCTCGTTCACACCACGACAAGCAGGGATGCAGATCAAGAAGTTGCTCACAAAATCTTCCCGATTTCGAATGATCGGTGTATATGGCAGCAATGGTGTCGAGAAAACAATCGAGAAAACAATGTTGCTCAGGAAAATATAGACTATAAGCGTGCAATGACATTGATGGCATCACTACCATCTAATTAACCATAAAAAAAACTCTATACTTACGGGACTTCTGTCTCTCGACTGAATTTGGTTCAAATGCAGGTCTTCTCATGAGAGTTCGACTTCCATCTGGTTGTGTTTTTCACTTGTTTGAGCAATTTAGAACCATAAATTTGATTTGCATACTTGTTTTTCCTGGGTCGCTAGATTACCGTAACATTTTGGTTCCATCCTTACAGTATTTGTTGTGGAAAGTTTCGGCTAACTATTGTTTAAAAGTTGATTATCAAATTGTATGCTTAACTTTACCAAAGAATTTTGAAGAATATAGCAAAAATTGTAATCAATGAAGTTGTTTTGGTTTCCATGGGATCCTCTTATGTATTAAGCTATATGTTGAGCTCTTATTTTTGGAAAACTAATATATTCAAGTTTTCAAATGATCTCAATGTCAACTTCTTGTTTGAGAACTAGCAGAGTCTCTACTTTACTTGGAAGTAAAGTATAGTGATCCAGGAGGATCCAAGAAGGCAAAATTTTTGAAGTCCTCCAATCTCAGCAAAACCAACACCAGATCGAAGGGCTCGTCGAGACAATTCCAACGACGTTCGTTTCACCTCAAACAGACTCTGTATGAGAAAGTTATCATGTTCTGTTCTATGAGGTCAACATGCAAAATTGGCAAAAAGAGGTGCCACATGACACCACTGACAGGGTGACACGTGGCATCCGTACTATACAAACCTGATGACATGGCACCACTGACAAGGTGACACGTGGCATCCATACAGTATGGACAAGATGACATGGAAAGTGTACAGACCAACCAAAATACGACACATGGCATCACTCAAAGGATGACACGTGGCATCCGTACAGTACGGACCAATCACAAGGTGACACATGGCAGTACGATCCGAGCTGGCATACTGCTGACTGGGCGTACGGATGGTGACGTGGAAATACGAGCAGTGACTTGGCGGTTGACTGGGACGTCGGCTGGGCATGAGGTGGACCAATCCCAGGCCGCCACGTGGCAGCACGAGATTGGCCAATATGTCTAATACAAAAATATATGGCCTCCACGGGGTTCGACCCTGTGACCTCTCCTGCATAAACGCTCCGCCTTACCGTTGGGACACAAGGTGATTATTGGTATGTGTGTTAACGTTCTTTTATTTAAACTTGAAAAAAAGTTTATAAGGGCGCAAAAAATGGCCGGGGCTTGTAAGGGCACAAAAAGGGGCCGAGGCAAGCCCCGACCCATGGTTTTCAACGTGACAAGCAGTTGTTACAACCCACGAAAATCACGTGGGACACGCCACCCCTTAAAACACATGTGCATAACAAACTTTCAACGGATGACCTAATATATGGTTGGAGCGCCGCCACCTCAACGGATTACATGCCACCCTTTAACACATGTATTTCACATGTATCGAGTGGAGGAGCCACCACATGGGACGCGCCACTCTTTAACATGTGCTTTTTAAACACACTTTGTTATGGTGTTAAAATGGGTTATAAACAAAGTTTATTTGTTTGAGTTTAAACTAAAAAAAAAGCTATGTTTATATCTATGGTTAGTATAGTTCCACAACTTACTAACTATATGACTTAAACACAAGAAACCAAAACAAACATGGAGTTGTAACCATATGCCTATTTAGGCAAAATTGTTGTAACTTGAAAAACCATGAGGATCATATGAGAGAAGTCCATACAAGCCTATATAAACTATCTCATTTGCCATTGTCATTCATGCTTTGGAGTGGAGACTTTGTAGCTAAAGGAGAGAAGGGAGATTGCGTAGATCTGCAGGAGGAAGGTACGAGTGTTTATACTCGTTTTACACTGTCTTCAGGCTTCAGAGCTGCTGGAAGTAGTCTTGTTGTGTTTTGGGCAGCGGTTCTCTTCCTAACCATTGTCGCCAAGGTATCATTGTATCATTGCCATGTATTTTGCCTTCATGCTGAGATATAGATCGGTCCTCCTATTGAGAAGCAGGCCGGGAGACATAGTCCATCCTTCATGCTGAGATATAGATCGGTCCTCCTATTGAGAAGCAGGCTGGGAGACATAGTCCATCCTGGACGAACTCCATTATCAACTTGTTGTCTTTATGTGCGTATTGTCTATGCTGTTTGGTTCTCTTCTTATGGATTTGTGAGCTTAATTCATGCTCTTTATGCAATTCATGTTAACATCATAGAGTAGCAAAGATCTTTTTTTCGGATCATGTGGTATCAGAGCATGACTATTTGACGTTGGATTGCGAGTGTGGATGCTCACAAGGGCTAAACTGCAAGATGGTGAGGGTACATTAGAGCCTTACAATTCTGAGATCGGACGTGCACACCGAAGGAGGAAGATGGATGCTAATGATGCCCACATCGAGATGGAGGCAAACTTTCACAAGGTCTTCTACATGATGGCCGACAAGGTAGACAAGTTGTTTGCAGACTATGAATAACGCATGGAAAAAGAAAGAAAAGGCAGTGAAGTAAAGAAGGAAGACAAAGAAGTGAAGGACGAAGGCAATGCTTCAGTTAACCAAGGAGGAGGTGGCGAAGAGCCTCCTGAGCCTCCCTCTTCACCTTCAGCTTCAAGCACAAGTTCAAGTGCTTCTTCCTCATCTCATTCTTAGGATTCCAAGGTTCCTCACGAAGAGCCTCAAAAGAAGCCCTTATTGAAGCTCGATGTGAAGTTTGTTTTGCCCATGTTCAATGGAGAAGCGAATGCAGAGAAGTTGAACAATTGGATAAGGCAAATTGAGGTCTATTGCTGAGTCCAGCAGATCAAAAAAGATGTGAAGATTCAGTTGGCTTCACTTCGGCTGATAGGCACCGCACTTGTATGGTGGGAAAGCAAGCTTCAGCAAGGTAGCAAACAAATGGGTAATCTTCTCTCATCGTGGTTTGCTTTCATTTCTACTTTACATAAGCAATTTTATCCGTTGGGTTATGTTCAAAAGGCTATGATGGATTGGCAAAGTTTTAGACAAGGCAAGGGTCAGAGTGTTCAGAATTTTACTGAAGAATTTAAAAAGAAAGCTCTAGAGTTGAATATTTATTTAGATTCTCCTGACACTCTTTTGAAGTACGTTGGTGCTCTTCATCATTATCTGTGCCATACTTTGCTGTTGTTGAATCCTACTAGTGTGGATGAAGCAAGTGTTCAGGCTACTCATCTTGAGAGCAGGGGGAATCATTTGGAAGATGACCATCAGAAGAATTCTTTCAAGCACAACATCAACCACAAGTTCAAGAAAAAAGACGAGCAAGAAGACAGCTACTGCCAAGAAGGAGGAAAGCTCCATTGCAACCATTGTGACACTGATGGGCATGATGAAGAAAGTTGTTGGAAGTTGCATCCTAAACAGAGGCCAAAGCATTATGGAAGCAAAAAGAAGAAAAAGACCATTGCAACAGTGCAACGAGATTTGGGTTCCGACTCAGGTGACGGAACCATGATTACATCCGTGGGAATGCAAGGTAACAAAACTCCTCATACTGGTTCAAGTTCTACTCATGTTTCTAAAGAAAATGATAAAAGAAGAAGTGAGTTGTTTCACATCAGATTTGTGTCTAAGCATACAAAGATTGAAACATTATTTGATCCGGGTTCTCAAGTAAATTTGATCTCAGAATCAGTTGTTAAGAAGTTGGGCATACAGACTAAACCTCACCTCAAGCCTTATCCTCTTGGATGGGTATGTGATAATGCTAAGCTACAGGTTACTAAGCAATGCAGGTTAAGGTTTTCTATTGCTTCAAAGTTGATCGATGAGGTGGACTTTAGATGTTGTTCCTCTTGATATCTGCGGTATCGTATTGGGAAGCCCATACTTGTATGATCGACAAGCAGTATTCTTCCGTCATGAGAAAAAGTACCATCTCACCAAAAATGGGGTGGAGTACATCGTGAGAGCTCACAGTATGAAGGCTAACACCACTCTTGTTAGTGCAGGACAGATGAAGAGACTCATCAACACTAATAAGTGATACATGCTCATGGTTGTGAGAGCAAAAGATGCTGAAGCATCCGATGCTTTCAAAGGTTGTGATCCTTCTCATAAAAAGGCTATGATTGATATTGTGGCTTACTATGATGAAATATTTCAGGAACCTACAGGTTTGCCTCCCGAAAGGGAGATTCAACATGAGATTCATCTCCAGTAGGATGCCCCTCTTCCTAATGTGGGCATGTACAGGTTGTCCGTAGTCATCAAGTACAAGAAGGGTACTAGTAACAAAGTGGCAGATATGCTTTCTAGACCTCCTATTGTTGCATCTATTGTCTGGAAAAATGCTTCTTTATCCCATGAAAGTTATATTGAGCAGTATGCTACTGATGATGATTTCAAGGAGATTTATGAGAAGCTAACCAATGGCACACAGGTGGAAGACTACTATTTGCAGGGAAAGTTGCTCTATCCTTTGGGCAAGTTATGTGTTCCTATCAGTGAAAGAGTCCATGTAATACGAGAAGCTCATACTTCTCTTGTATCAGGGCATTTTGGGGTAGGTAAGACTTTGGCTCATTTGCAAAGACTTGTGTACTGGCCTCGCATGAAATACATTGTAACAAAATATGTAAAGTGGTGTGTGATGTGCTCTACTTGTAAGCCCACTAATATCAGGGCATTTTGGGGTAGGTAAGACTTTGGCTCATTAGCAAAGACTTGTGTACTGGCGTCGCATGAAAGACATTGTAACAAAATATGTAAAGTGGTGTGTGATGTGCTCTACTTGTAAGCCCACTAATAGAAAATTGGGGCTGTACTCACCACTTCCTGTTCCTTCCCATCCTTGGGAAAGAATTTCCATGGATTTTGTGGGGGGTTTGCCTATGTCTAGGAGGGGTCATGACTACTTGTATGTGGTCTTGGATAGGTTTAGCAAGATGTGTATTCTTATTCCATGTAAAAATCAGGTCACTGCAAAGCAAGCTGCTTCTCTTTTCTTTCAGCATGTATGGGTTCATTTTGGACTCCCTACATCCATTATCTCGGATCGGGACTCCCGATTCCTTGGAGAGTTTTGGACAAAGTTATGGTGTATGATGGACACCAAGCTAAAGAGGAGCACCGCTTTCTATCCATAGACCGATGGATAGATAGAGGTATTCAACAGGACAGTTGTCCATTTGCTTCGAGGCTACTGCAACAAGCATCCTAAGTTATGGGATGAACAGATCCAGTATGTGCAGCATGCCTACAACAGGGCTATGCATTCTTCCACTCATAGCTCGCCATTTGAGACATGCTTTGGGTACTTGCCAAAGACTCCATTGGACTTGACTTATGGGAGAAAGGTTGATTCAAGCACTTCCAAGGATGAAGACAAAGCCCGCAGGTTCATTCAGAGACTTCAGCAGGTACATCAAGCAGTGCAAGAGCAGTTGGAGAAGAGTCAAGCCCAGTACAAGGCTCGCCATGACAAGCATAGAGTTGATCATCAGTTTCAGGTGGGAGCTCAAGTTTGGAGAGATGTAGCCCATAGAGGAAGCAAGCATCTGAGAGGCCCCATTGGGGGTCTCCATTGGAGAAGCTCATGGAGAGGCTCCAACCTTGTAGTTCCAGCTCAGAGAGCAAGCATGGCTCCATCATGTTCGAAGGTGATCCAGCGTAGGAGACAAAGAAGCAGAGTCAGTTCGAGGAGGCAACATTTCAATTTGCATTTGAAGGCAAGTAGCGACCATCTACACTCTCATCCCGAAGGACAAAGGTGAAGGGATTGGGTGGTAAGAGTGTGACTTTGGTTTTATTGATGCACTTGTCATGCAAACATATTGTCATCTATTGAGACTATCTTGCAGAAGATCGTGTGGCGTAGCTCGAGGTTCGCGGCTCGTAGAGTCAGTTGAAAGAGTGCGATTTGCAACATTATGCAAGTCTTTGATCCGCTCGAGGTTCGTGGCTCGTAGAGTCAGTTGAAAGAGTGTGATTGACTACATTGGGAAAATATCTTCATCTCCAAGTTTGGAAACTTCTCGAGACAAAAGAGGCAGGCATTTGCTTGCTTGATTTCTGCAGTCTTCGATTGAGTCCTATAGCTTGTGCACTTATGTGACCCATCATAGGCATTTATGGTGCGGCAGTAGAGATGAACAGATGATGAAGACTCTGCAGGTGAATCCGTTGTGATGTATCTTATGTATTTGTGCATCTTTGCTACTCTATGACGTTAACATGAATTGCATAAGGAACATGAATGAAGCTCACAAATCCATAAGAAGAGAACCAAACAGCATAGACAATACGCACATAAAAACAACAAGTTGATAACAGAGTTCGTCCAAAGATGGACTACGTCTCCGGGCCTGCTTCTCAATAGGAGGGCTGATCTATAATCTCAGCATGAAGACAAAATACATGGCAATGATACCTTAGCGACAATGGTCAAGAAGAGAACAGCTGCCCAAAACACAACAAGACTGCTTCCAGCAGCTCTGAAGCCTGAAGACGGTGTAAAACGAGTATAAACACTCATACCTTCCTCCTGCAGAGCTACACAATCTCCCTTCTCTCCTTTAGCTCCAAAGTCTCCACTCCAAAGCATGAATGACAATGGCAAATGAGAGAGTTTATATAGGCGTGTATGGACTTCTCTCACATGATCCTCATAGTTTCTCAAGTTACAACAATTTTTCCTAAATAGGCATATGGTTACAACTACATGTTTATTTTGGTTTCTTGTGTTTAAATCATATAGTTAGTAAGTTGTGGAACTATACTAACCATAGATATAAACATAGTTTTTTTTTTAGTTCAAACCCAAACAAATAAACTTTATTTATAATCCACTTTAACGCCATAACAAAGTTTGTTTAAAAAGCACATGTTAAAGAGTGGCACGTCCCATGTGGTGGCTCCTCCACTCAATACATGTGAAATACATGTGTTAAAGGGTGGCATGTAATCCGTTGAGGTGGCGGCGCTCCAACCATATATTAGGTCATCCATTGAAAATTTGTTATGCACATGTGTTTTAAGGGGTGGTGCGTCCCACGTGATTTTCGTGGGTTGCAACCCCTTGTCACGTTGAAAACCATGGGTCGGGGCTTGCCTCGGCCCCTTTTTGCACCCTTATAAACTTATTTTCAAGTTTAAATAAAAGAACGTTAACACACATACCAATAACCACCTTGTGGCGCAACGGTAAGGCGGAGCACTTATACAGGAGAGGTCACAGGATCAGACCCCTTGGAAGCCATATATTTTTGTATTAGACATATTGGCCAATCCCATGCTGCCACGTGGCGACCTGGGATTGGTCCACCTCATGCCCAGTCGACGTCCCAATCAACCACCAAGTCACTGCCCGTACTTCCACGTCACCATCTGTACGCCCAGTCAGCAGTATGTCAGCTCGGATCATACTGCCATGTGTCACCTTGTGATTGGTCTGTACTGTACAGATGCCACATGTCATCATCTAAGTGATGCCATGTGTCGTCTTTTGGTTGGTCCGTACACATGCCATGTCATCTTGTCCGTACCGTATAGATGCCACGTGTAACCCTGTTAGTGGTGCCACGTCGTCAAGTTTGTACAGTACGGATGCCACGTGTCACCCTGTCAGTGGTGCCACGTAGCACCTCTTTTTGTCAATTTTGCTTGTTGATCTCATAAAACAGAACATGATAATTTTCTCATACGAAGTCCGTTTGAGGTGAAACGAACGTCGTTGGAATCATCTCGATGATCCCTTCGATCTGGTGCTGGTTTTACTGAGATTGGAGGACTTCAAAAATTTTGCCTTCTTGGATCCTCCTAGATCATTCCTCCCCAATGAGAAGATTTTGGTCTTCAAAAGCCTTTACTAATCAACAGATAGGTGAGAACTCCTAGATCATTCCTCCCCAATGAGAAGATTTTGGTCTCCAAAAGCCTTTACTAATCAACAGATAGGTGAGAAAATGAGGGAGCAATTCCCTCACCTATCTGTTGATTAGTAAAGGCTTTTGGAAGCCAAAAGATTCTCAGTGGGGAGGAATGATCCATGAGGATCCAATCTCAGCAAAACCAACACCAGATCGAAGGGCTCGTCGATACGATTCCAACGGCATTCGTTTCACCTCAAACGGACTCCGTATGAGAAAGTTATCACGTTTTCTTTTATGAAGTCAACAAGCAAAATTGGCAAAAAGAGGTGCCATGTGGCACCACTGAGAGGTTGACACATGGCATCCATACTGTACAAACCTGACGATGTGGCACCACTGACAGGGTGACACATGGCATCCATACGATACAGACAAGATGACATAGAAGATGTATGAACCAACCAAAAGACAACACGTGGCATCACTCAGAGGATGACATGTGGCATTCGTACAGTACAGACCAATCACAAGGTGACACGTGGCAGTACGATCCGCGCTGACATACTGCTGACAGGGCGTACGAATGGTGACGTGGCAGTATGGTCAATGACTTGGCGGTTGACTGGGACGTCGACTGGGCATGAGGTGGACCAATCCCAAGCCACCATGTGGCAGCACGGGATTGGCCAATATGTCTAATACAAACATATATGGCCTCCACGGGGTTCAATCCTGTGACCTCTCCTGCATAAGCGCTCCGCCTTACCGTTGGGCCACAAGGTGTTTATTGGTATGTGTGTTAAGGTACTTTTATTTAAACTTGAAAAAAAGTTTATAAGGATGCAAAAAGGGGCCGGGGCAAGCCCCGACCCATGATTTTCAACGTGACAATGGATTGTTACAACCCACAAAAATCACGTGGGACGTGCCACCCCTTAAAACACATGTGCATAACAAACTTTCAACGGATGACCTAACATTAGAGGAATTTTGGGGTCTAAAATGGGCCTCCTAAGGAAAATAATAAAATAATAGTTAAAATAATAAAATAATATTGATTAATTTTGGAGGAAGAAAGAAAAAAACTACTTTTTGTGTTCGTATTTTCGACATATCTCCCTGTGTTTTTACTCAAATTTCGATCAGGAGAGCTCGTTGGATGCGGAATCAAATTCCGCATCCAATGAGCTCTTCCAATCGAAATTTGAGTAAAAACACAATGAGATATGTAAAAAATACAAACAAAAAAAGTAGTTTTTTTTAATGACAAATATGCCAATTCAACCATTATGGTTGACTTATTTTATTGCAATTCTATTGGTTCTTGAATTCCAACTCACAAAAACTTATTTTGGCACGTTTTCTTATAAGGCCCATTTTAGACCCCAAATTTCCTCTAATGTATATGGTTGGAGCGCCGCCACCTCAACGGATTACATGCCACCCTTTAACAAACTGGTATTTCACATGTATCGAGTGGAGGAACCACCACATGGAACGCGCCACTCTTTAACATGTGTTTTTTAAACAAACTTTGTTATTGTGTTAAAGTGGGTTATAAACAAAGTTTATTTGTTTGGATTTAAACTAAAAAAAAAGCTATGTTTATATCTATGATTAGTATAGTTCCACAACTTATTAACTATATGACTTAAACACAAGAAACCAAAACAAACATGGAGTTGTAACCATATGCCTATATAGGCAAAATTGTTGTAACTTGAGAAACCATGAGGATCATGTGAGAGAAGTCCATACAAGCTTATATAAACTCTCTCATTTTCCATTGTCATTCATGCTTTGGAGTGGAGACTTTGTAGCTAAAGAAGAGAAGGGAGATTGCGTAGGTCTGCAGGAAGAAGGTACGAGTGTTTATACGCGTTTTACACCGTCTTCAGGCTTCAGAGCTACTGGAAGCAATCTTGTTGTGTTTTGGGCAGCGGTTCTCTTCCTGACCATTGTCGCCAAGGTATCATTGTATCATTGCTATGTATTTTGCCTTCATGCTGAGATTATAGATCGTCCCTCCTATTGAGAAGCAAGCCCGGAGACGTAGTCCATCCTGGAGGAACTCCATTATCAACTTGTTGTCTTTATGTGCGTATTGTCTATGCTGTTTGGTTCTCTTCTTATGGATTTGTGAGCTTCATTCATGCTCTTTATGCAATTCATGTTAACGTCATAGAGTAGCAAAGATCTTGTTTTCCGATCATATAGTCATTAAATATAACAATGTATAATTAATTCTAATGGTTTACTCTTCCCATAGGTGGGTAAGAAAAAGTGATTTTAAATGATTTAAACTCCAAGAGGTGAGAGGGCGTTGTCTTGTGCATATTAGCATAATTCCGCTGTATTGGACTTTCCCTGTACGAAAATTCCGAGGGAATTAAAAAATCGCAGAATATTCAGCATAATACGAATACGGTAAATTTGCCTACATTTTTTGGCACATATTTCAAAATAAAAATTATTTAAATTCTCTTATTTTATTTTTAATTTTTCCCCATTATATAAATGAATAGTTGGTTTGCTGTTAATTTTACATTTTAAAAGCTTAAAACTTTAAAATTATAATATATTTATTTATTTATTTTACTTCTAACTATCAAATATTTGATTAGTTTTTATATTAGGTTTATTTTATAATATAAATATAAAGTTTAGTAACAAGTTATAATATTAGATTTTAGCTAAGTCACCTAACACGAGCACATGGGACACAAAGAACACGAGGATTCGAGTGTCCGACACAGACATGATGACCCTAGAAATCACGACACGTAGGACACTATATATATATATATATATATATATATATATATATATATATTAAAATTTAAAAATATAGACATATAGCTCCAAATTTTTACAAATATTCAATATAAATCAAAATCAAGCCTTCAAATCTTCTTCACCTGCCAAACAAAACACGCTTTAAGCTGTCCCAACATTTGCAAATAACAAAATACAAGTGGAAATTCGTTTTAAAGAGGGCCCAGCCATATTTTTTTCGGATTCAGTGTCCTGTTTTTGGGACACGTAGTGACAATTTTGGGACATGCGTGTCCGAACATAGAACACGCTGCAGAGATGTGTCGGACACGCTCTGTCAGCGTTTCCGTGTTAGTTATTATAATATTTTTTTGGAATATATTATTAGAAATTTGCTTTATTGTTTTATAATTTTAATTTTAGCATTTTAATTATTTCATATTTTTATAAATAAACTTATAAATACATTATTACATTTATATTTCAAGTTGTTTTTAATGAAAAATAAATGTTACATGTAAGCAATGTAGGAATTTCTAAAAATTATCCTATTTTTTGGAAACTATATAGAAGTTTTAATGTTTTATTTGTTTATTTTGTTAGAGGAAGTATAAAATATAGAATCTATTTGCCAAGCAAAATGGCCCATGACAAGGCATTTTTCCATCAAATTCTAATACTACATGCAAATATTGAATGGTTTATATATATTTTAAAATTTTCTAAAATTTGAAAGATAAGTTTTTTAAATCTATAAGCAACCTACTCCCGTTTTTTTTTTGTACTAGATTTTCTCCCTTATCGAATCGTATTCGAATCCATATTCATACTCGAATTATGCTACTATGGTTGTGTGTGTCTTACTTTTGCCTTTGCCAGGTGACGACATTGCCCAAATATTTCTTGTGTGGCTTGCTTTCATTTTATTCTAGGGTTAATGCCTTATCCACGGGCCTAATTTCATAAAACACAACCCTTATCTGAATGTCAACTTATTGTTTGAGAACAAGTAGGGCGTCTCTCCTTTACGTGGGAGAAATATTTAAATTTGTGAGAGAAGTTAAACGACCCAAATCATCATAATTGCAATTTAACTAATGATAACTAAGATTTCAACCATTTTCATCCATTTTTGGGACCATTTAGTTTGTCAATGTACTACTCCACTTCCTTCTCCCATGTATTTACAAGACTGGTTTAAGCTATGCTAAATTGTTGTTTATGCTTATTCTTATTTATGTTGTTGTTAATCATGTTTATACTTATTATTATGTATGTTTCCTGATTGTAGGTATCACAGACATTGCCACATCTTTATTGTTATTTATATCACATGACTTTAGACAAATAAAAAGGGTAAAAACTACGACATAATAATTGAAATGACTTATTAATCATCTTTGCATTAATGTTTATTCCATCCGTGGGGTATAAATTAATCAATTGTAAAATATATAAGGTTAGGTTTATGAGTTATTAATAATGGACCATGGGGTAGCTCATTTAATGTTGTTGTGGGTAGCAAGTCTCAACTTTGCCGAAACATTAAATAGGATTACCCAGGCTAGATAATGTTTGTAGCCAAAACAATCTTTATAATAAAAAAACCTATAATGAATTTGGGTTGTACAATTTGTTATGCCCCATTTTATGTAAAGACCATTATTTAAATATCTGCAAGTGCAAATTTAAAGTGTCATTATATGTCAAAATAGTGTTATCCATTTTCACGTTAATGCACATTAAAGGGAATTGAGGTTTAATATTTCTTGTCCAAAAAATGTCTTCCATGTAATTCGAGGTTTAACTTTTCTTGTTCATATTATTCCTGCAGACATTCGTTCCATGTAATTCTAGGTTGTTCTTATTATTCCTACACAAGTTTATTCCATGTTCTGCATATTGTAGGGCACAAAAATTATCCCCCAAACTTATTTAGACAAAGAAACAATCATTCAATGGTAATGGTTTGCAGAAACTAATGGCATTTTTGAATGGTGTGCAAGTTGATGACAAATTTTCATTGTTAGAGTAACTGTAGTATAGAAAAAATGTGTAGAAATTTATTCTGAGAGCAGCGGAAGATTCTAGTCTGCTAATTACTCGAATGAAGAAAATCAAAGTTGTTATATTAACTCTAGTGATGATATAATTATGAGCTTAACTTCAACTATGAGTTTAACAATAACAAATTAAGTGGTTGTTATATTAGAATAACTCTTAGATACAAGTAATTAACACATTTTTTACGAAAAAACATTATCAATGTATAAAATATATACCTCTCCACCTATTCCAAACATATGAATCTTGTTAATATAGTTGTTGCTAGTTATTGCATATACATTAGGTATGTATACTAGCTATTAAACAAGAAATGTTGCCATGAATATGAATCACACTTGATCTTAAAACAAGAAATGACAGTTCTGATATAGAATCTATAGCATATCTCACTGTCTTCCAAATTTAGAGGATTTAAAAAGGTTTAGCAAAGTTAAATACAATTGTTATCAAAACAAGAATAAAAGCTACCTACCCTAATTTTTCCATTTCAAAGTAAAAAAATAAAATTTTATTGATAAAAAAGTAATTATTTTGTTTGGGAGGGTTCAAGTTTTTGGTATTGATATGTTTGGTATAGTTTTACAGGTTAGAATTTAATGGTATAGTTTCTTTCAAGTTGGTTTAAGAGATATTGAAGACTAAAATAAATTAAAACTCTATAATCTTAACTTCACTAAATTCTAATTACAGTGAAATCTTCCATAGCTAACTCGCATACATAGATGAGAGAGTTATTATACACTAATGGTCATAAAAGACTAGATCAAATTCCAAATTCCATTTGAAGGCATTAGATGTCAGAAAATGCGTCATGCAATTTAAGTCGAGTGTTTCTACACTGTTGTGTGAAGTAAATTGTTTGTTGATAATGTTTATTAAAGAATAATGTTTTCATTGTGTTGGTGGGTTTGGAGTGGTAGGTTGCAGGAAAGGGAATTCTGCGTGAGTTCTGGCTGGGGTTGGGGGCTGCAAACCCCTCGGCGGGGTCCATGGTGGTTGCGACAGCTAGTGGGATTTGCCCTGAAGGACACGACAGAGGTAGTGATGATCTGGACAGAGGAAAATAAGGGAAAGGCTCAGGGAGGAGACCAGGTCAAGGGGGATGCCTTCCGAGGGCCCAGACAATCCCGACAATCCAAATCCAATCGGATGTGATCTGAGGGAAAATCAAACTATGGAAGGAGAAAGCCCTACTTGCAAAATTTGTGGGGGTTTGGCCAAAGGAGAAAGATTTGGTTCGATGGATTTAGGGCAAGAAACCGAAAGGACATTATGATCTCCAGTTAGGAGCAAAAGGGTTCTTCACCGTAATTTTCTTTAATCAGGGGAATAGAGACAGAATCCTGGAAGGTGGTCCTTATCTTTACTTCGCAGCAGGTTTATATATTAGACCCTGGAAGGAACGATTTAACCCAGAGACGAAGGATCTAACTATTGCCCCGGTATGGATAAGACTAGTGGGTCTTCCGAGGGAATACTGGGACATGGGAATCTTAAGAGATATTGGAAATTCAATCGATGAATTTTTGAAGGTTGTTGAGGAAACGAGACTTCAGAGGTACACATCGTTTGCTCGCATATGTGTCTACATGGATTTGTCAAAGGACCTTCTGAACGCGGTGAGCCTGAATTGGGAAGACGAGGAATGGATCCAGCAGATAGACTACAAACAAATCCCTTTTCGATGCAGGATCTGTCATGAGTATGGTCACTTTGGGAGGAATTGTCCCAAGGGTTCCCAGGAGAAGGCAGATTTAGATCAAGAATAAGAGAAATGAGCCAATGAGGGTTTCACACAGGTGAAAAGCAGAAGACGGGGCAAAGGCAATGGTGGACAGAGAGGGCGAAAGGAAACAGTGGAAAAATATATAGAGTGCTAATCCCTTCTAGATCTTGGAGGAAGAGGGAGAGAAAGAAGTGCAGAACGAGACTCATGAATCCGAGACAAGGGAATTTGGGGAGGAAAACAAAGAAAACAGTATGTTGGATATCATGGAGGAAAACAAAGCTGAGGACATGGAGTTAGGAGATATGGATTTGGATGCACTGGAAAAAGAATGCGAGAAGGCGGGTAAAGGGTATGCTTCTCGAGAATAGATCGAACTCCTGCAGAAAGCCATCATCAATTCAAAAGCGAATCAAGAACTAGGGATCAGTGTGGAGCCTCCGAAAGGGAGCAAGAGGAGATCTCCAGAGGAAGAGCAAAAAAGAGGATGAAAGACGAATAAGTAGAGGATTGCAGTGATTGGATTTAAGCTCATCGAATCAGGCCAATACTCGACAATCCGGGCGACCTTCTCTGAAGTAAGTAAAGTTATCTAATGAAGATAGTCTCCTGGATTATTAGGGGGTGCAATCACCTGAGAAAGATTAAAACCTTGGCTAGAAAAATCAAATAGGAAAAACCAGACATGCTTTTTTTACAAGAAACAAAATGCAGCTTTGATATCCTATTAAAAGTAGGACAGAGAATTTGGAAGGGAAGTGAAGTTATGGCAACATGCGCTGAAGGTATGGGAGGGGGATTTTCCATTATATGGAAGCCTAGGCTGGTGGAGCTCTCGGAATGGAGGGCTAGTCACTTCTCCCTGATGGCGGAATTCAAAATCTTAGGATCAGATATCACAAGGATGGTGGTCAATACATATGGACCAAGTGCCTTTCCCTAGAATAGGCCTTCATCCATCACTTGAGGTGGCTGAATGACCAGGCGCAGGAGGGCATTAGAGGAATTTTGGGGTCTAAAATGGGCCTCCTAAGGAAAATAATAAAATAATAGTTAAAATAATAAAATAATAGTTAAAATAATAAAATAATATTGATTAATTTTGGAGGAAGAAAGAAAAAAACTACTTTTTGTGTTCGTATTTTCGACATATCTCCCTATCTTTTTACTCAAATTTCGATCAAGAGAGCTCGTTGGATGCGGAATTTGATTCCGCATCCAACGAGTACCCACACTGCATACTTTTGATGGACCCCGCTACCCCAAAAACAATAAATACCTGAAAAAACGTGATGATGATGTACTCGTTGGATGCAGAATCAAATTCCGCATCCAACAAGATCTCCCCATCAAAATTTGAGTAAAAACACAATGAGATATGTCGAAAATACGAACAAAAAAAGTAGTTTTTTTTAATGACAAATATGTCAATTCAACCATTATGGTTGACTTATTTTATTGAAATTCTATTGATTCTTGAATTTCAACTCACAAAAACTTATTTTGGTACGTTTTCTTATAAGGCCCATTTTAGACCCCAAATTTCCTCCAATGAATATGGATAGTAGGAGGGGATTTCAACCTAATCACCGCTCTTAGGGAAAAGAAAGGGGGGAGAAGGGTATTGGACAAGTACTAAGAGGAGTTCAGGGAGATATTAGCCCATAGCACCTTAGTGGACATGGAGATAGGAGACGGTTGATTCACATGGAATAATAAGAGGGGTGGGAAACACCTTGTTGCATCCCAGTTAGACAGGTTTCTGGTGTCTAAAAACATTTCTATGGGTTTACGGGAAGTCTCGAAAAATGTGCTCCCTACCGCAGGATCTGACCACTGGCCAATATGCCTCAACTGGGATGTGGGTAATTCCTTCCTACCCAAGCCCTTTCGCTTCGATCAATTTTGGTTGGAGCACAAGGACTTTAAAGGACTGGTGGAACATTGGTGGCATGAGTTGGACAATCATGGGGGGACAAGAATGTACAACTTTCAGCAAAAACTCAAGGCTTTAAAAGCTAAGATCCATACATGGAACAAGGAGGACTTTGGAAACATCTTTTCTGACAAAAAGAGGCTCATCCAGGACATTGACCTTCTCCATCAAAAAGAGATGGGCACTGGATGGGACGTGGAGATGAAGGAAAGGGAGAAGAACTTCCTTGCCCAGCTAGAAGCTAGGGAAAGGCAAGAAGAAATATATTGGAAGCAAAAGTCTCGGGTCAATTGGCCACAGGAGGGGGGGAAAAATACAAAATTCTTCCATAATTTGGTGGTCCACAATAGGCTGGGCACGAAGATCGACAGAATCAAAAATTCTGATGGGACCCAGGTGGAAACCAGGGAAGAAGTTGGGGAGGAACTAACCAGCCACTTTAAGGAAATCGTGACTGAAGACAATGGTGCTAGGGAACATGATATTGCCCGGATCACAACACTTATCCCCAGAACTATTTCCATGGAGGACAATGAGAACCTCAGTAAGCCTATAACCATGCAGGAGGTGGAGGCAATGAGCCAAATGGCCCAGGGGAAGGCCCCTGGTTCGGATGGCTTCACAACCAACTTCTTTCACTTTTTAAGGGATATGATCAAGGAGGAAGTCTGGGCCATAGTGGAGGAATACAGAAGCAAACGCGAAGTGCTTAAAGCCTTCAATGCGACTTTTCTGGCCCTATCTCCAAAGGGGGAGGGGGCGGATTCTCCATGTAAGTTCAGACCCATTTCCCTCTGTAATGTGATTTATAAGATTATAACCAAAGTGATTGCGAATAGATTAAAGCCCCTTCTCCCTGGTTTGATAAGCCTGGAGCAATCGGGCTTCGTAGAAGACAAACAGATCCTGGATGGTATCATTGTGGTCCATAAGACTATTCACTCTTTGAAATGCACTAAGCGCCCTGGAATGCTCATCAATCTGGATATAGCCAAAGCCTATGACAAACTCAGTTGGCAGTATTTGGAGGAAATTTTGAGGGTGCATGGATTCAGCTCAGAGTGGGTAGAATGGGTGATGGCCTTGGTTTCCTCACCTCTCTATTCCATTCTATTGAATGGCTCCCCGACTGGGCTCTTCTCACCCACTAGGGGGATCAAACAGAGAGATCCACTCTCCTATTTTCTATTTATTCTAGTAGCATAGGGCCTGAGCAAGCTCATCCAGGCTCAGGTGGAAAGTGGACAAATCAGGGGTCATTCGCTGCATGAAGATATGGAAAAACAAACTGACCAAAAATTCATGGATGACACGATGCTAATGCGGAACCCTTCAGTCCAAGAGGCTCGCACCTTCAAATCAAGTCTAATGCTCTTTGCGAGAGTGTCGAGGCTCACTATCAACGCTGAGAAATCTCAGCTTTTTTTCTTTAATACTCCTGCTGTCACTCAGAGAAACATTGGTCGGATCTTGGGTTTCAACAAAGGAACACTCCCATCCAGGTATCCGGGGGTCCCTTTGGGGCAAGGTGCCATCAGGAAGGCCTCCTGGCAAGATCTTCTGGATAGGATCAAGACCAGATTGGTAAATTGGACCCTCAAACCACTAAATCTGCCAAGCAGGTTAGTGTTGGTCAAGACGATGCTCCAAGCCATGTCAGTGTACCTCTTTTCTATCCTCTCTGCCCCGAAGTCAATCTTAAAAGATATAAGAAGCATCCAGAGAAATTTTCTGTGGGAAGGGAGAGAAGCTAAGGCCAATTTCTCTCTGGTTTGCTAGGAAAAAGTGTGCAGCCCCAAGGACAGAGGTGTCCCGAGCCTCCGTGACCTGAAAATCACGGGGGAAATCTAGGGAGCTAAAATCTGGTGGCGATGGTGTAATTACATGCAAGAACCTTGGGCTAAGATTTGGCATATCAAGTATGCAAGGGATCAACCTAGATCTTAGCTAATCAAATTCAATGCAAACCCTCAAGGGTCTCATATATGGAAGAAGGCTCAGGCAGGTCGAAAAATAATTCATAAGCATAGCTTTTGGGAAGTCAGAGTAGGGAATTATGCCAACTTTTGGGATGACTCATGAAATCAACTTCCCAAGCTAATGAATGACCCTCGATGGCAACACATCCGAACCAAAGGTATATAGGAAGGTAAAATAAAGGTTAACCAATACTGGGAGGAAGGCATCCAAGAAAACCGTCGTAGATGGGTGATCTCGAACAGAAGAGAAAACTAGATTGCAGAAGAAGACATTAGCCCCTTTGCAAGCGAGCTCCAAGAACGGTGCATTTTGTTAGATTTTTATCATTTAAGCTAGCATTAACTTAGGATCTTATCTGAGAGAATAACAAGCACAACAATCAAACACATGATACAATGAACACAAAGATTTTCGTCGGGGAAACCATAAAGGATAAAACCCTGCAACTTCCTCAGAGATAGAATCAGCACCAAAAGCAAAGCCCAAAAAACATTAAGATGATCTCCCAACAGTAGTAGTCTCTCTCTCTCTTGTCCCAGCAACTTCTCTCTCAGTTATGCGCTACAACTGAGTGTGAGTGAGTGTGTGATAAATAGAGAGGCTCACTATTTATACTAATTCCCGACTTGAAAATAACTCACTAGGGCTGACTTCTATAGGAGAGTCTAATAACCCTAGGGCCCCACAACTGTGGGGACTTTAACCCTTGAATAATAGGGGGTTACCCACAATGACTTGACATGACTTCTTTAAATTATAGAACCTCTCGATGGGAACATCGAGGTATGACATGACTCAATTACATTACAGATACTTCCCGGAATAAACATCGGGGTACAATACATGAAATATACAAGTTAATACATTCCAAAGTTACAAATACATCAACACTCCCTCTTAACTAGGAAGGTATTCTCTCGACACAATTTTCAGCACTGGTCTTCTTCTCTGTATCAATTGGATCATCTCGTCATCTTCATCTTCATGTCTTCTTCATCACGGTATCTGGATCATCACTGCTGGATCATCATCACTGCTAGATCATCATCACTGGATCATCATTAAGTCTAGATCATCACTTGATCTAGATCATCATCATCAGTGCTATCTCTTGATTCTTCTCGTCATAGCAAGTTCTACAGAGCCAGCCCTTTTTAATGCTGGTTGTAGGCCTAGCCTCCATGTAGGTCTTCTTCAGCGCTTATATCTGACCCTAAGTCAGAATGGCCCGCCCAACACTTACATCTGACCTCATCTTGTCAGAAAGGCACACCCAACACTCACATCTGAACTCATCTTGTCAGAAAGGCCCAGCACTCACATCTGACCATGTGTAAACACATTACGCCAGAATGGCTCAGCACTTATATTCGACCATGCGCAAACACACCGCATTGAAAGGGCTCTGCACTTACATCTGACCATGTGCGAACGCACCGCATCGGAAGGGCTCTACACTTGCATCCGACCATGTGCAAACACACCGCATCGAAAAGGCTCTGCACTTACATCTGACCATGTGTAAACACATCATGCTAGAATGGCTCTCACTCCCAGACTGAGGATTCCTGGTAACTAACCAGGTGCCTCCATTCTCACAGAGAATGGCATCTCAGCACCAAGCTGAGTATTCCTGGTAACTGACTAGGTGCCTCCATTCCAAGAATGGCATTCAACACTTATATATGATCATGTAGGAACCAATCCTACAGTCACATCAGAATGGCTCAGCACTCACATCTAACATGGAAGGAACCAATCCTCTCACCATGACAGAATGGCTTAGCACTTACATCTGACCATGGAAGGAACCTAATCCTCTCACCATGTCAGAATGGCTCATGGACTCATCATTTCCCCTTGGAGGGAACCTCGATCTGGAGAACACCAAGCTTCTCCCTGAAGTACTCAAACTTCACTCTGGCTAGTGGCTTCGTCAATACTTCAACAATATGTTCGTTCGTCGCAACATACTGGAGCTTCACTGCTCCTCTCTGCACCATATCCTTGATATAGTTATATTTGATCTCGATATGCTTCGACTTGTCATGGAACATCGGGTTCTCAGAAAAATTCACACAACTCTGGTTGGCGCAAT
Organism: Pseudotsuga menziesii; assembly: GCA_001517045.1. Classification (NCBI taxonomy): domain Eukaryota; kingdom Viridiplantae; phylum Streptophyta; class Pinopsida; order Pinales; family Pinaceae; genus Pseudotsuga; species Pseudotsuga menziesii. The sequence continues at coordinate 54,037 of LPNX010929358.1, read as the reverse complement.
ATATACAAGTAGCATCCAACTAGAGATCAAATAAGTCAGATAGTAGCTTTCTCAGCCAAACTACCTCGCAACTAAATGATCAAGCTGCGACATACTCTGCTTCAGCTGTAATCAGTGCCACACAGAACTGCTTCCTGCTAAACCAAGATATCACACCTGATCCCATACTAAAGCAGCATGCCGAAGTGCTCTTCCTATCGATGGCACTACCTGCCCAATCTGAATCAACATAACCTTCCAGGTTAATGTTTTGATTCACCTCATACTTGAGCCCATAATCTACTGTACCTTTTAGGTACCTCAGAATATGATTTGCAGCAATCAAGTGAACATGTCTCGAATCTGTCAAGAACTGGCTCAAGGTGTTCACAGCAAAGCAAATATCTGGTCTCGTACTTGTCAGGTACATCAAAGACCCAATCATCTGACGATACATCGTAAGCATCAACCGCTTGTGTTGAAGCATCACTCAATAGCTTCAGGTTCGATGCCATAGGTGTTTTTATGGCCTTGTAGTCCATCATCCCAAACCTCTTCAGGATCTCTACTACATACTTCCCTTGTTCGAGGAAGATTCCATCCGCATTCTACCACACCTCCATGCCTAGAAAATAGTGCATCATACCCAAGTCTTTCATTTCAAACTCGGCAACAAGCTTCCTCTTCATATCAGCAATCAACCCATCCATACATGTTACAAACAGATCATCCACATACAGTAGGAGTATCATTGGGTTACCTTTTTCAACCTTGTAGTAAAGGTTGGAATCTACTTTACTTTTGGTGAAGCCCAAACTAGATAGAAAGCCATTAATTTTTCCGTACCATGTCCTGGGTGCCTATTTCAAATCGTACAGGGCTTTATTCAATCTACACACATGAGGCTCCCTGTCATGTGTCTCAAAACCGAGTGGCTGCTCCACATATACTTCCTCTTCCACTACACCATTCAAGAAGGCAGTCTTGACATCCATCTGGTGTATCTTACACTTCATTACTGCAGCTAGAGCAAGTATTGATCTGATGGAAGTATACCTGGCTACAGGTGCAAAAGTTTCTTCATAGTCTATTCCTTCTTTCTGGGAGAAGCCACAAGCCACGAATCTTGCTTTATATTTCTCTATGCTGCCATCTGCATCATGCTTGATCTTGTAGATCCATTTGGAAGTTACAATAGACTTCCCTTCTGGTCTTGGGACAACATCCCAAACATCATTCTTCATGATCGATTGATACTCTTCGATCATAGCATCCTTCCATTCTTTTCTTTTTGTTGTTTCTTCATAGTGGGAAGGTTCTTTATCAATAATGTCACATAGCTGGGCTACATAACTGGAGTAGGACCTAGTTCTCTTTCTTCCTCTGTGTGTTTCTTCTGAAGCTCCATATCTTTCTGCACCTTGGATAATTTCACGTACCCAAGCAGGCTTCCTCTTGTGAGGATTCTTCTCCTAAGGTGGATCCACAGGTTCTTGAGGTTCTTCTAATTCTCGATCCTCTTCTTGAATTTCTTCGTTCATGGTTGTATCATGAATTCTAGGTGCTTCTGCTTCTTTGGGTTCCTCAGCCGGTCTCTTTCTGGATTTGATGTAGGCTAAATCTTCGTCAAATGTTACATCTCTGTTGATGTAGATATTCTTGAACCCTGGGAAGTATATTCTATAATCCTTCGAGCTTTTAGAGTATCCCAAAAATATACCCATCTTTCCTGAAGGATCTAACTTCCTTCTCTTTTCTTTCGGAATGTGTATGTATACATGACAGTCAAATATTCTAAGATGGTTGACTTCTGGTTTCTTGCCGGAGAAGACTTCTTCAAGTGTCTTGTTCTCGAGTACTCTGTGTGGAGTACAGTTCTGCACATATACCGTTGTTCTGGCAGCTTCTACCCATAGATGCATGGAAAGATCTTGATCATGAAGCATGGCCCTTGCTACTTCCATGATCGTTCTATTCTTTCTTTCTGCAATCCCATTCTATTGTGGATTATATGGAGTAGATAACTCCCTCTTTATCCCTGAGTCTTTGCATAGCTCTTTGAATTCATTTGATGTGAATTCTCCGCCATTATCTGATCGAAAGGTCTTGATCTTCTTTTCTGTGTGGTTCTCGATCAAAGCTTTGAATTCCTTGAACTTGCTGAATACTTCATCTTTGTTTTTCATAAAGTATATCCATGTCTTCTTAGAAAAATCATCAATAAAAGAAACATAGTATACATACCGGCTTAATGAACTAGATGACATTGGACCGCATACATCAGAGTGGATGTTTTCCAAAATTCCTTTCGCCTTGCTCTCACTACTTGGAAATGTCTTCTTTGTGTTCTTCCCTTTCGCACATCCTTTGCATACACCTTCATGTTTTGTCTGCATTTCTAGGAAACCTTCAACAAATTTGCTTGCAAGTGGTAGTGCTCTATATTGCACATGTGCAAGTCTTCTATGCCAAAGCTCATTTGGTTCTACTGAGTCATGAACCAAAGCTTGTTCTAGTTGGCCCTTCAATTTGTATAGACCTCCTTCTTGTTACCCAATCACTACTGCATCATCAATAAACTTTCCCTTTGGCCACATGAGAACTTTGCCATCTACAAATGCAACCCTCATTCCTTTTGCATCCAATGCAGATATGGAGAGGAGGTTCTTCTTTAGTCCAGGTACAAACAATACATCTTTCATCTTTATAGACTTTCCAGAGTCTAGCTTATATAAGGATTCACCACTACCTTTTATTGAATACTGGTAGTCATCTCCAAGTTTCACCTTGTGAGGTGATTCATGTTCAGATAGTTTCACAAAGGATTCCTTAAATCCTATCATATGTCTGGAAGCACCATTTTCTATAAGCCAATCATTACTACCATGTGTGATAGTTCCCGTGAGAGTGGAAATCAGAACATATTCTTCATCAATTGAAGAATCATCACTGTCTTGTCTGACTCTCTTTGTGGAAGGTTCATCATCCTCTGCAGCATGAGCATGATGTCTTCTTTTGTTTCCCTTCTTGTGAGAGCTATTTTTGTTTCTAGGACTATCTCTAGCAAAGTGTGCTCTTTCATCACATGTATAGTAAATGTACTTAGACATATCTCTGGGATTTCTAAAGTTACTCTTATGGTAAGAGTGCTTACCTCTATGGTGGCTAGTTTTGGTTTTCTTGGATTGTACTGTGAGAGCTTGATCTTCACTTCCCATCTTTTCTTCTTGAGCTATTATCCGATCTTCTTTTTGAGAGCATTCTTCCCATAGTCTGTTAAACTTGACTAGCTTCTTTCTCACACAGATCCCTTGAATGAAAGAGTCCCATGTCCTAGGGAGACCATTCAAGGTGGTCACTACAATCTCTGCGTTCTCCACTTCTTCATCCACTGCTTCAAGTTGTTCTTTGATTTGGGAGACCCTTGTGAAGTATGACTGTATGGTCTCCACATTCTGGATCTTCACATTCTTCAATGGGTTTCTTAAGGTCATCTTTCGATTTATGTTCTTTCCTTCAAACAGTTTGGTCAGGGCATCAAACATAGCTTTAGGTGTCTTTAGGGAGGAAACCTGTGGTATGAGGTGATCCTTGATTGAATCAACAATAATCCTCTTAGCCATGACCAATTTATTCTTATGTAAGGCCTTAGCCTCATCTCCCTCTAGAACTGGAACCCTCCTCATTGATGTAGGAGTCAAACTCATTTTCTTCCAGAACCAGGGAGATCCTATACTTCCAGGCTCAAAAGTTATCATCTCCCTCAAGCTTTGCATCAAACTTGGTATGATGAGACATCTTAATTGAGAACGTCAAATGGAAATAATAAAGATTTAGATCTTACCAGGTTAAGATGTCGGATATGGATCTGGAGCTGAATTTCTGCAGCGCTGGTTCAAGAGCAGATTAGGGTTTGACTTTCCCGAAGTTCTATCCAACCAAAAGCTTTCATCTTGATCTTTAAACTTTGATTTTGAGGAGGAGATCAATCTAGGCCTGAGCTCACTCAAAAATTCCACTTCTGTGGAAAGCCCTAATTTTCGGCAGCAGTGTCAGTTAAAAAAATGAAAATGCTTAAAATCAGATTATGCTTCGACAGAAAGATGCGCCCTAGAGAGGAGAGTTAGCCCAACCTTCTTTTGCTGAAAATCTATGGAGAGAGATCCAACAAGTAGGAATCCCTAGTTTCCGCAGCTACATAGTGTCTTCTTCTTAGGTTAGCTTTTATACAATGTTAGATTTTTATCATTTAAGCTAGCATTAACTTAGGATAGTATCTAAGAGAATAACAAGCATAGCAATAAAACACATGAGAAAATGAACAAAAAGATTTTCCTCGAGGAAACCATAAAGGAGAAAACCCCACAACTTCCTCGGAGATAGAATCAGCACCAAAATCAAAGCCCCAAAAACAGTAAGATGATCTCCCGACAGCAGTATTCTCTCTCTCTCTTGTCCCAGCAACTTCTCTCTCAGTTATGCGCTACAACTGAGTGTGAGTGAGTGTGTGATAAATAAAGAGGCTCACTCTCTATTTATACTAATTCCCGACTTAACAATAACTCACTAGGGCCGAATTCTCTAGGAGAGTCTAATAACCCTAGGGCCCCACAACTGCGGGGAATTTAAACCTTGAACAATAGGAGGGTTACCCACAATGACTTGACATGAATTGTTTACATTATAGAACCTCCCGATGGGAACATCGGGGCATGACATGACTCAATTACATTACAGATACTTCCCAGAATAAACATCGAGGTACAACACATGAAATATACAAGTGATTACATTCCGAAGTTACAAATACATCAACACATTTCGCTCAAAGACGTGGATGACATTCTTCGATGGGGCTACTCTAAAAAAGGGTCTTTCAGCATAAAAGAATCCTATGGGAAAAAATATGGGCGACCAACCCTTGGCCAAAAGTGGCCACCTTCTACTAGTTGGTGGTTAAGCGAAGGATATTGACGAGGGAAAACCTGAGACGAAGGGGCATTTAAGACCCTTCTTGGTGCGTCATATGCACAAACCAAGAAGAAATCATGAATCACCTACTTGAAACTTTCCCCATTACCGCAGATTTATGGGATAGAGCAACGCAACTATTCACGAAGAGTAACAGAAGCATAAGGGACCCAGGACAAACCATAAGGGATTGGCAACCTAAGATCTTTAAAAATAACATTGTGTGTACCCTGTGGAAAGCTTTTTTGGACAGTGTCATGTGGGTTGTCTGGAAGGAATGCAATGGTCGAATATTTCGTGACAAGCATCAATCCTCGGAGGAGGTGTGGAAGACATTAACATTGAACATGTTGGAAACCATTCACATCATGCAATGGACGAAGGACGACAAAGAATTCTCACGGCCAGAAAAGAGAGTCGCGGAGGAATGGGGGATAAATAAAGGAACCCTTGATGGTCTACGCCAAAGGGTCAAGACTTGTAGAGTCTCAAGCCCGAACTCATGGTCTCCACCGCCGGGTCTGGTCTACAAGATATGATTTCGATGGAGCAGCAAAGGGTAATCCGAGTGAGGCAGGATTTGGGGGGGTTTGCAGAAATTCGGGCGGAGAAATCTTGCAAATATGCTATGGATCGATAGGTGCAGACACAAACAACTCGACGAAATTGGAAGGAATGCTTCATGGCATTAAAGTGGTGATCAAGAATGGTTGGCTCCTGGCGATGGTGGAAGGGGACTCAAACATCCTGGTTCAAATGGACAAGCAACTCAATAATGGAAAAATTACGGAGAAAGTCTCATCTAGTTGGAGCCTGGACAACAAGTTGGTAGCCCTCCGCATCCTTGTCATGAATCACCTAGCGATCTCCTTTAAACACGCCAGAAGAGACGCAAACAAGGTGGAAAACATGCTGGCGAATATCGGCACCAACGAAAACAAGGCCCATGAGATGTGACTGTTGAAGGACTTTGCTGCAGAGCAATGGATGCCAAGATGCTGACAGCTGGCTACTCATGATGCCAGTGCAGGAGGACAGGTGATAGAGGCTATGATGAATGACTGCGATAGGGACAAGGGGCATCAAGAACCCTCTGCTAATCCAAGCCTTTGACATGCGTAGTCATGCACTCCAAGATCATGGTAATCTGGGATGGTCCTTCAGGAATTAATCCAAGGTACGAGGAAGGGACTGTGAGGAGAGACGGGACAAATCTCTTGCAGGTATACGATGCGGGAATGACGAAGGAAATGATGGTGCAAATCGTGCCGAGTACGGGGAAGGGTGTTTATAGGATATGGGAAATCGAAATACAGTACAGAACCGTTAATTCGACAATCGAGCCTCTGCCTATTAATAACAAGGCGGTCATTCGACTCTTCATCTGCTATCTATGGGACAAAGAGGTGGGACGGGAAAGTTTAAATGGTGGCGCGAGCCTACAAAAATTTCAGAGAAATTCGATGAGGGTTGGGAAGGAAGAGTGGAAGATGGCTCCTCCACGGGGTTTCCTTGGAAGAAAGGGTGGGAGCAGCACACAGGCAAAACACCAAGATAAGGGGAAGAGTGTGGCATGACGAGGCAAGGTGGTGGCAACTCAGGATTAATTGCAAGCCCAGGAGGCGATGAAATTTTTCAAAGACCGCATTCTACTAATGGCCCACCAAGCCACGGAAGGGGTGGAGAAAATGCTATGGGAGCAAGTTAGATCAATGCATTTTGAAACGGTGTGAGAGGAGATCGAGGGATGGGTTGCAGACCCAGGGTCGACGGCTGGAAGAGCATCAGCCCATGACCAGCTTGTAATGCTTTACTGGGTAATCATGAACTTGGTCACCCAGTCGGCTTTGAACATCGAAGCCAAGTTGGAGGAGATGGCGGCAAAGAAGGAAGGGGACATGGAACCAATCAAAGCATGGAAGGAACACAACGAAGACTTTCAGGCTATAAACAAAAAGATCGACGCCCTCAACTTGGATTGTTGCATAATGCACCGCAAAGTGGATCAGATTGCCACTCGCCTTGGCATTGCCTTATATCATCCTGAGATGGAGCAGTAAATGGTTGGGGGTTCCAACCGTCGCACTAGAGGATGAGGCAATGACAATGCGGGTGTCACACCTCCTTCAAGTGAAGACACTTTGGTTCAGCAGGTGGAGTGCCCCCTTCATGACCTTCGCTCTGGACTTGGGAGGCAGGATTTTCCTTAGTCCTCTTACTATGCCTTCTTAATGTTTATCACCTCTGTCAATAAGTTTAGGTGTTTTGTTTCTCTTGGTCTTGTTAGTTTATCCGGCTATAATTATGAATGTAATTATGGGATTGAGCTCTGCAAAGATGGGGCTCTCTCTCTTTTGGGGAAGTTTGGGTACAGGGATGGACGAATGTAATAGGGGTCTCGCTAGGGAATGGGTTGGCTAATAGAGGCACAATTTTTGTATTTCCATGTAATGCCGCTTTTCTAAAGTAATACAACTTTTATTTACAAAAAAAATAATAATATTGTTTTCATTAGTATATATCATCTCATTTCATAAATTTTAAACGGAACCAAGTCTATACCTCGACATGAAAATTTACTAGAGAACTATGAATTGCAATGAGACAAAAAAGCGTGGAAAATCTAAGGAGTAAAAATCAACTACATGGAAGGTGGGTCAGCACCATCCTTGATAACAAGTGGCGTTGAGTGTGAGCTTCATGCTAAAGAATACTTATGTGTCATATTCAGCTCTAAATTCCCTCGATTATATGCATTTTACTAACCATGATCTTATTAACTTTCATTTGGTCCTCAAGATGTACCAACCGCTATTTGAAACTAGCAATATCAATATTTCTTTCTATTAGAAACACAGTAGTTGCTTGGATACCCAGTTAAGAACCACCAAACATTCATAAGGAAGAATCCATCTCCCAATGTCTCCAGGGTTTTGAATCAACTTTTCCATGGGATTGAGGACTACCCCGCCTAAAAAACTGCATTTCTTTGTTCAATTTCCCATCTATCCATGTTATCTTTATTTGTTTCTCTTCGTCACAACTCGGGATGTTGGGTAAAGGAGCTTACCAATAAAATCAACTCCTAAGTGTCTCCCTAAAAATTTCATATTGGAGTTCCTGAAATTAGAGTTAGTTCTTAGATCCATAAGTGATTGTAACTTCACCTTCAATCCGTTGAACTCCTTAGTGTCGAACTCCTTAATGTCAACTATAATGCAACCTAACATGATTTTATCTATCCATAATGTCATGAGATAGTTTTTCTTGGAGTGTTTTCTTGGACAGGGAATCCCCCAAGTTTAGGAGGCAATTCACTAGGTCTTCAATTTTGTCAACCTCTTGGAAAGCTTCAACATTGTGTCATATATTTCATTCCACCATTTCTATTGCATGTTTTGTAGGCGTGAGAGATGGTCTCACTATAGTAATTAACTGCGATTTCAACTCTAAGCTTCTCTATGGTAGGCTTCGAGAGCTCATTGCTAGCTCATTTAACCCCTACCCCATGCCATGATCCAAACCATTATGTTGTCTCATTGTTGGTCATCGCTATTTGTTCTCTTCAATATGCTTGGAACATCTTTGAAATATACTTGGAACATCTCTAAAATTTGAATAGAATTCCTTAAAATCCATTAAGGACATTTTAGATACAACTAGCAACTCCCTAATGAAGTCCTCAACAAATTAGGAACATTTCCTAAGGACCTAGAGACGGATTTTTATTTATTAAAATTACGAAAATTAAAAAAATATATTTAATATAAATAAATTTTATAATTAAAATTACAATCTCTTTCAAATAAGATTATAAAATGTCCATAAAGATACAAAGTTGTACAAATCTTTGTAAATTGAATTTGAAATGTATAAGATTATTAAAATTCTAAATATGATAAATAGCTAACTTGTATTATTTTCATTTCACTTTTCTGTTATTTTTTTATTTATATGATGATAATATATTAATTTATTTGTTCTATCATTTTATATCTTTTTATGATGATAATATATTTATTAATTTTATCTAACATTGTATTTGTAATCTATTTTTATTTGCATGATGAGAAAGTATTATTACAAATAAAATTACTTAACTTTTTATTGGTTTACATGAATCAACAAATTATATTACTTGTTTATATATTAATCAATTTATTCAACATTTTATTTATATACTTAAAAAAAATTACAAATAAAATTACATGACTTTTGATTAGTTTTCAGGAACCTACAAATGACATTACTTATTAATACATTAATATATTAATTAACTTAATCAACATTTTATTTCTATAATAAAAAAGTTTAAAAAAAAATTTAACATCTTTTTGATTTCCATGAATTAAGAAATGAAAATACTTATTAGTGTTATTAAAATTATAGATTTGATTCATGATATACTCGAAACTAAAGTTATTTAGTAAAATGATATATGGTTATAAAATTAACATTTTTTAACTTTTATATGAAATGATGAAATACTTGTCAATAACGATTATATAAACTTAAATGATAATAAACTTAAATGATAATAGTAATAATATGAATAAATAAAATAAATATATTAATAATACTATTGTTATTAAATAAAGGAGAAAATAACATTCCTCTTAAACCAGTCTTTTTATTAATACAATAATACATTAATTAAAGTCTTTTTATTGGTTTTCACGAATCAAAAAATGAAATTACTTATTAATACATTAATATATTAATTAACTAATTAATTAATTTTTTTTTATTGATTTTCATGAATCAACAAATAACTTTTTTTATTAATATTAATTAATTTATTTAACATTTTATTTTTATTATTTATTAATAAATTAATATTTATTTATTTATTTAACATTTTATTTCTATAATAAAAGAAATTACAAATAAAATTAACACATTTTTTGTTTTTTAAAATTAAGAAATAAAAATACTTATTAATGTTATGAATATTATAATTTATTTATTTAGCATTTTATTTCTATAATAAAAAAGGTTACAAATAGATTAATGTATTTTTCCTGGCTGCGCGTGAGGGCTGAGAACAACACGAGCTAGGGTTGAGCAGCGTTGAGCAACGTTGAGCTGTGATGGCAGTGCCTGGGGGAGGGGAGGCCCGGTATAGGTTAGGCTCCCCAACCTCCCAGTGCATTGCTGGGATATTGAATCTCTGCAGAGAATAGGGAACGGAATCGGCCGATTTATAGATAAAGCTGATAACAAGGGACAATATACCTGCACCAGAATTTGCGTTGAAGTTGACCTTAAAGCCGGCCTTCCTGAGGCAGTTAAATTAACTGTTGGATCCTAGACCCACTATCCGAAACTGGACTACGAGCACATGCCCTTCAAGTGCAGGCACTGCCAGGAGCACGGCCACTTCCAAAGGAATTGCCCCAAACTGGCCGCTGGGAAAGAAGACGCCGAAGGATGGCAGAAAGTAAAACAAAGTAGAACTGCTGCCAATGCCAAAAGCAAGGAGAAAACCCAAGATCTCCCAGTGGTTGGCAGCTCAAAACCTAGCCGCCAGGAACCTCCCAATGAAGCTCAAACCCCCATACTCGTCCCAGAAGAGGAAGAAACAGGGGCGTCACAAGGCCCAACTGTCCCAATCCCAAAGACCGATGTTCCTAACCAGTCAAAGGAACATATCAGCCCGGGCTCGGAAACAGGAGCAGAATCCTCTGAGGAAGGAGATACTGAAGCAAGTAGTCTGTCAGGATCACCAGACCAACCAAAGCGCGGACGAAAGACTGAGAAGAAAAGACGAGAAGAGCAGTCCTACAAGGATGGGGTCCAAGGCTCTCAACACACCATACCAGAAATGATGAATACCAGATCGAGGATGAAACATGGGAAGACTTCGAAAGGGGCCAATCCCTCCCACTCATGCAAATAATGCAATTCGTCTCCTGGAACTGCAGAGGACTAGGCAGCACTCTAAAGGAAGAAGCAATAAGGGATTTAGTAAGAGCAACAATGCCTGAAGTCCTCCTAATCCAAGAGACAAAAATGGAGGAGGAAGCCCTCCTCCGAGCAAGCAACTCGTTCTGGAAGAGAGGCCCGGGTAGGGCTGTGAGCGCAAGAGGAGCCTCGGGAGGTTTAGCCACTTTTTGGGACTCTGCAAAGCTCGATCTAATCGAAGAAGAAGGCACCACTCACTGGTTATTTACCAAGCTGATCCACAAAGACTCCGGTCATCTAGCAAGTCTCTTCAACATGTATGTTCCTGTCTCCCTAGCTGAAAAAAAAGATTGTTGGGACTCTGTAAATTTATTTCTTAATCCACACAATACTGAAAACTTAGTAGTGGTTGGAGACTTAAATGTAACCCTTGCTCTGGCAGAAAGAAAAGGGGGTTCTTTAGTCCGAGATCCAGCAAGAGAATGGGTGGAAAACTTGATGATGGATTGGAAGCTAGAAGATATCCCACCTGACAAGGGGAAGTTCACATGGACCAATAAAAGAGTTGGGCCGAGCCACATAGCTGCCCGGCTTGACCGCTTTCTTATTCAGTCCTCCTTTATAACCCTAGGTCTTATGGCGACCTCCTGGATTCTCCCGCACTACACCTCTTATCATAAACCCATTTCGCTCTCGCTGTCACGTGGGGAAAAGCTTGGTCCTATCCCCTTCCGGTTCAGCCCTATTTGGGTCACTCAGGAAGATTTCCTTGATCTAGTGTCCGAATCCTGGAAGCAACCTGTGTATGGCTCCCCCTTTTATGTCTAGGAAGGAAAGCTGAGAAGGCTCAAAGCTGACCTAAAAGCTTGGGATAAAGGTCTAAGCTCTCCCACGACCGAAAGGATAAGAATTCAGAAGGCTCTAGAAAGACACCAAATGGCCTTAGAAGAAGCTCCAGTCACCCCTGATCTGATCAAACGGGAAGCTGAGCTTCAAAGGATGTACCACAAAGCCTGCAGAGAAGAGGAAACTTATTGGAGAGTCAAATCCAGAATGCTTTGGCTTAAAGCTAGAGATAAAAATACCTCGTTCTTTCACAAGCAGGCCCAAGCCAGGAAAAACTACAATTCCATCAGTGAGATTCAAATGCATGATCAAGTAATAAAGGACTTTGGTGGTATTAAGGAGGCAGCCCACTCCTTTTGCAAAAATCTCTATTCAGCCCCGGACCTGGACCCAGTGGACCCGAATAATTACCCTCTTTCAGAGATTCCAAGGATGGTCAATGATGATGACAATTTGTTGCTGAACAACCCTGTCAGCATTCGGGAAATCAAGAAAGCCCTTTTCAATATGGACCCGGACAAAGCTCCTGGGCCAGATGGATTCACTGCCCGGTTCTACACTGCTTGCTGGGACATCATTAAAAATGACCTGTATAGAATGATCAAGAAGGCTCAAAACTGTACCAAGCTGGGAGGCAGCACTAACTCCTCTTTCTTAGCACTCATTCCAAAAGAAAAAGGTGCCAAGAATTTCAGCAAATTCAGACCTATATCCCTCTGCAATACGGGATATAAAGTCATCACTAAAATCATGGCCAACAGACTCAAAAGAATTCTGCCTAAGCTGATCCCGGAAAACCAAGGTGGGTTTGTGAAAGGAAGACAGATCCTGGACAATATTATCTTAGTCCAAGAAGCCATTCACACTAGTTACAAGAAAAAAGAGAAGGGTATGGTGGTCAAGCTGGATCTGGCCAATGCCTTCAACAGAGTCAAGCATGGCTTCCTGTTTGCAGCCATGAGGAACTTTGGGTTCAGTCAAAAATATATAGGTTGGGTCAAAGCCTGCATATCAGGCTCCTGGATTGCCCCTTTGGTCAAATGACCGGCCCACCAACTTCTTCCAGGCTTCAAGAGGATTAAGGCAAGGCTTCCCTCTTTCCCCTGTCCTCTTTGTCATTCAAGCCTCCGTCCTTAGTTTCCAGCTGGACAGAAGGCTTCAAAACAGATCCCTCTCGGGCATCAGAATTGTCCAAAAGGCCAAGGAGGTAAACCACGCACAGTTTGCGGATGATACCCTCTTACTGGGAGCAGCCACTCCTTATACTGCCAGGAACTTCAAATATGAACTGGATACCTACAGAAGCTGCTCTGGAAGTGAAATAAATTACAACAAAAGTAATATTTTTGGCTGGAATTGTTCACCACTTGATATGCTGGAGATCTCTAGGATTCTGGGAATGGAAGGCAGTACAACTTGGGATACCTTCAGCTACCTGGGCATCCCAATTTTCAGAGCTGGCCCCAAAGTTGGTCATTGGCTACCTCTGCTGGACAAATTAAAAAACAAAATCCTTGCCTGGGGAGCAAATTGGCTCAACAAAGCAGGTAAAGTTGTTTTGATGAACTCTGTCCTCACCAGTCTGCCAATTTATCAGTGTTCTGTTTTACTAGCTCCCAAAACGATAACCAATAAAATCAATGAAATGCTTCGTCGTTCTCTGTGGGAAGGAGGTCGAAATTGTGAGAAGAAGATCCATCTCATGAGCTGGGATAAAGTAATGAAACCAAAAATGGAAGAGGGTCTTCAAATTAGGAACGTGGCCATCCAAAATCTTGCCATGGGTGGCAAAATCCTCTGGAAATTGATAACTGGAAAAAGAACCTGGAGCAAACAAATCCTCAAGAAGAAATACTTCAAAGGTGAAAGACAGAGATGCCTGGAAAATCCCACAAAAACGCAGAAAGGCTCCCCAATTTTCATGCTGTGCAAAAGATCCATCCCTCACTTCATCCCAAAGCTTATGTGGATTCCTGGTAATGGTGCTAAAATTAAAATTTTTGAGGATTCAATCCTGGGAGATCCGCCCCTCAACGAGCTCAACGATCTGGAGAACATCAAATCGTGGCTTCTGGCAAATAATTGCACCACGCTCTGGGATATTTCCAATTGGAACAATGATGACCACGAATCCTAGGCAAACTGGTTTCTTGAAGACTATCCAGAATACTTAGAGGACGAAGCTTCAGCGTTGTTGGGCCTCTTGCAAAAAAAATCGCCCCATTCTGCCAAAGCAAAAGACAAACGGGGCTGGGGGTCTGGAACAGGAATTTATTCTGCAGCAGCTGGCTACGCTGCCATCTTGGAAACGCCCTGGGTCCCTCCAAATCCAGCACCGTTGGAAACTCTGTGGAATTTCCCCTCCATCCCGAAAATAGACATCTTTATATGGACTCTTCTCCACAATAGCATCATGACCAGCGATAATATCAGAAGGAAAGGCTGGGAAGGGCCTTCACGCTGCCCCTTGTGCAATCATGATGAAGAAACGGCTGAGCACCTCTTTATCAGCTGAGTTCACCAAAGAGGTATGGAGGATTATGATAGGCCCTATTGCTGACAACCTGCCAAACTCAGTAATGGAACTCATAAGAAACTGGAAATCTCTCTCTCCTTTCAACCTGAGCAAGAAAAGCCTCCTCAAGCACGCGTGGATGTGGACTCCCAAATTCCTGTGCTGGAAAATCTAGTTGGAGAGGAACAACAAAATTTTTAAAGAGGAACGTAGACTTCCTCCTCAAGTTGTTGTTAAAGCCCGAACTATGATGGCAGAAGCGCTTAGCACTAAGCCTTCCATCAAAAATTCGACCAACCTCACTCCTGATGAAGAGCGCTGGATTAAGGAGCTCAACCTGAACCAACAAACCATGGATGCTCCAAACCCCCCTCAGAAGTTAAACTGGGAAATCAAATTGGATGAACAAGAGTTTATCAAGTGGAGGTCAGCCCTTGATGAATGGTGCCTCTTCTTTGACGGGGCCTCGAAATGAAACCCTGGGGAAGCTGGAGGAGGAGGCATTATTCTTGATCCCTCTGGCAAGCTGGAGGAGGAGGCATTATTCTTGATCCCTCTGGCAAGCTGCATCTGTCATATGCATGGGGTCTTGGACACACCTCCAACAATCAAGGTGAGTTTCTGGCGCTGTGGCAAGGACTAAACCAAGCAAGGAAGCTGAACATCCAGAAGGTCACTATATTTGGAGACTCCAGGCTAATTGTTAAGGCGTGGCATACTAAGAAAGGGCCAACGGACATCAACCTTGGTCAAACATACAGGAAAGTCCTCCTCCTTCTGACGCACTTCAGCACCCACAAGGCTTACCACGTGCTAAGGAATCTCAACAACCTAGAGGATGCCGAGGCCAATTGGGGCACCTCCTTGACCAAGAGCCAGCTAATTGTCAATGCAGAAATATCAAACCATCTGATTCCCTAACGCCAAGTCTCCTCTAGCATGCCACTTTTCAGCTACTGCAGAACCCAGAAAGACATGTGCCAGATCTGTTTCAGCTACGTGTATTTGGAGATGAAAATCAAGATAACTATCCTGAATAAGCTTTGTAAGGACCCTGGCAACCTCTTTGCCAGTCTTTAATCAAAATTTTAGCCGTTTTTGTAAAAAAATAAAAATAAAAAAGGTTACAAATAAAATTCATTTTTTTATTTTTAAGAATAGAGAAATAAAAATATTTACTAATGTTATGAATATTATAGATTTGATTCCTAATAAATATACTCAATATTAGCTTCACTAAAACATTAAAGTCATTTAGTAAAATAACATATTGTTATATAATTAATGTTTTTCAACTTTTATAAAAAATGATGATGCACTTGTAAATACTTAGTTGCCACGAAATGTGAGTACGAAGACGAGTACTGGTACGAGGACAAAGACGGGGACGCTACTTTTTGAAACAAGGTACTTGGATATGTTGAAGATACTGTAGACATATATATGTGTGTGTGTGTGTTAAAATTTATAGAAATAAAATATTTCACACTGACATCATACATGCATATATGCTATTTCTAAATTCAATGATTCATATAAACATTCGCATTGAAAATTTGAAACATAAAATAATAAATTTGATAAATCATATGACATAGACTCATAGTACATATCAACTTGAAGACTGGAGTTATATTAATATAATCAACAACATAAAATATTATATGTCCATGACACCATGAATTCAAACTTCATTGCCATACTACATGCAAAATTTGCCTTAAGGTATTTTTGGACATGAAAAAGAAAGTTCAAAATACTAAACATTGAACATGAACAAGATAGTTGATTTGGCTTCCTTAAGCCATGTCATCAACAGCCTTAGGATCAATTTCATTTAGCATCACTAAGGTCCTTTGTCACGTCATCGCTAGAGTAGTGGGCACAGTGCACTAGCAGTGAGAAATGCAGTGTTGCGTTGGTTTAGGTAAGGGGCAAGGGCCCACATAACATGTTTAAGTGTTTAATTATTTAATTTTTAAATTTTGAACTTCAAACTTTGAAAATTGACTCATCCCGAACAATGATTTAAGATAAATTGTCCAACGGTTTTACCGACCGCGTACCCAAACACATGGTACGACATACCAAAATCCACGCTAGTGCCCTATTTTCATACATGAAGTACCTGGTACGTGAGGTTTGATTTGGGTACGGCTAGGTACAACTGGGGACGTACCATTGAAGTACCCAACAACCCAGTACGTATACCTGGTACTGGTTTGTGTACCCGACCCTGGTATGGATACCCATGCAACATAGTGTAAATATAGAATTAAATGGTAATAATAATAATATTAATAAATAATTTAATAGTATTAATGAATAATAACAATAATATGAAAATATAAAATAAATATTTTAATAATATTATTATTAATAAATAAAAGAAAAAAAACCTTGTTAAGAAAAGCCAATTATATAATATACATTTTTCCATTAAAAAAATCAATAATTTGTTTAAATATCTTTAAAAACATAATGTATTAAAACAACTTTAAATATAAATTAAAATAATTGGTATACATCTCCACTCCAATAAAAAAACAAATATATATAAGTAGAAGCGAGGAAACCAATGTCTACCAAAAATAAATTAATTTCAAAAACATAAACATGTATGGACTAATTTGTCAAAAACAATTAAGTTTATAGGTATCTAAGATTTTAAAACATCTAAATTGCAAAATACCCATAAATAGTAAATAAATAATGAGTTTCCATTACATACAAACGAGCTTTGCTTAACGATACCAATTCTCCATTGTCGTTGATCATCGCTCCACCACCTTCAATCAAATTCATTTTTATTGGTGTCATTCAAATGTCCAGTGGAAGACATTGTATGCAGTTCTCATGATTCAACAACTTGCATATTCTCTTGAAATGCTACATCATCTTTTCAATAATCATATGTTTGATCATTATCATGTAATGGATGATGATGCCTTTGAGTTAAGCTCAACATGTTTACCACAACATTTTCATTTTCCTCTCTATGCATTTCAATAGTTTGGATATAAGCCATGTCATTCCTAAAGAAACACCATAAATATTGTGTAATGTAAATACGAAGTACCGAAGGAGATAATGTATTCATTATCGTGTGATGAATGTTGATGCTTTTGAGTTAAGCTCAACATGTTTACCATAATTGTTTCACCTGTCTCGCTATGTATTTCAATAGTTTGGATACAAACCATGTCATTTCTAATAAATGACATCATAAATATGGTGTAATGTACATTCAAAGGCAATGAGATCATAAATTTAATGTGGCCATGATCAAGGAATATGATCATCTGGTTATTGGTGGATAATAAAGAGGTCTACTAGATAGAAAAAATAATAAAAGCATAAAACCACTAAAACACTTGTTAGAAAGTATAAATATATGAGTATTATTTTATGAGATGTTTTGAATGAATTTTTTGGTGACAAATATGGTTTATGGAGTGATTCCTTTCTTCTGTAGATATAAATGGTGTTATTGTGCTAAAGGGTTTTTCTTTATATCTTGGTGTTATCATTGTAATGACAGTATTTTGATTATTTCTAAAGTTTAAGGGTGTTAGTATTTTGATTGTTTCTAAAGTTTAAGGGTGTTATATCTTGGAGTTATTATTGTAATGACATTGTTTTGATTATTTCTAAAGTTTAAGGGTGGTAGTATTTTGATTATTTATAAATTTTAAGGGTGTTATACCTTGTTGTGATTCAATTTTGGAAATGAGGATTACTACAAGTGGTATCACAACACTTTTTGGGGTGATAAATTAGAAGAACTTTTTATTTGTAGATTTTCAAGGAATAGAGATATTTGGCTCCATTTCTAAAAAATTCTATGCATAATCTAATGAAACTCATTACATATCTAAAGTTCCTTATGTGCAAATACCCAATTTATAAAAAAAATCCAAAAAGGAGTTTGGGAAGTAAAGTTATTGTGAATTTAAAACCAACTATTTTTTAAGGTTTTTCTAGCGATGGCTGAACAAATCGCATAGTTGATATATGTTGATAAAGTGGTCATATTTTCATCAAACAAACTCTAGTGGATGTAGAATGACCATGACATTTCATAGTTATGGTTATAATAGAAATTCTAAGATGAAACTTATGCTCATTTTTATTTTTTCCTCAATAGTGATTTTCTTCAAAACCCTAGCTCCCCTTTTCGAAGTTAAAAGAAGCAAGATGTTTTTCTATAAGAATATAATGGTCCTAGCATTGAAGCATATATCAAGCCAACCTGGACAAATAGAATATCAGGAGAAGATTGAACTGCTAAGAGATTAGACAAGTTTCTTCTAGGAGAAAGTTTACTTGAAAAGGACCTGATGTTTAAACAATGGGTAGACTCAAGCACAGATTCAGATCACCAACCCGTCTGCGTAGAAATATTGAGAATCCCTAAAAAAGCAAGCGATCCCTTTCAAATTTTGTGCAGCCTGGCTGAAAAACGAGGAAGTCCCGAGACTCATCCACACAAATTGGACTCCTTATGTGGCAGAAGATGGATCACATGCTGCCACCCATTTTGTCCAAAACCTAGATCGAATCAAACGTCTCTTGAAGGAGTGGGCCAAGAATAAAAAAAATCAAAGACCACAAGCTCTTATTCAGATTGAGGAAGAATTGGAAAAACTCCATAACTCATAATGGGGGGGCTTCTCCACTCAGGGAGATAAGGAAAGACCGATCTCCGTTGAATCTAGAAAGAGAAAGATCCTGGAGGAAAGGGAGGAAATATCGAGACTAAAGAGCAGGGCCATTTGGATGACCTGTGGAGATGACAATACTAAATTTTTGCATGCCTTTTCCAAGGGGAGGGATCAACAGAATACAATTTGGGAATTAAGAAACTCAAACAACAAACAAGTCTCCACTTTTGAAGGAATGGAAGAGAATGGCAAAGATTATTTTGAAAACCTATTTAAAGCAGATCAACAAGCCACAATTGCATAAGTTATCCAGACATCACTTTTCTTTCATGAAAACATATAAGAAGAAGATAATGCAGATCTAATGGAAGAAGTCTCAGAAGAAGATAATGCAGATCTAATGGAAGAAGTCTCAGAAGAATATCTAAAAACCATCCTGCACATTTTTCAAAAGGACAAAAGCCCAGGCCCAGATGGATGGACTATAGAATTATTTCTGGAAGCATAAGACACAATTGGTCCTAACCTCCTTCATTTGGTTGAGGAATCTTGGTTAAATAGGCTTGTCCACCCTCCCCTCAATGCAACTTTCCTGGCGCTCATACCTAAAAAAGACAATTCGATCAATATATAAGACTTCAGGCCTATCTCCCTGTGGAACATTACCTACAAGGTAATAGCAAAAGTGATTTCTCAACGATTAAAGAAGGTTCTCTCAAAAATCATTTCACATGAGCAATTTGGATTCCTGGAAAACATGCAAATCCATGAAGCAATCGGGGTGGCCTAGGAAGGGATGCACAATATAAAGATAAAAAAATGAAAAGGAGTAATCCTCAAGATTGACCTCTCTAAAGCCTTTGACAGAGTAAGCTAGACCTACTTGAGGCTCCTCCTTACACATCTGGGCTTCAATTACACCATTATAAGATGGATCTTTTCCCGCATTTCCACTGCATCTTTTGCAGTGCTCATAAATGGATCAGCCTCATCTTTCTTCCTCTCAAAGAGGGGGCTTAGGCAAGGATGTCCTCTCCCCCCCTTTTATTCCTATTGGTGGTAGAAGGTCTGAGCAGATCCATCCTAGAGGCAAAAAGAAGTGATCAAAGTAGCCACAAACCTAAATATCACTCATCTCTTGTTTGTAGATAATATTCTCCTCTTCTCCAATGGCACAATCAGGGAGGCATAAAATATTTCAAAAATTATGCAGAATTTCTGTAAGCCACTGGGATGATCTTAAGTGAGAAGAAATTCACCATCCCCAGTTTTGATCTGGACAAAGACATAGTAAGGAGGCTCTTGACCCTCTTCCCCTTCATGGTCACCCCCTTAGATGATGGGGTGAAATATCTAGGCTTCATGCTCAAGCCAAACTACTACAAGAAAAAAGACTGGAACTAGCTGGTAGAAAATTTTGAATGAAGGTTAAGCAATTGGTGCAATAGATGGCTCTTGAGGGCAGGAAGGCTAGTGATGGTTAAATATTCCCTTGAAGCAATTCCTCTCTACTGGATGGCTCTAGCATGGATCCCAAAATCCATGTTAGAAAGGTCTCAGAAAATCTGGTCAAAATTCCTTTGGAGAGGGAAGAAGGAACAAAAGGTCCTCCCATGGGTAATATGGGACCAAATTGCGAGACCCAAATCATTGGGAGGGTAGGGTCTAAAGAACACAGATCTTCTTGCTAAAGCTCTGGCAACAAAAGAGCGCTCAAGGCTCATCACAACAAAAAGACTTTGGATGAAGGTAGTATATAACAAATACATAAGTCCAGTACCTATGTGGGAT
>LPNX010929358.1:5887-33305 GCA_001517045.1 Pseudotsuga menziesii | reverse complement strand
ATGGATCCCAAAATCCATGTTAGAAAGGTCTCAGAAAATCTGGTCAAAATTCCTTTGGAGAGGGAAGAAGGAACAAAAGGTCCTCCCATGGGTAATATGGGACCAAATTGTGAGACCCAAATCATTGGGAGGGTAGGGTCTAAAGAACACAGATCTTCTTGCTAAAGCTCTGGCAACAAAAGAGCGCTCAAGGCTCATCACAACAAAAAGACTTTGGATGAAGGTAGTATATAACAAATACATAAGTCCAGTACCTATGTGGGATTGGATAGGAAACTCAGTCTATGTCGCCCTAGGGTCAAGCTCAATCGTCTGGAACGCAATATGCAATCCTTTTTCATTAATTCACAGTGGAATCCCTTAGAAAGTGGGCAATGGGAAAAGAGTCAAATTAGGAGCTAATCCCTGGCCTAACAGTCATCTCAACCATATCCTTCCTCCCCAGCTAATCCAACTACTTCAACAAAATGGCCTCTTCCACCTAAATCAGATCTCTGACCCTTCTTCCACCAACTTATGGCAACATGGGTGGTTGGGTTGCAGGGAATTGGAGATGGCTTCCCTTTGGTCTCAATCTCGGAACAACTACATTACAACACTCCGTCATTCCCACATCAGACTTACCGACAGAGAAGATGAGCTGGTCTGGGAACATGCTGCACGTGGGAACTGCACCCCAAAAACTGGATACCAGCAGCTATGCCTCACCACATTCCAAGTTGAACCAAAATGGTGACATCTAGGACTCTGGAAACTCAAATTCCCGTTGAAAGCAAAAGTGTTCATGTGGTCCACCCTTGACAACAAAACTCCTACCTGGGACAGAATGAAGAAAAGAGACCTAGAAGGACCAGGCTTGTGCACCCTATGCAAAAACAATGAAGAATATGCCAATCATCTATTTCTCAATTGTCCTTACAACTCCCAGGTTTGGGCACATTCAAAAACTTTGCTAAATCAGAGATTCAGCTGGACTGGTCCTTCCCTCGAAGATGCTTGGATATCCTTGCTCACAACTCCTCAGCTAGCCCACATAAAACCTCTCTCACTAATTCACATCAGGGGGGTCTAGATTGCACGAAATAAGGAAATTTCCAAGCCACATCAAAGCAAGCGCTTGACATCCTCTCCTTCTTTCCTCAAACAAAGGATTCTCCATCAATAAGTGCAGTCACAGAGGAACAGATAGACCCTTCTATGCCACGGGATTTCTATGATGGAGCCTCTCAAAATATTTCCTATGGGGGAGGTGCCACTCTCTTCTTGAGCCAAAACCATCACTTCCAGATCCAAATGGGTCTCGGTACAGGAACTAACAACTATTTAGAGCTCATGGCTTTGAAACTCCTTATCCGCTTTGCACTAGAACAAGGTTGCATAAAACTTCATATCTTTGGAGATTCAATGATAATTATCAATTGGGTGAACAAAGTTCAGCAGTGTAGAAATATTTCTCTCTTTACTCTTTATGAAGAAGTAAAAAGACTTTGGAAAAATTTTGACTTCATTTCATCCCGCCATGTTTACAGGGAGAGAAACTCCAATGCAGACTGCCTCACGAAGGAAGGAGTGAAAATGGAACATGGAACTTGGAAATTTTTTGAAAACAGGGGAAGGGAAGTGTATGAGTTATTTCATGGAACTTTTATAGAATCACTTCCTACAGATTTTTCCAATTGAACAATCTGATCTTACACTTTATTTTGAATTAACAGGACAGTCACATCCATAAGTAGTTTTTTCCACACTCACAACTCTGCTTATAAGCACAAGGGGAGCTTTCCTCTGTTATTTTTTTTGGACAATATTTGAACAGTTAAATCTTTTTTAGGCTTTTTGCCTGAAGTTTTTTTGGAGACATTCCTGATTTTGTTTCCGACTGTTATCGACGGTATGCAAAGCATACACACTATGTACAGACTCTTTTGAATCAATATAAGATGATTTTTTTCTTTTGGAAAAAAAATATATGTAATATTGGGAGACAAAATATCCCTCTACTTGGAGACATAAATTATGTGTAAATTATATTTTAATCTATCGAAGGATGCTACAATATGGTGAAGGACAATTCAACGTTGAGACAATATTGGAAGTTTAAGATATATAAACTAACTCTAGGATTATATATTTTAAGTCTCATGGGAATATTACTTCTATAAGAGTATTATTATGTTTAAAATATCACTATTATTATTATTATTTTCAACAACTGGTCTCATACTTTGAAGAAAAGTCACTACAAGGGGAAGTTACTTGATGAGGAAAAAATGAAAACTTTCAAATGAAGAATATGAAAAAGGTATTTTAGATAGGCTTTCTAAAGTGGTGAAGACATATAATGATATCCATAAGGGTTTATTTTCATTAACAAACTTCTCATTACAATTCTATGAATGTATTCAAAATATTACTATTTCTATAAACCCTAGTAGTAAGTATGGTTTAACCAATGTCGAGTTGGCTAAAAGGTTGCTCGCCCCATTAAACCATATTCAAGTCACACATGTTGAAGTGAAAGTGTCCAATATTTTTAGATTTTGAATATTACCATGGATAAATATGCGACACTATTAGATTTGTATGCGGTAGATATGGATGTTGTGGATATTGTTTTGGAATATCCTTAGATTGAATCAGTTAGTACAATTAATCTATCAATGTTTGAACAACAATGAAAGATTCTTGAACTTTAAAACTTTAATAGACAATGTTACTGACTTGGTGCCAAGTTGTCACCTCATAATTACCTTCCACAATGGAGATATGCATCCTCCATTAATTGATTGGTGTTAACTACCTCTGAGTTGTTAACTAATTGAATTGAACTGAACTGAATGTACCTGAATTGAACTAAATGGAACTTAATGTAATCAAACTGAACTAAATGTAACTGAACTGAATTGATTGTAACTAAACATAACTTAATGTAACAAGTGCTTCACCATCATTGTCATCTTCAACAACCACTTTGCATAAATTAAGGAGTTGATTCCTTAATTAATTGAAACTTGTTTATCACAACTTAGACTCAACTGATGTCTTATTAATTCAAGTTCATTTGGAGGCATACATGGGAAATTCAAATTCTCTCTTTATCTCTATGTTCATCTTATTTATCATTAATTGATTATGCATGGTCCATATGTATTTCCTTAATTAATCATCTATATCATATCATATTCATATGAATTGTTATGAACCTATGACCATATGTATTACCTCAGGTCATATAGTCATATGCCAAAGTAAATCACTTTAGGGATAGCTAATCCCTAAAGGGAACTTGTAGCACCTAGTGACCATGACTAGCCTTACATCACATACTATTTCCTAGAGACTTAATACAACATAATTCATGTGATCTTGATACAACACACAAACCATCTCTAGTTAAGGAGAACCATCTCATAGGGTATGTCTATGAGAATCATTTCACTTAATATGACACAAGTCCAGACTTGATACAAAACAAATATTCTACCTTAATACAACATAAGGTCACGATCTTAATATGCCCACATGGGTGTGGCTCATTGGAGATTCACTTGATATGAAGTCACATGTTCTAAATGAGGTCACAAGTTCAAATCACACATGGCATTAGTCCTGTCCTCTGCTTGCGGGCAGTTGTGGGGAACCTAGGGGTATAGTGGTAGCGGCAATTGATCCTTGAACCCCATGACACAAGTACTAGCGGAGGCCCCAATTTTCGATTACTCTATTCATAGAAAGAATTTTCAAAAAAGGTCATGATCTTAATACAACATAATATCCTAGAGAAAGCATCTCTCCCGAATAGGACTTGATACATCACAAGGTACTAGCTTAATACAACATACTATATTTAACTTAAACACCATAAGTTCCATGGAGAAGATCTGAACTCAATACGACATAGATTCCATACTTGATACAACACAAGTCTCATGGGAATGACTCTCAAAGTTGTATTTTCAACATAATCTTCACGTGCAAAAGAAAATTATAAATATTTGGTACACAACAAAAATAAAAATTCACATTGCATGATATTTTTCTTACTAAACAAGAAGAGACCAAGGGGCACATTAAAAAGGCCTTGTCAATAAAATAACTAAAAGTTTGTACCCATAAGAATGTGATATTTCAACAAGCAACTTAGGGTGATCAAGCACATGAAAAACAATCTAAAAATATACATGAGTCAAAGGAAGCACAATTTGAAGAGTCAAAGAAAGAAGAAGCAATAACTAAGTTTGTGGTATACCACCACCCACACCACCATGAGAAACATTGATCATCAAGGAAAGGTTAGGAGTACGAGTGAGCAAAGAACCAAAAATACAATGACTATGGAATCACATGAATGAATAAAAGTAATGCATGGATATATCATAATAGCACAACGACAATGGGAAAACAAAGGAACATTAATAATCAAGTTCAAGGTGGCAATAAAGCAGTAGGAAGCCATGTCCACATTTCACTAGGATGGATTGATGCTCATGCTTGGAACCAGTTGGATAAAATTGATTTATAGATCATATCATATGATTTTTTTCCGTGTTTCAAAAAAGATTGCTGAGGGGGGTGAAATGAAATGTAGCTAGGGAAGATAATAAAAGATACATAGGGAGGTACCCAAGGGGATCATATATTTAATGTTTCCCTAATCATGAAATATTCCCATCTAATAGTTGGTGGTAAGGAATATTCCCATTAGGCAATTAGAGGAAATAATATAATAACAAAAGGTAGTTGGCACAAACCCCCTAAGAATACTCACAAGTCTAAATATAAATCAATATCATTGTACAAGATATATTTGTTGAATTGTTTTATAACAAGCATGGGTTATCGTGTGATTCCTTCCTTGAGGAGTAATTGACAACATTGCCATGCCTTAAGGCTCTTTCTCTATATCTTGGTGTTATTCTTGTGGAAAATGTATTTTGGTTATTTCTAAAGTTTAATGGTTCAATATCATTATTGTTATTCAATTTCTAGGTTACAAATCATACATATTAAGTTGTCAAATATATATTCACTTAAATTTGATGTTAATATTAAAGGATGAAACAACCACTTGAAAATATCCAATGGAAAATTATACTAATCCAAGCCATTCTACCTATCCCTGGCTTCTTTTCCATCCAATATGTTCTCTCGCATGAAGTAATTCTTAAACAACCCAAACACACTCAAATCTAGGGGTTACAACATGTCAATAGTGTGTGCATGCATCATCATCAAGTCTATATGCCTATGAGGTTTGATTCCTTCCCTATTTTTAAAGCTACATGAATAACATGATCATAGAAAATGAAAATGGGTTTCTTGTAGGTGGCATACATCCAAGTATTGAAACAAAAAAAGGTAAAACCAATTCATTAAAAAAAGTAAACATTCATGCATTGGGATGTGCAACAATTGCATGCTTCTTGCTCACAATTCTTGATATATTTCTTCATAGTTTTCTTCCCCTACAACAAATGTAACCCAAGAATTTATATATCAACTACATTTAAACAACACAATATGGTTGTTCACTCTCTACTCTTAGGGATCACTTTTGGTACATTCATGTTCCCTCTCTTGGTAATAACCCACAAGACAATATTTATTCCATTGTGTAAACTAGTCTCATCACGATTTCATCTATTTTGTGGAAAATATGAATATCCTTCATATGCCTTGCACAAATTGACATAGAACTTTGTCACAACCATAAGGGTTCATATTCAAAGCTATATCTCTAACAACAATTTCAATTGCTTGTAAAAGAAGATTTGGATGATTTGTCTTGAATCATGCCCATTTTATTTTTTAGAGGATCCATTTTTGAATGGATTCGACCTTTGACTAGTAGATCTAAGCAAACTTTAACTTCAATTGCATCAACTCCAAGACAAGACTCATTATAACCATTTATTATCACCAAGAAACTATTTATTCCTCCCCTTGTTTAGTGAAAATAGACCAAGCTCTTTCATATTCATATATGTGTAGGATCATTTAGATGATAATGCAAAAAAAAATTGCAATTCCACATTTTATGGTAGTTCTCTTACAAAGCATCCATTGAATTCAACATTTGCCAATTTCCTTCACCATGTCCAACCTTTCATAACATTGTTTTTCTTGCTTAAGTTACACGTTACGTTGTAATTAATAGAGATGCAATGCCTTCAACTTCGCATCAAATTTCTCTCCCTTTCACTATATGTTGTCTCCATATGGTCCCAAGCTTCTTGGGCATAGTTGTTTCTACAAATCCTGGGAAAGATCCTCTCATCCAAGGATTGTTGAATGAGGAATAACACTACTACATCATTCTTCCCATTTTCTATGAATTCATCATTTAATGCCACATAGGTTGTCTAATTTTAGGGTTCTTCAAATCCATTATTCGTTATATCCCATAGATCATATACACATAACCTAGTTCTCATTTCAATCACCCAAATTTCATAATTTTTACCCAAAAAAATTGGAGGTGGAAAAGAATAATCCATACTATGCTCTCTTTCGTTTCATCACACACCACCTTGCTCCAAAAAATTTCACTTTTCATGGTTGCAATAAGCTTCTCCCTTCACCCCAAGTATCTCGTCTCAAGTCAACGAGGTGCTTCAATTCTTTACTTTGGAAACAAGCCACTCTCCTATCCAAAGAGTCTTACACTGAAAGCTCTTCTCTCTTCTAAGATTCTTAAGCTTGCTTTGATACCATGTTAACAATCAAAGGAGTGGAGATGCAACTGAAATATGGAGCATCTTTCATTACTCCTCTCTATTAAATCGGAATATTGTCCACACTAATAAATGCAAAACTACATTTCCATATGTGGACTAATCTTAACTGTATAGGTGTTAGCGATGGAATTTGTTTGATGAAGCATATTCAAATATTTGTATCCTATTTACAAGGACACACACACACGCACACATATATATGATCAATCAAATTCAAGTAACAGACTATGTACAACTAGCACTCAATACATGTACAAACACACACGCACACACATATATGATCAATCAAATTCAACTAATAGACGCACACACATATATGATCAATCAAATTCAACTAATAGACTATGTACAACTAGCACTCAATACATGTATAAAAATAGTTCAAAAAAAGATACAATACTACAAGGCATATACAAGAAGAGTGTTGCAAACATTTTGAAGCATGTTGTAAACTATATAGTCTCAATAATTACAACAAATTGGCCTAGTCACTATTATGAAATATAATCACTTCGACGTGCACTAGCATAATATAGAAATATAATTCCTATTGGTCTATCAAATAGATTAGATATCAGATCAAATCACTGTTCAAATATGAATTGATCCACCCTTTCCATGTTAGGGTTTCTATTGTTTTTCCTTTATGGTCAATAATCATAGTGAAGAGAAAAGAGGAAAGAAAATAACAGTGATTAACTATATGCTATTAAATGCCATCAACATAAAATTCAAATATTCAATGTATCATAGAGATATTTTACTTACACAGTTTAACAAACAATTAACAAAAAAACAAAGAGTTTACAATCAAATCCAAGTAAATTGTACCAAATCCAAACTAATCTCGAAAACATATACAAAACTACATTCGACAAAACACAAATAATATAAATGGTTGGTTGAATCTTTTATCATGTAGTTTAAAAATTCGACAGTTTGAGTGAGAATAAGCGATTTTTTCGATACAATTTTAAAAATCCGATGAAGATTTACCAAAATCTAGGTTACAACTATTAAGTTATGGAAATTGGAGTGTCACAAGGGTTTTTTAGGGTATTGAATCCATTTCTACTATCAAAATCTTGATTAAAGCAATGTTAATGTTTGATTTTACAAAATAAAATAAAAATACCTAATTCCAAGGAAAAGTGGTAGTCCAATACAAATCCTCAAATTTTATGGACAACTAATATCTTTAACTACATTTAACACAACACAAGAACAATATAAATGACACATTATTAAGAAGACATGACACATCTCATGTGAGACTCCTTTGCAAGCACTTGTCTGATGATGAGAAAACATGTGGCAAAATAAGGATGATGAGAGCGANGGATGACCCCACTAGATGTTCATGCCAATTTTTGGATATGGCACATTATCATTTGCAAGTAGTCATCCAATAATGAGAAAACATGCATCAAAATGATGATGAGAGTTTTTTGTGACCTTTCTACCCATCGCACATCATTACAGTGACATGACACATCTCATATTAGACTCTTATAATTCGACTTCCCTCATGATGAGGATCTTAATGATAATTGATCGATTGATGTAATATGGGATTGTGGGTGATAATGGTGATGGGAATGGCGTTTAGCAAAGGAAGCTCTTAGTTTGGATTCAATATTATTTGGGTTGAGTCACTAGGTGAGTATCTTAATGATAATTGATCGATTGATGTCATAGCGGTTTGTGGGTGACAATGGTGATGGGAATGGTGTCCAACAAAGGAAGCTCCTATTTTGGATTCAATCTTATTTAGGTTGACACTTGGTTTTTTCTCGATATGAATGTGAATATATTGTTGTTTAGTGTTCAATTAGATTGATTTTGGTTCCTTCTCATGATTGGGTGGAGTCAAACACCCGCCCATCCATTTTCTTTAGAAATGAGATGTGTTCCCATCTACAATAAGAATCCAAAACCCAACCCAATAGCAAGGGAGAACCAAACACCCTCTCAAATGCAAGGAGGAACCAAAATACATGACACTACATTTTGAACATTAACATTGGCCTAATGCGAAGGAGATTGAACCCATATTAAAATACATGAAACTGGATTTTGAACATTGGCCTAATGCGAAGGAGATTGAACCCATATTGGAAGTATATGGTTGAATTAGATGTCCATCACTGTTATTACTAGTAAGATACGTTACCTTCCGCTAGATTGTCATCATAGGCATTATTGTCATGATGAAATAACGAGGAATAGAGCCTACCTCAAAGCATCCCATATCACTATGATGATGGGTTACAGGTACAAGGGAAGGTTAAGGAAACAACCTCGAATAAACCTTCTTGACACTTTTATCTCCTCATTTGTAACACACCTTATGTTAGGCATTTATTAAATTAGGATGCAAATGTGTGCAAGTTTAAAGTTCACCGTTTGTCCTAGTGATAGGTTAGATGGGATATATGTAAAAGAGTGTTTTGTTTTATTAATTAAATAATGGAGTAATTGGAAATTATGACCACTTTGAACCTGAAGAAGCATAATTCCATGCTTTGGGAACACAATCTTGTTGCTCAAGTTGACAACAAGACAACTCTTAAAGAGACATTTATCGAGCTAAACTCTTTATATGTTAAGTGATTACTTTTATTTACTTATTTTTTAACAATTTAGTGGAGAATAACCATCATATATCTTATATATATATAGATGTCAAGTGTTTATGTTCTTTTATTTCTTAATACATTATAACAATTTATATATTACTATTATTATATTTATATATTATTATTTTTCTATTTTTTAATGTATGGTAGAGAGTAATCAGCATTATATACATACATACACACATGTACATACATAAATGTATGCATACTTGTATGTATAAGAAGAATGAATATATATCCCGGATATGTGTGTTTAGACATAGGTGAATGATGTCAATGAGGAATTTGAGGTGAGTGGGATGTGTGCCACCAAGATTTTCAATGAAATAAAACCAAATATTAGTTTAAATAACCTCAATTATTAGTATAAATAATTCTCAATTAAATAAATCAATAATTTAATATATATGTAAATACATTTGAATATATGAAAGAATAATATGTAAGGAAAATTAAATCTAACAATTTTTTAATTTTTTAAAATGAGCTAGTGCTTGTGATTTAAAAGATATTTAAGCAACCATTTATATTGTTCTTGTGTTGTGTTAAATGTAGTTAAAGATATTAGTTGTCCATAAAATTTGAGGATTTGTATTGGACTACCACTTTTCCTTGGAATTAGGTATTTTTATTTTATTTTGTAAAATCAAACATTATTAAGAAGACATGAGATGTGTCATGTCCGAATATTGACATGAACATCTCGTGGGGTCATCCCATATATATATATATACACTTTGATGAAGAACATCTAGTGGAATCATCCTATATATATATATATATATATACTTTGATTAAGAACATCTAGTGGGATCATATCCTATATATATATATTTTGATGAAGAACATCTAGTGGGATCATCATATATATATATCTATATATATATATATATATATATATATATTAAGAGTAACAACCATCATATCCATTTAAAATATATTATTCACAAATATATAACAATAGTTATAAAATATTGATAAAATGCCCATGTGGGTATAAAGCTTGCCACATGTTTATCTAAATCCAGATTTTTTTTTCTAAGCTTTGTAAATTGCATTCTCAATCTTTAAAGTTTATAAATTTCAAAATAAATACATTCCATTCTTATTATTTTATTTTAGTCATTAATTTAAATATTTTTTTATGATGATAATTTTTTACTAACCCTATTAGGTCATCAATTAAATTATTTTAATATTTTATTTCTAAAAAAAATTATAATTAAATTATTTTAATATTTTATTTCTAAAAAAAATTATAGATAAATTTGTTATCTTTATGAATAAGGAAATAAAAAACCAAAACCTATTAATTTTATCAAATTATAGAATTAATTTTTATCTATATATTTTTAGTGAATAAGCAAATAAAAAATAGAAACATATTAATATTATAGATAGAATTAATTCCTAATATATTTAATAAAATATTATATTTTTATATTATATACACTTTCTACAAATTAAAAAAAAAATAACTTATAATGTTTAATTACATAATATACTCTCACAAGTTTAACTTGTTAATATTATCACTGTTATAGCATAGATCTAATGTGATGGCTGGCTGTGAAATGTATTTGATCAAATAATATTGTTTATTATATAATATAATTTTACAACAAATTAAAAAAATAAAACACTTGCTAGTGTCATCAATATTATAGAGTTTCCTTAATGTGATAGAGGTAATGTAAATAGGTTTAATGTGCTCAATGTTAAAGGTATCTAAAAATATATATATTATTACATAACATGTCAATAATAATAAAATTACAGGCACTCACATATGTATCAGAATCTTAAAGGCACTCGCATACGTATAAGAATCTCTATTTTTCAACAGTAATTTGTCAGGGTTAGTTTAGTTTTCAAGCATGTTTATATATATAAATGTCTGAAAAATATTTCCATTAAAAACATGTCAAATATTTGTTCACTGATATTTTACCTCACAAGCCAAATTTTCCATTACAACTGGTCAATTATTTGTTCAGACTTCGATCTTTAAAGCAATAATGAACATATACAAGCCTTATCAGCCAATCTCTATCCAAAGGGTTATTAATTAACCTATGTTCCAACATTCATGGGTTTTCCAAACTTTCATGTCTAAATTCCCTTCATTTTTTTTTAAACATACCTATCAAACATACACCCAATGAATAGTTGAAATTTTGGGAGGCGATTTTCTTACCTTTCGCTGCCCAACCGGGAATTGCCGGAATCTTTTGAAGAGCTTGCGATTATCCTCCCCGCACATATGGATATTTGAAAAACCTATTAGAAATACATATCTGGTCATATTCACCAGAAAAGAAGAAGAATTGCAAACCCGGACTACAAGCCTAGCTTGGAAACCGTCAAGATAAAACTGAATTAAGTCACTGAAAACACATGTATGGAACAATTTATAAAAATAGATCGTATTGAAGATGGATTTAAGGCATGGAATTTTCAAAATATCCAGAATAAGATAAATAGTAGAAACGTGAATAGACAACTGAAATCGATCCAAACAATAGCAACTCTACCAGACATTTTAGTGAACAGTTCTAACAAATCATTTTCATATTGAATACAAGTTTGACAGATAAAAGTAGTAGGGCATAGTACCCTAGAGGTTCGGTCGGATTTCTGAGAAAATTTGGGTGTGGATGAGTAAATGAGGCAACCGCGACTTTGACAGCTAAAAATAAAATATAAAACACTAGTCAGAGAATATGCAACATCACAGAAGAAAATGAATTGAAGTCCTCGTCGGCCATATATATTATAAATTTGTTCATCCACTAAACTCAGCGAAATTCGAATACAATTGCCCAATGCCTACCTGCCTCTTCGGCCATGCCTCCGGTCCGCCTGCCTAGCAAACCAACTTTAATTTCTGTGGCAGAATCAAAGAACGGAAGGAAATAATAAATGAGTAAAGAACCGTCCTGAATGCCTTCAAATCGCAAGTATTTTTCTGACGGCCCAAAGATTCGATAAAACTGATCATTGCCAATTTGCCATGCCCTTCCAAAATGCCGGTCATTCGTTCGTGTTAAACAGTTGTCTGTCATTGTCATTATCATGTGTTAAGTGTTATTATTATCTGTTACCGAGCTGTTATTATGATTTGGAATTTTGTTCGATCGGCGTCAGGTGAGCACGATGGGATGCGACGTCCATATCTTTGAAGCCGGTGTCAAAAGATGGCGCCGGCATCTACAACGACAGTTCGTTGGTGTTTCATTTTATTATTATTATTATAATCATCATCTATGCTCTGCTTCTAGATTTGATACATGGGAAATGAATGTATTTACGAGGGTCTCAAATGAATAGACCGTGTACAACAAGTGACGAAAGGATAAACACGTGGCACACTGCGTTTGTTGGTATTGATGAGGCAATTCAAAACCTGGATATCAGCGTCGCCTCGTTTTTTAACTTTACATCAGTTTCCACACCTATGTTCACATTTGTGAATAATAGTAATTATGCATTTTGTTGCTCAACTCTTAAGAGGTGGTGATTTTGATATCCTAGGAGTGGCAAGGTTAATGATATCTTTCAATACCTTCTCTTACATGTACACCACTTCATTGACACTTTTGGAGTGGCTTGGCATGGTGATTTTGATATCCTAGGAGTGGCAAGGTTAATGATATCTTTCAATACCTTCTCTTACATGTACACCACTTCATTGAAACTTTTGGAGTGGCTTGGCATGGTGATTTTGATATCCTAGGAGTGGCAAGGTTAATAATATCTTTCAATACCTTCTCTTACATGTACACCACTTCATTGACACTTTTGGAGTGGCTTGGCATGGTGATTTTGATATCCTAGGAGTGGCAACGTTAATGATATCTTTCAATACCTTCTCTTACATGTACACCACTCCATTGACACTTTTGGAGTGGCTTGGCATGGAGGGAGGCTCGTTCCAACCCACCTTACCTGGCATGGTTTAATGGCATGATTAGAATAAAGGTAAGTTAAGAGATGAAAGGGTTACCTTCCCTTACTATCAATGGTAGTAGATGGTTATCCAACAAGAATAAATCAATGGTCATCTAGCAAGACTAAATGAATGTGATTATTCATAAGAAGATCGATTCTATAAGATGAAAATGCTTTCCAACATATTTATTAAATTTTTTTTATATGAAGTGGGACTAAATAATCAACTTTACATGTATATAATAACATTGCTTCTAATAAAATTCATATTGCACGTGACTAGGTTAAATAGATAATTTTTTGATCAATTTGGTTGGTACAGTATGAGTGGGCCTAATGGTTAAGAGCATGTGTTTCCTCTTAGGACGTTACAGGTTCAAATCCAGAGGGGGTAGTGTATGTACACCTCTGTAAACTTTAGCATTTGAATCACTGAATTGAAGGTGTTGCAAAAGGATGTACATGATTGGCCCCTAAACTACTACGAAGGTAAGGGAGGTGTTGTAACCAAATGATATTCAAGGATTTAAATATCTACTAGATCTTAGAAGAACAGTTATTCTCCAGGGATGATTTTAAGGAACCATACTTATTTAAAAGTGTATAAATGTTGGGGAATATTAGCGATTCTTAAAATGCCAACTATAAAATGATTGAGGATATTTTTCAAAAAATATTTTAAATTCCAAGGATTTTATATTGTTTATATAATAATTTGGTGATTTTTAGGGTGAAAAAATTTTACCCCATCAAAATTGGGCGAAACAGGGCTTCAAAAAATGCAAAATGGCAAATCTTTTTTGAAAGAAAAACATGGAAAAATAGCCCACTGGGCTAAAATTCGCCCCTAAAATTATCCCTGTTATTCTCTACCATTCAATCCAATGAATTTTTAACCTTCTCCTTTTTTGGAGCTGGTGTTTAATCTTACTAAGTTGAACCCTCTTCTCTTGCACCTTTTAAAGTTTATGTACCTCCTTTTTCTCTTACACCTTTAAAAGTTTTTGTACATCCTTTTGTTGCTATCTTTCTTTCTTTGCAACATTTTTTGTTTATATTTCTCTTAAGTACCTTTCCCTTTCTCTTTGAAGCCTTTCTTGCTTTGAATCTTCATTTACAAAAGCCTTATAACTTATTGTAGGAAAAATAGCACAAAGGTGTTCAATGCTTCCCACTTGAGGGGTGAAATCCTTTGAGGTTGCTACCAAGGCCCAATGTTGTGTTACTAAACCGAAGAGAAAACTCCAAATTGATCCTACTCGTTCTTGTTAGAAAACAAAAAAAATCAAAACAAATAATATGAAATAAACAAAGAGAGTGAAGATATGAAAACCAAAAAAACAAGAAGATGCTAGAACCAAGTTAAATTGCCCAATGGTCAAGCTTGTTACATGTAGTGTCACCTAGGAGGTGCAAACCTCAAGGGAAGCCAACAATATCCCTTATGGAGGTCCTTTTTGTCCACGCTAAATGCTAAATAACTTGAAGAACAATGGGAGACACCCTTGCCCCTTGGAGGAAGGTGGCAAGGTAGCTTGGGGAATGCCAATAGGTGGAGGAAGAGGTGAACTATGAGGAAGTCTCAACACAATTATAGCAGCATAACCTTGCTCTGATTTTTCCCTCTTAGATGTATTCCCATGGCTTCAATTTATAGGCCAAGAGGTGGCCAAGAAACATATACATCCAAGTATGAACTCCTTCACTTTGTAATACCATGAAGATACTTTTCGGACATATGTGAATTTTATGGTGCCACTCAGTGCTTAAATCATGGACCATTAATAAGATTATTATTTATTATCTTATTATGTTATTATTATTATTATGATAATTACGTGTAACTAGATAATGGCTCAACATGGAAAACAACGTTGTTGCGGGGTCTTGATTCCATGTGTTGAGGTGTTGGGAGTTAGGAGTTATGGCTCCCCCTAACAATACTCTAATCTTCCTAATTTTGATGTTAATGGACCATGGTGGTCCTATTTTGTCTAATTATTGTTTTGCATGCAACCATGCACATGCACTCATGCATCCATTGACCATGCAACCATGCACCATGCATTGGAAGTTGTCCTTAATTAATTGGTGTGTAAGGTGATTTCTCTTCAGTTAATGACATAAATTTGAGTCATCCTGAGTTAATTTGAGCATTTTTTGGTCAATAGAATTATACCGAGTGCATGGAAGTGAATCTCGGTAAATCCAAGTCACTAGGTGGAATTCGAGTTACCTTGATGCAAGGGGAGTAATTTATGGGTAAGTTTGAGTCAGTGTTGACAAATTCAAGTTAGAAAGTGACTAGGACTCTCACAGACCCCAAATTTGCAAAAGCATTTTATGTTTTAGGAGACATTATGTTTTAATTTTATAATAAAGTTTGTAATTAATGACCAAGTGGGGTCAAGGATAATAGCTTTTAATTGCTGAATATTTTATTAATTAAATAAATGAAAGATTAGACAACAGGTTAAGGAGGTTGTTAAATGAGTGTTTTACTAGCCACTTGGTGGAATAGGCTGGGTTGAGAGCAGATTGACACTTGGCAGCATCCTCAAACTACTTCTACTTGTTGCAGGAGGCAACTTCCCTATTTTTGTGGTCATGTTCCCCAAGAAAGTAGAACAAGAGCAGGTGGCCCATTAAGTGGAAACTAACCCAAAATACCTAGGCATGCTGATAAAACTACCCATTGAATTCAGCTGAGGTTATCATTCTTTTACTTGTTAATTTCTGAGTGAAATTGGTGCACAAGAAATTCAATGGAGGGGACACACAGAAGTGTTTGAGTGAAAGTGATGATATACTGAACTAGTGCAGCTGTTTTGAGTTGAGTTCTTACTGCTATAGGAATAAATATTATTGTTGATTACTCTGTAGAGTTGCATAGGTTTCTACCTATTCTCTCACTTGATGCTTTCAACGAGGTGGACCGGTAGACAGGCTCAGGGGTCCTAAGAATTGCAGTTCAACAATCTTCAGGAGTTGGTTGGGAGGAACGGGCTCCTTAAGTTGTTGTCTCCTCTTCTATATTACCAGGTTCTACATGTTGTTTCTAATTCCTCTATGCAAGTATGGAATTCTGGAATGTATAAATTTAGGACTAGATGCATCTATATGACTATTTGTTAGTTAGTTAAATCTTTTATTGATCTAGGATTTTTTTAAAGTTATGTTTCATTCATGTATTAGAATAAATGATTTAGGGTTAGCTTAATTTTACTAATGAATAAAAATACCTGGCTGTATTTTTCCACACCTTCAAGAAGGTAGTACTCTAGTAGAGTAGGTGAAATTAAATTCTGATGGTGAAATCAAATCAAGAATGTAGGATTATTTTTATTTACTTTCTACTAATTCCTTATTGAAATGTTCAGAAGTTTCCTTAGTTAGAATACATCTGTTAAAAAGATAAACAAGAACTATCATAAAGGAAGGTCTTTTAAAAACCAGTACATAGTTTGTGTAACTATGTTCTTTTTAACACAGTAATAATTACTCTAAGTGAACATCAAATATTAAACACATTATAATTAAACAATAATAATGCACGGCTTTAAATTTAAATAAAAATACAAACCCTAAATCCTTATTTATCAATTTCTTCATTTTTACAATTATAATATCCATATTATAAATACCCTGTATTTTAATAAAATTTACACAGAAAAGAGTATTAGACTATTTATCAAGTATAAACTAAAACGAAATAATAAAAGACAAATTAATTATTCTTAATCAAATTTACATAGTCGAACTTGGGTTGTAGTAACAAACCCCTCTTCTTTTTTTTATTTACATAAACCAAATATTTATACTAAAGAGATAAACAGAATTAACCTTTACCCTTTTAATTACAAGCTTGCGAAATAAAAACCTAACATTTTTTCAAAAATTGCATCACTTCACAACGAAGTCATGGCCTAATGGCCTCTCCCAAAAATAATTATTGTAATCAAGTTACGACCAAATGGCTTTACAAGAAATTCATCAAAACATTAAAGTCACGCCCACACGGCCTTTCTAAATAAAACATTGTACAACATAGCCACAACAAGGAAGTCGAATCTCGGTGAAACAAAATCATCCAAACCCTACACATTCCACAGAAGAAACCTCAGGTCGTGGAGCCAAGGCTTACCAATCGACCAAGCCATGTTGACAACCCCAGTTCGCAGCTAATTCTATCGGCTCTTTTCTCCATGCTCAGCTTGAAGTCATATGTCGAAACCTCCACACTTCAACTCTGCACATTCAAGAATTAAACAACAGTAAATAACCTATTACTTACATACCGTTTAAGGTTAAAAGGAAAAGTATTGACAGTCAAGTTAAATAGCTAAAAAAATGAAAGGGTTACCTGTTCCAGATTCAGTGCCTACGACCGTGTTTAGTTCTTTAGTAAACCTTCAAGTTACAACCACGTTGAGAGATGGGAAATGAACCCATGGAGAAAACACCATTACAAGAGCCATGCAGAAGAAAATACTCCATAAGGACCTCGATGAGGAAGGGGAAAGCAACAAAGAAGGCTATGACGAACCCAAATCTCTTCATCGCCAACGAATTCTACACGTAACCAAAACTGCTATCAAACAGAGGTTTCATCCTAGTCGATTCATGGGCTAAGTCACTACAGAGACAACTCAATGGCACCAATGGCCATGAGCCCCAGTGTTCTTCACAACAATGAAGGGAGGGTCAATAATGCGAGATTTTAGGGTTTGGGCAACTTTTGTAGTAGGGTTTTTCCAACGTAAAAACCCAACCACCAATTGATTTCCACATGTTTTCCACTTCCACTCTGTTAACACCCAAAAATGGTTAACTACCTCATCTACCTCACTACATGGCTCATTTGTCCATTTGCCTACCATATTTCCCTGAAAATCCCACAAAAAGCCCCCAAAAGGCCTAAAATGCCTCCAAAAGGCCCAAAAACCCATTTTTCCTCCAAAAATAGCCAAAATTCCTCTAAAAATAGCAAAAATCCCCAAAAGGGAAGAAAATGAATAAAAATAATGAGGAAAAAGGAGGAAAACCCTAAAACAAGCTTCCCTAAACCACATGGTTTCCCAAAACCATGGGCAAGCACTCCACCACCAAAAAACTATAAATAAGTGATGGAGACCCCTCATTTCAAATCCACAGTCATAGCACCCTTACTCTGCCAAAACGTCTCGTGAAACCCTAGCTTACCACCAAGCTGTTTTCACTGCTGAGAACCCATCTTTGGCCTATTTTCCACCATCGGAGAAGGAGAAGGAGCAGCTCGGAGCTCGGAGCCACCGACATCGGACCAGCGCAACGGACTCCACCAACCTCTTCATCAGAGGTAACCCAAATACAAAAAACCTTTTATATACATTTTCTTGTCATTTTTACTTCCTGTCATTTACTTTTACTGTTTTAGGTTAACTTGTTTTTGCTTACTTCAATCGAACTGCTACTAAGGAATCCAGATTCCTTAGTAGGTGCTCATTAGCACAAGCTAGGGTGAAAACCCTAGCTACACACTCAGATTTTGTGGGTTTATGTTCTATAGTGTCAAGAGTTTGGGATAAAGCCTGCAAAAGGGTCATATATAATCGATGTTATGAACTCCTTGAAAAACATATAAACACTAGACTTTTCTTTTATTAAAAGATGCCTTAGTATAGTTTGAGAAGGTATTATTAGTTTTAATTTTTGCATAGATAAGATCTATACCTTTAAAATATATTTATTGTTAACACATGCAAATATTTTGGGTTATATTTATTCTCTAGTTAATGGACCTTTCACCCATGAAAACAAAGCTTTGTTGCTTCAGTTATAACCTTATAATGTAGTCATTAGCATCTTATTTTGGTAATTACTAGGTAGTTAATAAAATTGTATTCTGCATGAAATTGCAAGTTCCATATATGTATAAATGTCATTTCTAACATACCTTAAGACAACGCCTAGACTTAGGTTCTGCTTGTTTATATAACATTAGAATGTATGTTGAGACAAATACCTAAAAATTGCCTTGGTAATGAGTAATAATGTACCACAAGACTTAGTATGCAAAATTATCTTTCTCTAAAGTTGTATGTAGGACTTAATATAACAACAGATGGATAAAAGTATGATGTACAAGTTACAGTCAAAGCTAGGTAGAAAACATCTAGTTCTATGTTGTGCTTGGATTTCCAAGTGCTTACGCTTACAAATAAATAAATAAGAAGTAAATATATAGGAAAACTTTATGTCCTTAAACCAAGAATAAGAGGGCTAACAACTTAGACCTCAACGTTGAGTAACCACGTAACAATTTCAATATATGGAAAAGATACAAATCCGACGATACCTTCTTTTGCTCAAAGCTATAAACTAAACAAATATTCTAGCATTTTACTTATGCTAGTTGAGATAATTAATCTGGACCCAAAAACTAGAATACAAAATGTCTTACCTGTAAAAAGACCTGTACAAGAAGCATCACTTCACTGCATTAGCTAAAAAGCTAAGTAAGCCTCGGACATGAACTGAAGTTCCTTCATTGTAAAACAGAAAAACAAACTTTAGTACATAGTAAACAAACAGTTGTTTCAGCTCATATTACTTCAGATTATCACCTGCTAAATCAATCTTCAATACTAAATTATGAAAGCAAATAATGAAGTATGCAGATACATAAATTAATAAAGGAATTACTTTTAGTTTATAGCTTAGAACCTTTAAAATGTTAACTGTTAGCGGTTAAGTTACCCACATCATCAATGTTTTTAAACATTAAATGTTGCAACAAAATTTTTAATTTTTTATGAAATTTTGGAGTATTACATGTGGTATCAGAGCACAGGTTCAGACACTAGGCCTGAATGCGGCTCAACCTGCGTAGACAAACAATAGATAAAATGCATGCATAATGATTATTATTTTTCTTTTGAAATGTTATTACCAGAAATTTTTTCTGAGCTAGAACTGTAGGTATGGAAAGTCTTGAGGAATATGCAGATGAAGAGTCCCCGTTTAATGAACAAAGTAATTCTAGAAGAGAACGAGTTCAAGAAGATAAAAACTAACAATTCTTCAGAATTATTACAAACTGTTAAAGAATTAAGAACTGAAATGGAAACAGTTAAAAAGGAGAATGAAAGAATTCTAAGAGCTCAAGAGGAGTTGAACCAGATATTAATGAAAAAATTTCAAAGTGAAGGAAAATATAAACAGATAGGATCCAAAAATACGTCCTACCAACATAAAAGTAAAAATTCCAAACAGTCTAAAATTGAAAGTAGTTCATCCTCTGAAATTTAGGGTGACTCACGTAGGAAGAATCGCCAGTACACTAGTGATAGCAGTAAGGATAATTACCATTCTAGAAAGAAAAAAATTAAGCCTTATGAGGAAATTTCGGGAGAATTTAAGAAGATAAAACCACCAACTTTCAACGGTGAAACTGAGAAAGGAGAGGAAACTGAATCATGTTTGTCTGGAATGAAGAAGTATTTCCAAATCTATAATTACTCTAACCAGCTAAAAGCAAGGATGGCCATTTACAACTTAACTGGAAAGGCAGATATCTGGTGGCAGGATTTAAAACGAGTAAAAGGTATTAAGGAAAAGAACATTAACTGGAGTACCTTTAAGAAATACTTTAAAAAGAAGTTTCTATCAGAACAGTACTATGAAGAGCGAGCTAAGGAATTCTATGAACTGAAGTTGGGAACTATGAACATGAAAGAATTAATAAGTAAATTTTTAAGTTTACTACGTTACGTGCCTTACATTGTGGATGAGAAGCCTAAGGTGCAGCAGTTTCTAAGCTGTTTACCTTTTCACATTAAAGACATAATTGAATACGATAATCCAAACACCCTTGAGGAGGCTATGCGAAAGGCAAATTTTTGCTATTAGCAGAACCAAAAATGGAAAGTATGCCAAACTTGAGGGCTAAGAGGTCTAATAATTTTGAACAAAAGAAGAAGGGTTTCACATCTAACCGCAATTTTAGGAATAATAACACAAGTAATTTTCCTAATAAGAATTTCCAAGGAAATAAAGGTAATTCACAGTCAAATCCTAATGGCGCTAGAAATAAAGAACCTGCTAATAATCATAACAACTACATTAAGAATAATGAACGTAAAGAACCAGTAAAGTGTTGGGATCGTAATGGACCTCATTATGCATCAGTCTTCCCGAATAGAAAGAAGACTGTCAGCAACATTCATACAGTACATGAGGAGATGACTGTTGGTGACTTTGCAAGGGTGATGCCCAGGATCAACATGGCGCTGAAAAATAGGCAGGATGATTATCAAAATTCCATGGTGGAAGTAGAAATTAACCTGAATCAAACACCCATTTCTATCTTAATTGACCTAGGGGCTAGCTTGAGTTATGTTTCTCCTAATTTGGTAGAAAAATGCAATTTATCAGTAGACAAGTTTGCAAAGTCATGGTTAGTTCAACTAGCTACTGGAGCAAAAAGAAAAGTGATTAGTTTTGTAAAAGACTGTACTGTAATTATGAATCAGTTTGAAACCTCTGTGAAGTTAAATGTACTCCCTTTAGGCTCTTATGACATGTTAATTGGTATGGACTGGTTAGAACAGTATAGATTAGTTTTGAACTGCTTCGATAAAAATTTTACTTGCGTAAATAATGAAGGAGAAACAGTAACCGTAACAGGAATCCATAGGAAAACAACTATCAAACAAATCTCTACCTTGCAATTAAAGAGAGCTGTTCGGAAGGGTTGTAAATCCTTTGCTGTAACTGTAATTAACGAAGAACATATTAATAATGAAGATAAACTAAAACTCGAATATATTCCAATCTTGAGGGGGTATTCGGATGTATTTCTGGAAGAAATTCTAAGACTGCCTCCGAAAAGGGAGTTAGACTTCACTACTGAGTTGGTACCTGGTGCAGTGCCTAGCTCAAAATCTCCTTATCGGATGAATATATTGGAACTAAATGAATTAAAATCACAGTTAAAGGAACTTATTGATAAAAAGTATATA
Source organism: Pseudotsuga menziesii (assembly GCA_001517045.1). Lineage (NCBI taxonomy): Eukaryota > Viridiplantae > Streptophyta > Pinopsida > Pinales > Pinaceae > Pseudotsuga > Pseudotsuga menziesii. Next base: position 10,976 of record LPNX010929358.1, on the reverse strand, counting down.
AGGCCCAACGTGTCTCCTTGGGGAGCACCGGTTATTTTCATTAAAAAGAAGGACAGTACTCTACGCTTATGCATTGACTACCGTCAATTTAATAAAATGACCATTAAGAATAGATACCCGTTACCCTACATAGATGATCTGTTTGATCAGCTGCACGTAGCAACTGTATTTTCAAAAATTAATTTACGATCTAGTTTTCACCAAGTTCGAATCAAAGATGAAGACATTTTTAAGACAGCTTTTAGGACCAGATATGGTCACTATGAGTTTGTTGTCATGTCATTTGGGCTCACTAATGCCCCGACTGTCTTCATGTGCTTAATGAATAATGTATTTCATAAGTACCTCGATAAATTTTTAGTGGTTTTCATTGACGACATTCTAATTTATTCTAATACTAAATAAGAACACGAGGAGCACTTAAAAATTGTTTTACAAGAGTTGAAGAACATCAGGTTTATGCTAAATTTAGTAAGTGCGATTTCTTTAAGGATAAAATACAATACTTGTGCCATGTAGTAACTAAAGAGGGGATCTTAGTTGATCCAGAAAAGATAAAAGCAATTGAAGGTTGGCCAGTCCCAAAGGATGTGAATAACGTGAGATCATTCATGGGGATTACAGGTTACTATCGAAGATTCATTGAGGGGTTCTCAAGAATCACAAATCCCATAACTTCTTTACAGAAGAAAGGGAAGAAATTCGAGTGGAATCAAAAGTGTGAAGAAAGTTTTAAGAAGTTAAAAACATTATTAACTACTGCACCAATCTTAAGAATTGTTGATCCTAATAAGGACTTTGTCATATGCATTGATGCATGCAACGATGGTCTAGGTGGGGTCTTAACTCAAGAAGGACATGTAATTGCATACGCATATAAGAAGCTTAAAATTCATGAGAAAAACTACACTACATACGATTTAGAGTTGGTTGTCGTCATACATGCTGTGAATATGTGGCACCATCACTTAATCAGAAGAAAGTTTATGTTAATGACAAATAATAAAGGATTAAAATATTTGTTGGATCAACCTAACTTAAATGCAAGGCAAGCTAGGTGGCTAGCTTTCCTTAGCAAGTACGATTTCAAGATCCAACATATTAAGGGAAAAGAAAATAAGGTCGTTGATGCTCTAAGTAGAAATGCAATACTAAAATTTGTAGAAGCAATCAATAGTTATAAAATAGATTTAGAAGAACAACTAGAGGAAGGAGTAAAATTGGACGAAAATGATCAGAATTACAAGCTAAAGTGGCAGAAAATTTAACTGAAAGTTTAAGTACAGGGTATAGTCTAAATGAAAAAGGATTAATGCTTTATAAAAATAGGTTGTATATACCTAATGTACCTAAAATTAAGCTGCTGATTTTAAATGAAATTCATAAGACTCCTTACTTAGGACATCCTAGTTATCAGAAGACTATGACCATGTTACATAAAGATTATTTTTGGCCAAACATGAAGAATGAACTGGTAGAATACATTTCCAAGTGTGTTGAATGCCAACAAGTTAATATTTAACACCAGCATCCAGCCAGTTTACTACAACCATTACCCATCCCTGGCTGGAAATGGGAAATAATCAGTCTTGATTTTATTACAGAACTACCTAGAAATCAGAATCTGAATGATTCGATAATGGTAGTAGTTGATAAACTCAGTAAAGAAGCTCATTTTATATCGGTAAAAACCACCTACAAGGTTCCTAATACTGCTGATATATTCATGAAACAAATATTTTGTTTACATGGGATACCGAAATTTATAATTTCAAACAGAGACCCTAAGTTTACGAGCAATTTCTGGAAGTCTTTAATTAAAGGCCTGAATACTACTTTAAATTTCAGTACATCTTTTCTCCCCAGACAGATGGAAAAACTGAAAGGGTGAATCAAGTATTGGAAGATATGCTCAGAATGTATGTTAGGGAACAACCAGGTAAATGGGAGGATTACTTACACCTTGTAGAGTTTTCTTACAACAATCACTACCAAGCTTCAACAAGATACAACCCATTTGAAATTTTGTATGGTAGAAAGTGCAATACCCCCATCTCGTGGAGTGACCCAGTTGATAGGTTAGTACTAGGACCTGAAATACTAAAGAAGATGGAGTTAATTGTAAAACATGTGCAAGGCAACTTAAAAATTGTGCAAGACAGACAAAAAAGTCAAGCATATCTTAAACGAACTGAGAAAGAGTTCCAGGTGGGTGAACATGTTTTTATAAAGGTAATGCCTAAAAAGAGTTCTTTGAAGCTAGGAAGTTGTGCTAAGTTGGCACCCTGATATTGTGGGCCTTTTGAAATACTGTCCAGAATGGGATAGGTAGCATATCAACTGTCTTTACCGCCAAATTTAAAGGTTCATAATATTTTTCATATCTCTGTATTAAAAAAATATGTACATGATGCTACTCATGTTATAAAATGGAATGATGTGCAGGTGGAACTCGAAGGATATTTTCTGGTGGAACCAGATTGTATCCTCGAAAGGAGGGAGATCTTGCTTCGGAATCGCACCATTGGGCAGGTGAAGGTGCAATGGAAGCACCTTAGTCCCAAAGAAGCCACCTAGGAATTGGAGAGTCATATGCATGCAGCATATCCAATTCTGTTCCAAGGCAACTTTGAGGACGATGTTATATTTAAGGGGGTGTGCATGTCACATACCCCAAATTTGCAAAAGAAAATTATGTTTTAGGAAACATAATTATAACGTTTGTAATTAATGACCAAGTGGGGTCAAGGATAATTGCATTTAATTGCTAAATATTTTATTAAATAAATAAATGAAAGATGAGACAACAGCTTAAGGAGGCTGTTAAATGAGTGTTTTACTGGCCACTTGGTGGAATAGGCTGGGTTGAGAGTATATTGACACTTGGCAGCATCCTCAAACTACTTCTAGCTGTTGCAGGATGCAACTTCACTATTTTTGTGGTCGTGTTCCCCAAGAAAGTGGAACAAGAGAAGGTGGCTCATTAAGTGGAAACTGACCCAAAAGACATAGGCATGCTGATAAAACTACCCATTGAATTCAGTTGAGGTTTCTCATTCTTTTACTTGTGAATTTCTGAGTGAAATTGGTGCACAAGAAATTCGATGGAGGGGACACGCAGAAGTGTTTGAGTGAAAGTGTTGATATACTAAACTAGTGCAGTTGTTCTGAGCTGAATTCTTACTGCTACATGCAAAAATATTATTGATGATTACTATGTGGAGTTGCAGAGGTTTCTAAACCTATTCTCTCACTCAGTGCTTTCAACCAGGTGGACCAATAGACAGGCTCGGGGGTCCTAAGAATTGCAGTTCAACAGTCTTCAGGAGTTGGTTGGGAGGAACGGGCTCCTTAAGTTGTTGTCTCCTCTTCTATATTACCAGGTTCTACATGTTGTTTCTAATTCCTCTATGCAAGTATGGAATTCTGGAATGTATAAATTTAGGACTAGATGCATCTATATGACTATTTGTTAGTTAGTTAAATCTTTTATTGATCTAGGATTTTTTTTAAGTTATGTTTCAGTCATGTATTAGAATAAATGATTTAGGGTTTTCTTAATTTTACTGATGAATAAAAATACTGGACTGTATTTTTCCACACCTTCAAGAAGGTAGTACTCTAGTACAATAGGTGAAATTAAATTCTGATCGTGATATCAAATCAAGAATGTAGGATTATGTTTATTTACTTTCTACTCATTCCTTATAGGAATGTTCAGAAGTTTCTTTAGTTAGAATACATCTGTTAAAAATATAAACAAGAACTATCATAAAGGAAGGTCTTTTAAAAACCAGTACACAGTTTGTGTAACTGTGTTCTTTTCAACACAGTAATAATGACCCGCTATAAGCTTAGTCTATTATAAATACACATAATTATTAAATATTACAGAACAGAAAATTAAGATAAGTAGGAGTAACTAATAGAAAGTAAAATGAAGTTATAGTAATCATTTAGGTTTGACAAATAACATCTAAGTAATTTTCATTAATACTGTAAGTAAACATAAAATATTAAACACATTATAATTAAACAATAATAATGCAGGTTTTTAAATTTAAATAAAAATACAAACCCTAAATTAGGGAAACTGTGAACTAACTTTCTTTTTCTTCCTCATTCAAGAATAGGGATTTTACAGTTTTCCCATATCCTTATTTATCAATTTCCTCATTTTTACAATTATAATATCCATATTATAAATACCCTATATTTTAATAAAATTTACATAGAAAACAATATTAGACTGTTTATGAGTCTAAATTTACATAGAAAACTAAAATGGGAAACACATGCACATAGGAACTGATTTTTCGGAAAAATGAGCTCTGCAACTTGATGTGAGGTTGGGGTTTTGGATATTGATACCACGGGGGCTTCACTTGTTGACCAATATCCTATCATGTTAGTTCATATTGTGGGTTTTAAAATTATTAAAAATTGAACCAATATATTGTAGGTATTGGGGCGATGAGGGGTTTAAGGTGGGGGTGGGTAGGGTGGTTTATAAGGATTGAGGTATAAAAAGGGGTGGGGAGGAGGTTTTAAGTATTGGGAGGGGGTTTCAACAAAAATATTTTGGGTCAATATCTATGGAAACTAAGGGTATTCTTTAATATCCTATGATCACACGTGCTATGTGAGATGTTCACTAAGTGAAGTCCCCATGTGGATACCAAGGAGGAAGGTTCTACAGACTACCAGCAGGGAAGAAGCGTCTTAGCAAAACGGGGGAGAGGGACCATGGGAGGAGTGCATCCAGGGAGGGGGGACCTGCAATCCCTTCTGTGATCTCAGGAATGGAAACTAAAAAGGGGAAAGGAATAGTCAGTCCAATTGACACACTCAGAGATGTGGAAGGAGCTAGTGGGATCGAAAAGGAGGAAACAAACAATCAGGGAACAAGACAGACAGGGAAATGTGTCCCAAAATCCAAGACGATCCCAAACTACAGATCAAATAAGAAAGAGTTAGAGAAGACATTCAATATATGAAAGAACATGCTCTCATAGGTAAATTTGTAAGGATTTGGGCCACAGAAAAGACCCCGGTCTGGTGGATTAATACCACATGGAAACCCCAAGTA
>LPNX010929350.1:41209-66437 GCA_001517045.1 Pseudotsuga menziesii | reverse complement strand
CTATGGCGTCGCCATCTACAGCTAACCCGCCGAGCTCGTCCCGAACCAGAGAACCACCAAAGACGAGAAGCCATTCCCAGCTCATGGAGGAATCCGGTTCCGAGAAGGAAGATGAATTCCGTAGTTCAATGGACTACCTCATACCATGAGTTGAAGGCGCTCCAGACATCAAACTTTCCAAGAGCGGTAAGCTTCCTGTGCCCATACCGCCAATAGATTCTCGAGTAAAGGAAAATGACGATTTAGTAGGATATGCTGATGTTGTCAAATTTATTGATTACAACCTGGCGGATGGTAATACATACCCTCACTTCAAGACAGATTCGTATCTTGTGCTTGAGAAGAACCCAAGGACAGGTAGAGAAGAATTCGTCCCCCTGCCGCATGTCCAGATTCTTGAGCGGTCAAGTCTGCTCAATGTGTTCAGACTACCCCATTTTGGATGTAGCGCAGAGGTTAATGCTGTGGTGTGTGTCCTCCTCTCATGTGTACATGGAGGCTATCTCTGGCTAGGTCACAAAATCGACCTCAATGTCGACTTGATACACTGTGTTACTGGCCTGTCTAAGACTGGTAAAGCTCCCGAAATACAGATAACAGGAAAGACCAAGGACTCCAAACTACCACCAGCATTAGTTAAAAAGTATCAGCTACAACGAGGAGGCAGGGCTTATGATATCACGAGTTTACAGAATGAGACACTCAGATTTATAGCCAGTCTGCTTACCAATGTCCACCCAAAGGAAGTTACAGGATCGGTGATCAATCTGGCCATACAAGTTACCGAAGGAGAGCAGTTCAATTGGTCGTTATTTTTATTAAACATGTTTCAGGAAGATTGTTTGGCAGCCCAAGATCAAGCCAACCAACCTTTCCACTTCTCGCGGCTGATCATACTATGTGCATTCGTCGCATGGAAGGAACCGCCCAACAGCCAGTTTCCACAGCCAGTTTCCACAGGTCCCAGGAGGAACGCCCAGGGGTGTGCGCTATGCCAGTTTATGGGACACCAGTAGTCAAGCAAGGAAACAAGTTAACGCAATAATATTTTATGAATATTATTTGATGTTGCAGAACCTTATCCAGCAATCACCAAGGATCAGTACAGAGACTGTGGACGCATATGATAACTGGCTGAATTTTATGGCGGACAGCCATAGAATCTACCTAAGGCCTAAAAGGACTAAAAGGGATGACTGGGCTCCCGGCTGGTTCAGAATGACAATGCAGGACGTCAAGAATGTCATCAAAGTTTTTGATGACCAATGGCAACATGAATACGAAGATACCATGCCACTGCCAATGGAGACCGACCAGACAGACCCACCAGAAAAGGGCAAAGAAAAATTGGACACCCAGGCACAAGGTACAACAAAAGTGCCACTGCCACGCGACAAGAAAAGAGACCTACCAGAAGATTCAATAGAGACACCTATAACAAAGAATGGAAGCCAAGGGACCATAGAGACACAGCAGAGAAAGAAGCAGAAAACCTCAAAGCCAACCCTGAACACAGCATTGACAGACGATGACTATGAACTCATCGCAACAAGGACGTGTGATACATTGAAGGAATCACTTGACGCGGTGAAGGAGGCACAAGAAAAGATGCAGAGCATAGTAGAAAGATAGCTTCTTGACTTAAAAACTTTCACAGAGAAGACTTCCATGCTACGCACTCCACCAGTAACAGGGACCATCGGAGAAACTTCACAACACTCACTATCCCGCGAAGAGAGCTTAGCAACGGATCGCCTCAACACCGTGTTGATTCCACTAGGGAGTATCCGATTCCCTGCGACAATGAAGGACCCACTAGTTCAATTGGGGAAATCCATTGAGGTTAACCTTGCGGAATTCCACATTGACCAATTATACATGATTCAGCAGCAGCTAACCGCAGAGCTCAAGGGAAGAGAGCTCACGACTTACAAGCAGAACATGCAGCTGAGGAAGCAGAATGTAGCACTCACTACCAACTATTAGAAAATGGTAGACGAGTTAAAAACATGTCAGGACAGGGATTAGGAACTCTCTCAGGCACTACAGAGTATTGCCTTGGAGTTACCCAAATGCAACATTGAGTTTGCATTGCCTACCCCCCAAAAGCTAAGGCGAGTAGCAGATAGAGCAAAGGCTCTGGAAGAGACTGTGGTTAGAATGGACGAAGAGGTGGCCAGGTTGAAGTTAGAACATGAAGCACAGATCGTCGAGCTTGAAGCTCGTCTACGAGACACCACTAAGGCAGAACAGAAAGAGCACGTTGAAGCCTTTCGACTCACTTCTACGCAAGTGAAATCTCACATTGAAGAAGCAGTGTCGATACTCAAGGAAGCAACAGACACATGGGCCGAGTTAGATGAGTTGCCGGAGAGGGCAGCAATCCAACAGAATATTCAGCGGGTAGAGGCTACTGCGATAGCCATGAAAGAAGAAATTAAGAGCTTAGCCGCTCTACAAAAGATGAGGAAAACAAAGGAGATGAACCAACTGCAGCAGGAAGCGCAGCGGCTAAGAACACAGGAGGTCCACATTAGTGACCTGCTTCAACCCTACCAGGAGCAGATCAGTGAGCTGGTCGACGCAGCCGAGCAGAAAATGAAGGAAGGAATTCACCACTGTAAGAGAAGAAATCGATCATATAGATGACGCCAAAGTTGACCAAGCCCTGATTGACTCAGCAAGAGAATGTGTCGAGGTAATGAAGAACGAAGTCGAAGGACTTCGGCAGAAGTTGCAGAAGACTTCGTAGGAGGCGAAGGAGAAGCTACAGCAGGAGAAGTTGCAGCAGGAGAAGCCCATTCTAGGTGGCTCGAGGATGAGCCACAAGTAAGTGTTAGGGGACTGTTGGAGCAGGGTCCCGCAGCTACAGAAGAAGCTGCTAGTTTTGGCGGAAAGAAGACAAGGCAGAGCTACAACGCCGTAGCACGTTTCCAGCTGGAGAGAAGAGCCAGAAACCGTGACTTTTTGAGATGCGGAAGTCAAAGAAAGGCAACGGTACCTGAGCGGCCGAGAAGGGAGAGCTCACCCACTGCATTGAAGCCAGCGGCGGAAGACAGGAGGGCTCAGTGACCCTCATAAAGAAGAAGGAGCAACGAGGCTCAAGCATTGAAGGCGAAGGACAGAAAGCAGAGAAGCGGTGCATAGTACCCATGGTTAGTGCCAGGAAGCATGGAAGACTACAGAGAGCTATGGTGTGATGGGAAGCGGCTACCTCAAGGACAGAGAGGACCGACTGTCACTAATTAGGGTTTGGGTTACTATTGGGACAGGCCCACAGTGTTGTAATGGCGAGACCTTCAGGACGCCTATAAAAGCTTGTATTTTGTATTGTAAAGGGTTGGTTGGTTCATAGGATGAGTCATTAGTTGGTCAGTTGATTATTTTTGAAGTAGACTCAGGAGTCAGTCAGACAGACTGTGTTGTAGCGATCTAGACACCTAGCTTGTCTGTGAGTCATTTGAGTCTGTATGTAACCATCCACAGAGAGGACAGAGAGGGAAGGATATATTGAAAGAAAGGCAATATAGAGATAGAAATAGGCCTGAGATCTAGAAGAGATCTCACGCTGCATATGCGGTGCAACGGACTGTGCTAACTTCCCTCAAGATATATAATAGAAGCACATTTTGGTGGACGTAGCTCCCATCCTGGGGGTGAACCACGTTAAATCTGCATGTTATGTGTTGCATGAATGTGATTGTACTTGCTTATTGTTACTAGTTATCATGCATATAATGTTAGTTGTAGTAAGTGAATGTACGTATTGTTCAGCTCAAGGTAATGCAAGAAGATAGAGATAAGTTGAAGTATTTTAGTAAGCTGCTTAAAGACTCCTTTACGTCTGTTTCTAATGACCATTTAATCACAGTATAACTTCTGGGAAGTAGAGTTTCGCACATCGACATAGTCAACGCTAAGAGTACAAAGTTGTAGTGGTAAGATATCATAGAGAGGCGATATCGCACCGGCAGAGGAGTTGTGGTGTGCGATACTGCGAGCTGAGGGTTTAGCGTTGAGGAGAGGTTGGGTGTCCCGCGGTGCGCAGAGATGCGATAAGGTTGGAGATATTGTGATTAAGTGGAAGTTGTACGACGTGGAAAGAAACCGTGCGACTTGCGCATGGATAAGAATCGCACGGCTAAAAGTGCTGCGAGTAGAAGGGGACGTGCAATGCACCGATATAGCTGACCTGGTGACTCACAGGAGTAAGAGAAGAGAAGTAAGATGCACAGAACCTAGTCCAAGACACTTGAGTCTTGGCCAACCCATTAGATTCACTTTGGGTGAGACTTCAGATCGCTTCACGGTCTGTTGCCAAAAGGGCCAGTGAGTTAGGGGTGTTGTTGATTGATTATAGTAAACCCTGGTATGCCCATGCAATCAACATGGCCCAAAACTTTGGTGGCAAAGTCTTAGCCTCCATCATGCAGGTTGCCATCTTTTTCAGTGATCTATTCTTCCTCTCACCAACACCATTTTGTTGTGGTGTGTAAGGGATAGAATGCTGCATCTGAATACCCACATCTACACAATATTGAATGAACTCAGACTTGACATACTCAACACCATTGTCAGATTTGAGGACCTTGAGTTTCCTCCCATACTGGTTTTCAACCAAATCCTTAAAGACTTTGAAGAGGCCATAAACTTCAGACTTGTGTTTCAAGAAGTAAACCCAGCAATACCTAGAAAAGTCATCTATGAATGTCAATGCATATTTGACCTGACTCATTGACATATGAGGAAATGGGCCAACAACATCACTGTGGATCAAATCAAGAGGTGCAGAGGTTCTCTCATGACTAGATTTCTCAAATTTATGCTCTGGGTGTTTTTCTAAGATGCAACCTTGACAGACTCATTTGGAAAACTTAATCTTTGGTAACCCTATGACCATTTCTTTTTCACTAAGATCAGAAAGATACTTGTAATTAAGGTGGCCAAATATTTTGTTCCAAAGCTTGCTTTCCTCATTAGCATGAATCAGAAGAGTAGAGGGGTTTGAGTAGGGTAGGACGTGTGAGTACATGTGTACCTTCAAAGTGTGATTTGCAATTCCTTTTGCAATGACTTTACCACTTGAGATATCTATGATCTCAACTTCATCAGGGGAGAATATGACCTTCTTTGGAGACCCTGTGTGGGTCATCTGATACACTGATAAGAGGTTAGAGGTAAGACCTGGAACATAAAATACATTGCTAAACTTACCATGGTCAAGATCAATCCTCCCTTTGCCAAAATTTTCAGTGAGAAAGTCATCTCCCAGTAGTATTGGTGGACCTTTCGACATGTCAAGTGAGGTGAATTCCTCCTTGGTCAAAACCATATGTCTTGAAGCTCTAGAATCAATGATGAAACTAGGTGAGCTTGTTGTGCCAGCAACCAATGCATGAACTCTCTCTCTATCTTGTGAATTTGATCCTCCTTCCCTCTTCTTTGAGCTGTCAGGAAGGGAGATGCCATTCTTCTCCAGGAGTTGGGTCAGCATGTCTATTTGCTTCTTCATGCAGGAGCTTTCAGGATGATTTCCCTAACTACAGTATGCACACTTGCTCATTTCTCCTTTGTTCTTCTTCTTCTAGAAGTTCTTCTTGGAGCTTTGGGGATCCTCTGGATACTTGTTCTTGTCTCTCTTTTGCTCAGGTGGATTCTTATCTTTCTTATTGCCTTTTGAATCCACCCTCGAATATCCATCAACTAGAGCTTGGTCTTTGGAAGGTTTGATGGTGCCCATCATTACCAATTTATCTTGTTCTTGTGTGAGAGATTCCATGAAATCTGCAAGGCTAGGCATTTTACAGGCTTGAGCTGTCAACTTTGTGGCATGGAAGGTCGAGAAAAACATTGAATAGTTAGGGCCAAGCTTCTAGAGTATGCCAAAAACAGTTGCGCATCCTTCTTTTCGATCCCACACTGTTTTAGCTGCAAGACAAGGGCTTTGAACTTGGAAAAATAGAGTTGTAGGGATTCAAAGCTATTGGGACTTAGGGAGATCAATTCATTTTCAATTTGATGTCCCCTCATCTCATCTGTCTTACCAAAAATCTAAAAAATCTTCTCCCATACTTCATTTGGTGATGTTAATCCATCAAGATGGAAAAGGAGGTCTCTAGATATGCTCAGACACAAGAGACCATAGGCCTCATCCCTCCTGTTATGCCATTTAATTTTCTTTGCAGCTGCATTGGGATATGTTTCTGTTGCCATAGTCAATTTGTAGAGGCATTTCACTCTCAACAGCATCTCCATCTCTGGTTTGCATTCAAATAAGTTAAATGGAGTCAAGTTGATCTTCTGAGATTGACCCATAGCTCAGAAATTGTCCCTTCAGTCAGCAGAATGCTCCCAGTCAATGATGTCGAACCTGCAATAAAAAATTGGTAGGAGATAAATTGATCTACAAAGGCTTTCATACCATGTGGAAATTGAACCCAGGTGTTAGAACAATTACACTCACAAAAATTGCCAATTACACATGCAAATTACACACAAAGGAGACTGAATATGGAGTGGAACAATAATCTGTATTGAATAAGTGTACAATAGCCAACCATTTGAATCCATAGGCTGCCACAATAAATAATTACATGAGAGATTTGAATGCATAAGGATACAATTCAAATTTGGTCAAAAGCAGGCTTACTAAATCTAAGCAAATCCCTCATAGGTGCATAAAGTAGTTTCCAAATCTATCTAGGAGCTCATGAATTGGAAAAATCAATTAGGAAAGCTAATATATGATGGAATTACAACTCATACATGCTTTTCTTAGGAGAAAAGAGTGGAGGATGGTGAGGACAAAAAACAAGTTAACTTCACCTAGTCAAACTTTCCCAATTGCCTTAAAACTCAGCAAAAGCAGGAAATAAAGAAGAAAAAAAGTAGACATGCACTAGGAAGGCCAACAATAAAGTAGATTTGATTCCAAGTGGTTTTCCAAGTGCGCCATGACTCAAATTTAACAAGTTTGACCACTTTGGATATGTGGAGGATAACTTGCATAAGGTGGAATATGGAAACTAGGCAATTAAGACAAAAATTGGATTAATTAATGTCTAAGGTAGCTAACTATCGATTGATTATTCTAACAGTCTCCTCATTGTGTATCTTTACCTTCTTCAACTAGTTCCTTAGAGTCATGTTTCGATTTATGTTATTCCCTTCAAACAGTTTGGTTAGGGCATCAAACATAGCTTTAGGTGTCTTGAGGGAGGACACCTGTGGTATGAGGTGATCCTTGATTGAATCAGCAATGATCCTCTTTTCCATAACCAACTTCTTCTTATGTAAGGCCTTAGCCTCATCTCTGTCTAGAATTGGAACCTCCTCACTGATATAGGAGTCCAACTCATTTTCTTTCGGGACCAGGGAGATCCTATACTTCCAGGCTCGGAAGTCATCAGCTCCCTCAAGATTTTCATCAAGCTTGGTATGATGAGACATCTTAACTGAGAACCTCAAATGGAAATAAAAAATATTTAGATCTTACCAAGTCAAGATGTCAGATCTGGATTTGGAGCTGAAATTATGCAGTGCTGGTTCAGGAGCAGATTAGGGTTTTTCTTTTTCGAAGTTCTATCCAACCAAATGCTTTGATCTTGATCTCTAAAATTCAATTTTTGGGAGCAAATCAATCCATGCCTGGGCTCACTAAAAAATTCCACATCTGTGAAAAGCCCTAATTTTTGGCAGTAGTGTCGGGTCCAAAACTGAAAAACCTCAGAATTGGATTCTGCTTCGACAGAAAGATGAGCCCTAGAAAGGAGAGTTATTCCAACCTTGTTTTGCTGAAAATATATGGAGAGATATCCACAAATTAGGAAGCCCTAGTTCCTGTATCTACATAGTGTCTTCTTCTCAGGTTAGCTCTGATACCATGTTAGATTTTTAACATTAAGCTAGCATTATATTAGGATCTTTAACTACGAGAATAGCAAGCACAACAATCAAACACAAGAGACAATGAACACAATGTTTTTCCTCAGGGAAACCATAAATGGAGAAAACCCCGCAACTTCCTCAGAGATAGAATCGACACCAAAAGTAAAACCCAAAACAGTAAGATGATCTCCCAACAACAGTAACCTTCTTACTTCCTAGCCCTAGTGTCTTCTTATTCCTCAGTTATGCGCTACAACTGAGTGTGAGTGAGTGTGTGATAAATAGAGAGGCTGGCTCTCTATTTATACTAATTCCCGACTTGACTAAACCCTACTAGTGTCGACAACCCTAGTGAGTCTAACAACCCTAGTACCCACCTTGACTTGACATGACTTGTTTACATTATATAAACTCTTGATCAGAACATCGAGGCATGACATGACTCAATTACATTATAGACACATCCCGGAATAAACATCGGGGTATAATACATAATAAATACAAGTGAATACATTCTAAAGTTACAATTACATCAACATTATTCAGTGTCCATAGTGATCCTATAGATTCCTCTAGCACGTAGCTAGATCTCCATGTCTCCTTTCCATGAATGGAAATTGAACATAGTCAAGAGTTCTACAGAAGAAGCCATCTAAAACTATTGGAGAAAATGATTTTCACCTGTTAAAACTTGCAAATCACGAAAAAAGGGGCACCGTAAGGTCAGACAGCCTGCACATTTTAGGATTTCATCACACCCAGCATAGTTTATCAAGCAAGCTTGACCAACAATTCCTTTACTTGGGGTATTGAGTGGTAAGCCTTGGATTCTAGTGCAGTGCTGGAATTTTGAGCTTTTGCTCAATTTTTCATGCAAGATCTATCAAAAACCTTGTTTTTGAGAGATCTAAGCTTTGTCATGCCATGAGATCTGATACCATATTAATTTTTCACAGTGGTGTAGGAATTGAAAACACAGTCTCACAAAGAATACAGACAAATATGCATAAAATTGGCAAAATGGTGCTGCAATGGGAGTAGCAGATCTGTATAATCAAACGAAAGAATGATGATACAATACAATGATCTTGAAAGATGCATGAATTCCAAGACAATTTGAATTCTCAAGGAGGTCATTCGAATTGAATGAATGGGTGTAGCTTAACTGACTGTAAGCCACAGTAAACACACTAGTTAACCAATTGATCAAGTGCCGATTGACTCAATTGAGTCCTAACTGAAGTCAAAGTACAATAAATGACCGAGTCTAATTGAAATTAGCTCAGACACATGTCACTGCATGCCAACCGACAACTAGTAGTGCATCAATCACCCCAATGAACTTTGATAATGTTAACTGAAGTCAAACTGGCCATCAGAGGTAGTTGGAGGCACCCCTGTTGACTCTAGTTGATTAAATATTAATTAAATAATCAATATAATGAAAAGAGGTGCCTTCACCACTAATATTTAACTGATTGTAACCATCAATTATTAATTAAGTGCATTTATGACACTCAGATCACCCCCGGAGTGCTCCAGTTAGCCTCCCTGAACGAAGGAGAAGGCTTAGTTGGCCTCCTTGACTAAAGGTAGGTGTGGATGTGCTCATGCTGATGTCATATAGTGCTCCCCTGATGTCAATTAAGTCAATAAAACTTAGGATAGTGGTTTAACTAGGCCAAATTGACCAAATTAAGTGTGCATGGTGGGTAAATGTCTTCAATAATTCCAAATATTCCAAATATTAGTATATATTTGTAATAGATATTTTTATATATTCGATGCCAACGATAAATCGTTTGACTTGAGAATCTCCCATTTCGGGAAGGAAAGAAGATGGAATAAAGTAGCTTTTCTCAAAGGCGTTGAGAAACTCATGGACACCCCCAAGAGAATGATGCAAGCTCTCATGTCCTTGTATCACTCTTCATTCTCCCTAAGATTTAAAGAGACCCTTATTAAATGCCTAAGGAAGGAAGAGTATGGCCCAATGATTTACCCCTAGCCTGTCTGGGTGCTTGCAATGCACCTGATAGATATCATACTCTATATTGATTATTTTCCATGGTCATCACATTCAATAAGAGTGCAGGCCTCCAAATTTATTCTGCCAAGGAATCCCACTGGGAAATGAAAGCCAAATAATTAGGTCAATTATATGATAAAGACCCAACATGGTGTTTAACTTCCACGCAGTCTTACCCTTCCCATGTTTCTAGCAGACAACCTCTCTCTCTCTCTCTTAACATATTATCATCTCTCCTATTCATCATTCAAACAACAATGACATTATTATCACAATATCACTTAGAAAATGAATCTATCAAGTCAAAATATCATACTCAATAAAGGCGAAATTTACCTTGTGAAAGAATATGCATTGATTTGCATCATATTAACCCTTTATGTCTTCCTTTATATTTTACATGACACATTTATAGCAATATGTAAGTCCATGGTAAGGATCTTAAAATGGAGATATCTATAAAATACTCTTGAGCAATAGTATGTGTGCCATGATGGTCGTCCACACAACTTATTTTGGCAGGTAATGGTTGTTTTTAGGTGAGAGTCACTATTTTGAAAGTCACTCTCATGTGATATTTTAATTTTTCGTTTGTGGATTTTATGTCAAAGAGATATGGACATCGCAATCAACTATATGTACCTAGTTGTTATTCCCACGATGATATTTTTAGATTTTATATTCCAATCTGTACATGGTTATCATCTAGTAATATCAAAGCATGTTAGTAATATAATGTACACTTTCTCTCACCATAGATCTTCCATAATATAATATTTCAACAAAATAAGAAATACATAGTTGAAAGGAATCAACCTTAGTGCATTTCATACATCACTTGAATCTAAATATTGGCACATATAGTTGTAGGTGGTGATTTGGAATTTTATATTGCATAGAGTTGTGTACATGTTTCTCATCGTAAGATGTTATTGTTTGGATTTTATGTTTCATTAATTTATGAATAAGTGAAAAGGGTGACGACATTAATTTAGAATAATTTTTATTTCTATAGCTAATATGCATATATATATATATATATATATAACAATAAATAATTAGAAAAATATTAAAATACATAAAAAAGTTAAAAATAAAAAATTTAGGTCAAACATAAAATGATAAACATAAAAATTCTAAAATTTTTAACAATATACAAATATAGTAAACATAAAAGAATGTTATAAAATTAATGTGTCTTTAAAACCGAAGGGAGCTGCTGTCGCAGCCAAGACTTCTTCTTGATTTTTGCACAATGGGACCTGGCGCATTCGGTTTGGAGGGAAAGGTAGGTGTTTGTTTCAAGCTGTTAAACTTATCATAAAAATTGCTTATTTCACACACTCCTCTCTATTCTAGATCATTAAGATAGTCTAATTTTAGAGGGGTGAACCACTGAAAGGGTCGAGCCTCTCTCCCTATTGCGCACCATTACATAAAGACGCATATTTATATCTATATACATAAACTTATAAGATTAAAATAAAAGCATAAAATCTGTTTTTGTAAATAAATCAAATTTAAAAAATATATAAACAAAAACAATTTAGCAATAATAACAAAAGAATTATGATAAAAATACAAAAATAAAAATAAAATAAAATTAAAAACTAAAAACATATAAATAAATAAATAAAAAGTATTATGTAACAAATAAAATCATTAAAATTATAAATGAATTTGAAATATTCAAAATTTTATGATTATTACACTAACTTGTTTTTGCAAGTCACTCAGAAACAGGTTTTGATAAGAAGGGTTGCCACTTTCAGGTATAAAAGCATTTCATTTTTTTTCTTTGACTTGGTTTGTTAAGCACATATTTTTCTGTATTTTCAATTCTCTCACATGTTGGTTGTAGGAAAATGCTAACCTTTTGTAGATTTAAAGATGAACGAATGGTGTGCAGAAATAATTTCCAGAATTGCATAATATTTTTAGAAAAAAATGTTCCATTGAAAGCTTGAAGGAGTTGAGTTTTCCCTTGTGTATGTCATGACATTTTCTACCAGAAAGAATCCTTTCAGAAATCAATTACGCCATGTCATGATTACTTATCCTTCTCCTTCCAATCTTATTCACCATCCATGTTAGGGTCTATTGTTTTCCTGCCTTATATATCATGGATTTCCGCATGTCTACCTTTCTGAGTCGCACACATTTTTCCTCACTTTCAGTTTATTTTTTCATTATAAATAAAACCAAACAGCTTCCTTTCCATGACTACATTGCTTCGTTTTCCCTTCTATAAAGACTGTTTGACCGTGAGATCTTTCATTTGTAGTCCTACCACTCATTATGTACAACTCGTGTTGGTTGATGTGGGATTCCTTAAGGCCCACCTCTCAACAAGTCTTTCCTCATCGACCTCAGCATATTATTTGGGATAGAGACTAGAGTTCATTTTTAGTACCTTGAGGCTTGCATCCCTTAATGGCAAGTTCTCTCGTGGATAATCATGGGAATACATCAAATGTCCCTTGATCCTTAGATCTTGCAAGTGACTCAACATCAGCTCATCTATTCGCACTTTGCACGATGTACTTGGGTACCTTGGCACTCATTGACATCAATGGTGAGATTTCCTCATTGGTTAACGACGTTCATCAATGGTCAGTAATCCAATGATTTATTTTCATGTTCAACATCGACACATTTATTTGCATGGTAAGAATTGTACCATCGAGTTTTGTAGCAGGTGAATACTATATACTTTGCATGAATCCATCAGTAGTTTTACAGCAACATACTTTAGCCATATGAGAGTACCACAATTCTACTTTCAACTCTCATCTTCTACTTCATCCAACTAAGCAGTAGTTCAGATCCTTCACTTCAAATTCTACTATCCAACAACAACCACATTTCTATGGCATGGTTCATCAACTTTTTGGGTAAGTGGAGGTATGTTTTTTTCTAATCTTTAACCATGTAATTCCTTAAATGCTAAAAAAATGAATAAATTTGGAAAATTTCCTCACCATGTTACATTCCCTTTCTCCTTTTCATAAAACTAATAGATCTTAAGTTGGGGAGGGGGGGTGGGGGGAATAATTCATTATCATTTTACATATTTCATCATCTCATTTACCATTAATCAACATGCCTTTCCCAAAGTATGCTATATATATTGGCATGATTCATAATATGAAGAAAAGGCTTTCCAATATACATTGATGGTTCATCATTTCCAATGCATGTATACTTCGAAAAAAATATTATGTATTGCAGAAAAAATACAAGTAAAAGAAATGAATGTTGTTATCACAAGAATCAACATTTGTTATGGCTGTCACATAAGAACCAACCATATATATATATATAAAGAGGAAAAAAAGGAAAAGAAAAGAATTGATGTCACTCATGCATTTCAAATCATGGAATGATTTAATGTTACAATCATCATGTAAATCCCAGCCACAAAGCCAAAAGTTTTAAAGAGAATCAATGCATAGTTGCATGAGTACATGCAACGAGTCAAGTTGGGGGTAATGTTGAGCCCCAAAAGGACCACATTTTATTTATCTTTCCTATACCATTTGTCACCTTATTCCTATCCTATCCTTCCATAAAACCATTAATATTCACCACTTTCATAATAAATATGGGTTTATATTACCATTTTACAAATCATTTATTTTTGAGTATCTTGAGTGAATCTATGGTTAATTATTGAGAAAAATAACATATTTTCATTTTACTTTAAAGTTGGGTGAGTTTCGTGATGCTTACATGTGTATTTGAAGACTTTAACAGGCTCAAAATTGACCACCTAGCCTCAGATTCGAATTTCATCTTCTAGATGTGATCTAACTTCAAGGAGAAGATCATGGAGATATGGAGAGAACATCTCATCCAATATTTGTTGAGGATTTGAAGGGATGAGTTGTATATTTGTTGAGGATTTAAAGGGATGAGTTGTAGATTTGTTGAATATTTTGAGGGATAAGTTGAGAGAATAGTGGATATGTAATTATGATCAGTTATCTTGAATTCATGTATAAATAGGAGGGCTCTCTCCTCATTTTGGTTAGAGGCTTCTTTAGTGGTTTGGCAATAGAGAACTGGTTCATCTTTTTAGTCTTGGATTTGATCCTGTTGTAATAGATTTCATGCTTTAGAATAGATAGTTTTATCTCTTCATATTTTGATGTCTTGTTTATGAATTAGTAGTATTGATTTTATGTGAGCTCAAAAGCTAATGTTGATTGCTTTCTATCAGTTTATTTTCTACACTCTTATGCTTTTCTAGATTAGGTTTATTTCCATGTCAATTCCTGCCTTTGCAAGATTAATTCAATTTCAATTACATGTATTTTTTATTTAAGTCACTTAGAATATTAGATTAAATTATCTATATTCTTCCCCTACATATATTTTGTTTGCACCTCAAAATATTATGCTCTCTTTGGGTTGACAATTAAATCATTGGATATATGTTATAATTTGTTTAATATTTCCCCCCAATACTACTTTTTACCTATACCTTTAATACTGGACTGCGTAACCTATGCGATTGCTTCAGAAAGCAGGCTCATGTCTTCGTCAGCTAAGTTGACCATGTTAGCCACTTTATCAGCTTTGTGCTTCTTGTGATGCGACTGAGGCTACTCCTTCTCCTATTATCTATGTAGGTTCTGCACATCCTTGTTAGTAGGTGTGTCTTCTACATCATCTTGTTCATATCCCTGATCACTTTCATCATCGTCTTCGTCTATCACTTGCAACTAGTTTCCTTTCCTATCGCCCCTATCATTACCGTGGTCATTATCTTGGCCATTGCCTTAACCATTTCCTTGGTTGCTTCCTTGGTTATCTTCTTGGTCCATTTCCACATCGATCGAGGAAATCCATTCCTCAGGCCAATCCATGATGGATGCTTCCACATCTGAGTTAGTAACCATAAAAAACATTCGATGCGCTTGCTTTGTGGGATCCTTCCGCGGCTCTAGGATAATATTGTGGACACCATCCTATAATCTTATGAAATATGCATACTTTTGGATTATCACAGCTCGCAATCTATGCTGGTGTTTTATTAATTCTCTTAGTGCTTCCACATGCAGAAAGAACTCTATTTTATTGTCCTTCTATCAGATCTTGTCTTCCTTATCCTCCCATAGGTTTTGGTACTTGGAGCCATGGAAAAGTACTGGGAAATCCAGTGGCTGGAAATCGGGTGGGTTTGACTAAACAATAATATAAATTAAAATGAGAAACTAGGAGTAGTGGAATTTGGCCTTACTTTCCTCCTGCGCTTTCTCAACATCCTCTAGCAGCTCATTCAATAAATACTGTGACCAATTGAAAATAACTCATGCTGCACACTGTTCCGCAAGTTCCACTGTCCCAATAGTGCACTTTGTAGGCCGCATATTGTGTAGCAGGTTACAAGATAAAATATTTGCAGTGAACCTCACCGTGTTGTTAGTTATAGAGGAAATCAAGAATCCTCTATTTGCGTGTTGGAGGTCATATTTTTCCTTCATCTTCGCAGTATCTATATTTGCGTGCTGATATGGTGCAGGGTCATGTCCTTGACAAAGGATACCCGTTATCATTGAAATGAGCTCAACATTGATATAATAGGGTATGTCGAACCATAAATTGCTTCCATGCAAGAAGACCATGATTTGTCGTACATATGTGCCCGCTTTCTTACTCTAGCCAAAATGCGCCATGCGCAGTAATTGATTGTCTCATGCTTTCGATTCCTTGAGCCCACTCCATTGTAACTACAAGTTATGGCTCAGGAGAAATGATCAGAAGCATGATCATGTACTTGTGTCTTTCTAGGTGTGCTTGTCTCCTTGTATAATTATCTTCAAACTATAGTTTCAAAAGCTTCGGGATGATATTCATCAACAATGGAACTCCAGTAGGGATTTGGGGTGCAACCAAGAAGGAGCATGATTTCATCAGGAAATTTACTTCAAGCACCTCTACTCTCCTTGGATGAACATATGGTGGTAGCAAATTTTTCTCTTCTATGGTGGCGGTTGCTTCTCTTTGTGGTGGCGGAGCTGGTGCATCCTTGTTGGCCTTACGATTCTTTGTGAATTTTGGCACCCTGAACTGAGGGAATGATTTTCCTAGGATGTCTCTTTTCGACACAAATGGTTGTGTAAATGCAACTTGTGGATTAGTGGGTGTATTTTGAACCGGGGCCAACGTAGAGGCCAAACCGAAGGCTGAAGCAGGGGCTGAACTGGATGTAGCAACAGTCTGTGGATTTGACCGCACCATTGTTTCTGTTTCTTCCTCTTGTTGTTGTACATCTAATGATGTAATATATTATACTATATGGAAAGGTGAGACGATGGTAACGTCGAACTGTTCACTAGTTCTAGAAATCAAAATTACCATCGACTTCGGCTCTCACAATCATGAACTATGGTTCGCTCTTCTTCTCTCTGTACAAGTTAAAGGATTCTTGACAACAAAGGCTCATATTTATAGGGATGCGCTCATTTTGCATGTGATCATTCAATGGCAAATCAACGTCTTGTCTATCACATGGGCATCTCATTCGACGCATTCCAACATTAACTCATGTACTTGAGTTCTAATATGTACCTGTCAAGGCAGTTATGGGGAGGATGACAAATGGGACAAAAAAAAATGCCGCCATTCTCCTAGGACTTATAGAATTAATGATACCTCGCTATCATAACCACCTAAATATTTTTTGGTATCCATGCTTCAATGATGTCTAGCTATCCACTCCACCTTTATTATGGGATTTTCCTACTCCTATCACAGACGTGCGATTAAATAGTTTCATTTCCTCTTTTTCTCTTTTTTTTTCATACTTGTTCTTTCTTATGCAGTCGTGTCACATCCAACATGGTAAGGTTTTAGGTGGCTTCCATTTATCATCCCTGTGACTAACGTTCCATTCAGCTTATATAATTTCACTGTGCCAGCCTCCATGATGTGCATGATCACATATGACCCTATCCAATGTGTCTTCAATTTTCCTAGATTCTTCAAAATTTGTTGTTGTACAGCAAAATAAGTCCTCTGAATTCAAAATGTTTATTTCTTATATGGAAATCATGCCATGCTTTCTGTCTTTGCTTCTCCGTGTTTTAAAGAAGTCCTATGACGAAGCATTCCTCTTCTATCTGAACATGTTGTGACAACCTTTGTTTGACAACATCTACATCGGTCATTTCTGTTAGTGTGGAAATTCTTGGGCTCGACGCAATATACTCCATTAGCACAACATATTATTTCCCATACACTAATCTACATGGAGTGGGTCATGTCAGTCGCTTGCAAGTTGTACGGTACACCCATAGGACAGCTGAAACTTTCTGATCTCAATCATCTCTATGTTCATTACATACTTTGGTTAATTCATTTTCCAAAATATTGTTGAATGCTTCAACCATTCCATTCTCCTAAGGATGATAGGGTGTCATCTTTCTATGCTGAATCTAGAATTCTGCAGTAAGCTCATCAATCATTTTGTTAACAAAATGCGTACCTTGGTCACTTAGGAGAATTTCTGGACATCAAAATCTGGTCACCACATTTTCAAATAAAAACTTTGCCACATTCATAGTGGTGCAATATTTAACAGGCGTGGCTTTATCCCATATGGTTAAGTATTCTATCACTGTGATAATGTAACGTGCACCAATCCATTTTCCTGGCAGACTGATAGGACCAAAAGAATCAACGACCCACTTATCAAATGCTTGAAGGGTTATCTATGGCGCCAATTGCATCTCGTCGCGTCTTGAAAATTTTCCTGTTCTCTGGAAAATATCGTAGCTTTGGGAAAATCTCTTAGTATCCATATGTATAGTTGGCCACAATAAGCCAGTTTGCAATATCTTGCACAGATTTTTCTTTCTAGCATAGTGTCCTCCTGCGACACTGGCATGTGCTTCACTCATTACCCAATATCATTCATGGTCAAAGAAACACTGTCGCAATATTTCATCAGGGCCCATCTTATATAGTTGTCCCATGATCAACACATAATCAGTGACTTTGATGACCAAATGTTTCTTCTTCTTAGTGATGAACCTTTCGGGCGCATAGCATGAGTGATAGCTTCAAAAATTTTATCAACCATGATGACTGCAAATAGTTGCATGTCGAGCCAGTTGTCCTCCAAGATGGTTGGTTCTTCACCATTTTCTATCCTCAACAAGTGATCAGGTCCCACATTCAGTCGACTAGGTTTAACAATGACCTATAAATAAAATTCTTGAAACAGGAGGATCCATCGACATATCTTCCCCCCCAACACCGGCTTGTTGACCAGGTATTTATAATGATGAATGGTGAGTGTACATTTTAAAATGTCCACCCAACAAGTAGTATCGGAACTTCTGCAACACATATACCATGGAAAGGCCTTCCCTCTCTGTCATCGTGTAGTTTCTATGTCGTTGATAGTTTTCTACTAGAAAAATCAATAGGGTGGTCAAGTTCTCCCTCACCTGATTGCGTCAAGACTATGTCGAGCGCGATAGATGATGCATCGACATGAACATAGAACTACTTATTCCAGTTGGGGAATACCAATATTGTCATGGTGGCCATCTTGTTGTTTAATTTGTTTAATATTTCTTGACAATCTTCTGTCCACTGAAACTTTCCATCTTTATTAAACATTTTCTCCATAGGTGTAGTTATCTCTACATATCCTCCGATAAATTTTATGTAATATCATGTGTGTCCTAACACTATCCAAGGTAAATCACAACTTTCTATGGGTCAACCAAAATTCCATCACGACACACAACATGTCTCAATAGTACAAAAAATGGTGCGCAAAAAATATATTTCTTTGAATTAAGCGTGATATAATACTGGCGACATTGTCCTAGAATCATGCGCAGACTCTTAATATGGTCTCTTACTAGACCAAACAGAATCCAATCATCAAAGTAGACCTCAAGAAATTTATGTATGAAATATTTAAAAGTAGAAACCACTATTCTAGAAAAAATAGCAGGTGCATTCTTGAGTCCAAAGGGCATTACTGCATACTGGTAGCATCCCCATTCTGTGACAAAGGTCATTTTGTGTCGATCCTCCTTCATAATTCTGACTTAATGATAGCCAGAGAAGTCATCAGTGAAAGAATACATATCTTGTCCTCTGACGCTTTCCAGTACTTCATCTGTAATGGTGTTGGGAATGGATCGTGCAAGAATGCATCGTTCAACTTCCTTAGGTTGACACAGATCCTAACTTTTTATGTTGTCTTCTTATCTTAGATCACTACAGGGCTGATCCATTCTGATTCCTTGACAGGTTCAATGATTCTTGTGTCGACCATTCAATCCAACTCATTTTTCACCTTCTCTTTATACCTTGGATTCAACCTATAAGGTCATTGCTTAACTGGTTTATCTTCTGGTTTTAGGGGTATTTTCATCTCCCCCAAATCTCCTACTATTCCCTTCATCTCTGAGAAGTTGGTAGGGAATAGGTCCTGAAACTCATGCATCAAGTCTGTGATCTTTGATACCATTTCATCATCCCAATAATATCCTATATTGGTGAACTTCGGGTTTTCCGGTGAACCAATGTTAACTTTCTTGATTTCTAGCGGATCGAGGAAATTTTCACTTGAAATACCACTTCCTTCGACTTCATGCATACCCTTTGACTCTGCTATGTTAATGTTAGTTGGATCATCATCTAGTTCTCTAGCTATATTGTAACAAGCCATCCATTGCTGGATGGTCATGATGCACTAGTGGGAGCTTGCCACTTCGACAGGGATTTTAGCAAATATTTTATTTTTGATCGTTTGAAGCGCAACATCAACTGTCGGCTTCTCATTAGCAAATGCAAAGGTGTGCATGAATTGTTTAACCACCTCGTCCCAATCTTGAGTTCCTTGTTGCAAATCCATGGATGTATACCAAAATTTGGGTGTCATTTACAAAGTGTGTATGAAATGATGGACCCATTCCTGTCATAGGTATTCTTCAAATTCCATGCAACACTGATGAAGGTGCTCGACAGGGTTTGACAACCCTACGTACTTCTGATTTATGACGATTACTTCTTTACTGAATCTGACTTCCAACAACCTTCTGCACTGTGGTCATTTGTTGAGGCCTGGAAAATTGTAGGTAACAATAGTAGGTATTCTCCGCAATAAACGTTCCCAATCAGCTCATTATTGTTTGGTATGGGGAATCCGTTCGGTTTACGGTCTAGCTACCATAAACTGGATGGATTCCCCATACCAAAAAATAACAAGCTGATTGGGAACGTTTATTGGGGAGAATCCCTACTATTGTCACCTGTGATTTTCCATGCCTCAATAGTGTTGGCAATAGAAGGAGGGACACCAGTGCATGGCTGGTCGAGGAAATTTATTTTCTTGATATTACTCCACTGGTGAGAGTTCTGAAACCAGTTTTCCTCAAAAATCCACTCTTAAAGAGAAAGGAAAGGGGTATCTTTATCCTATTGATAACGAGGTGGTAAATTATTTAAGGAGAATCATAAGGGAATATGAAAAGAACATTGGAGGATTACCCATTATTCCTGCCTTACCTCGTAGAGAGTTCCAGAAAAAGGATCACCCTTATTTAGAAGATTCAGTATTAGTAGAATATTTGGAAGAATTGGTAGACACAACCTTACAGGAATTTGAACACCCTTTAAATCAGTTGGGTTCAGATTCACCTCACTGATCACCTTGTCAGACCCCTGTCCATTACCCACCTCATACTCCACTCAGAATCATGGCCAACATGAATGAAAATCATCCACCTCCAAAACCTTCTTGGAGGGACAAATATCCTTTAAAATTGACACCTCCATTGCATGCTATGCCTTAGAATTTTGACAAATCCTTACCCAAGTTTGAACAAAATGAAGGAATTCTTGTGGATGATAATTTGCAGAGTCTTTATCTAGATTTAGAAGGATTGCAAGCAGCAGAACATGAAGATGTAGTCTATAGATTATTCCCGCATACCCTGAAAGGAAAGGCAGCCTCATGGTACTTTTCCTTGCCAACAAACTCAATCACAAATTGGAATATATTTGAGAGACTGTTTAGAAACAAATACGAAATCCATAAAACTCACGTAGCTTTAATAAAAGGATTAATTTCCCTCAAAAAGGAAAAGAAAGAGAGGGTACATAATTTCACTCAGAGGTTTGTTGCCTACCTGAATAAATTCGATGTAGCTGATAAACCATCTGAGAATGCCCTAATTGAGTACTATACCTCAGCTCTTGGGCCTGACCTAGCCATTTTCACCAAGAGATCAGTTAGGCTCACTTTGGTAGGTACTTATGAAGAGACTGAGAAGGTGGAGGCAGAGATGGAGAGTATAGAACACTACTTTGTGCAGTCATAAGAAAAAAATTACAGAAATAAAAATCCTCTTGTTAGAATATAATCCATAGGGATTATATATTGTAAATAAATAAATAAAGAAGAGGAAGTTGAACAGTAACGTAGGAATATGGATAGGCGGGTCGGAATCTCAACCACCGCCTGAAATGTATAAATATATGCATTGGCATTGGAATAATATTGAATCGGGAGTTATACCTAACAAGTGGTATTAGAGCTTGGCTATTTGCCTTCCATAACTCCTGGCTGCATTGCATGCCTGCCATTCTGCCTGTGTTATCAGAGCGCTGCCATTCTGCTTGCTAGTCCATTGTCATTTTTTCTGCCAGTCGCATTCATTGTGTGCGTTTCTCCTCCAGTCTCTGCGTGCATGCGTTTCTCTTATAGCATGGGTGCCGTAAGTATGTGCGTTATTTTTCAATGGGTCTAATTCGAGGTATGAGAAATCCATAGATCCTTCATTTTGATATCTTCTTTGCATCTCCGCTTTTGAAACAAAGGATTCTGCAACGTGTTCAAGACTCATTAGAGGAAATTTGGGGTCTAAAATGGGCCTTATAAGAAAACGTGCCAAAATAAGTTTTTGTGAGTTGGAATTCAAGAACCAATAAAATTTCAATAAAATAAGTCAACCATAATGGTTGAATTGACATATTTGTCATTAAAAAAAGCTACTTTTTTTGTTCGTATTTTCGACATATCTCATTGTGTTTTTACTCAAATTTTGATCGGGAGAGCTCATTGGATGAGGAATTTGATTCCGCATCCAACGAGCTCTCCCAATCTAAATTTGAGTAAAAACACAGGGAGATATGTCGAAAATACGAACACAAAAAGTAGTTTTTTTCTTTCTTCCTCCAAAATTAATCAATATTATTTTATTATTTTAACTATTATTTTATTATTTTCCTTAGGAGGCCCATTTTAGACCCCAAAATTCCTCTAATGATCATTCAGGACTTCAGTAATAGTAGCGGTTATCACCTCTGCCTGTTTTGATGACAGACCTTGTGCCTCCAATCGCCTAACCAAAGCCAGAGTATCCACAAGAGAAGCTCGTTTTCCATTTTCCTTGAAGAGATCTCCCATGTATCGAGTCTCTGTATCCCATCATTCAAGGCCACTGAAGGCGAAAACCTCATACGAAAATCTGAGCCACGGCTTTTATCATCCAGATTAACCCTAATCCGTGTTAGCATTTGAAAGAGACACAGCTGGCAGATAAAGACGTTCAATTGTCCTTGAACACGGTGGATTAGTTCTTGGGAATACTATTCTCCTATACTAGAGTTGACTGAGTGTATAGTATTTCTCAAAGACATTACACCAGAATCGCTGTCAAGAGCTTCTAGTGCGCATACCTGTTATATTCCTCTCATCTACTACAATCTACGTGAGAAGGATCATAGTGATTGAAGTGACTATTTTCATTTTGTGAGACTCTAATTTTAAGTCCTATAACTGAGTTCTCTCATTATGCATTCATAATATTCTGATGAGTGAATACATAGAGATAAAGCACTAATGTTGTACATATTCTACATGGAGATATTCTGAGCCTGCGTGGAGAGTGAATCTGTTGTATGAGCCTGTACATTGGAGTCACTGTCGAAAGTCTTGTGAGAAGCCAAACGTTGTATTATGGAGAAGTACTGCTGCATGTTGGAGACTGCTGAAGACTTCCCTCATTCACCTTGGAGACTGCTGCATGTTGGAGATTGCTGAAGGCGTTGGAAGAGTCGTGGAGGCTTCCTGCGTGAAGACTAGTATCTGCTAGAACGTGGAGGTATAAAGGTGATGAGTATCTACGTGGAGACTGCTCTCTTCAAGAGCCTGCGAGTTTTCTGAATACCCATTGCTACAGTGAAGATTCACGCCTTTCTGAAACTGCGTGAAGGTAAAAAGCTGCATATTTTTTGTGATGTCTCTAACAGTTGGAGACTACATAAAACCTAGATTTACCCTAGATTTTGGGTGAAGTTTGGAGTGAAAAAAAAAAAATCTATACTGTACATGGATCAACAGAAGTTTTGCAGAGATTATCTATTGCATTTTTATTTGTGGAGTTTCTTTCCCATTTGAAAAGTTGAAGTGCTACAATTTACATGAAGTATGAAGAGTTGTGTCTTCTATTTTTCCAAAAGTGTTGGAAGCTTGTTGCATATATGTTGAGTATATGCTGCGATATGTGTTGAGTATATGCTGTGATATATGCTGTGATCAGTGGTGATAATATTTATGCTGAAGACTGCATGAATACTACGTGGAGGTAAACTATTGGAGCTGTAACTGTTTGGACCATTACTAAGACCTCCCATCTTATTGACAGCATATGTTCTGTGTCATTGTATCTTTTTAAAAAAATTGAAGTTGAAATATTAAGATTGTAACTCACCTTGGCAGAGACTGTAGGCCTGCAAGGTTATTATTTTCCTATTTCTCTTTGTCATTATTGTAAATCACACTAACAATTGAAAAAAATGCAATCTATAGTATCTGTAGTTGGTGTCACTCTCTCTGGAAAAGAGAGAGGCAGAGGAAGAAGAAACTTCAGAGGCAGAGGGGGCAGAAACAACTTCACCAAAAGATCAGATTTGCAGTGCAAGCATTGTGGAAATACTGGGCACACATCAGATCAGTGTTGGGCTTCATGGGACTCCATCAAAGACAAGCATAACCAGAAGAAAGATGACAGTAAAAATCAAGATGCTAGTAAAACTTCTAATTCTTCTCATTGTATTGTTGCACATTGTAATCTTGGAATTAATGAAATGCTTCACTTTCATCTTACAAAGATTGTTGGCTGCCTGATACTGGTGCAACATCACACATGACATTTAGAAAAGATTGTTTTGAAGAACTTAATGAAACAATAGATGGCATAGTTTACTTTGCAGATAAGTCAAGTATTAAACCAAAGGGAATGGGCACCATTCGACTGAAGATGCCTGGATTCCCTGATTTCTTGTTGAAGAACGTTCTTTATCTTCCAGAGTTGCAGAGAAGCCTGCTGTCCATGGTGGAAATTCGACAGCAAGGCCATTCCATCCACATGTTTGATGGAATCGTTGAAATAAGAAAGTCCTCTGACAACCAAGTCATCATGACTGGATACGAAGATGGAAAGCTGCTGACTTAGCTCAAGGGTTCATCCGTAAGATTTCAGAACTATGCCTACCTCTCTCAGCATGGAGAAGGTAATTTGTCATCTAGTTCATTGTGGCATGCAAGATTTGGTCATCTAAATTATAACAGTCTTCGTTTGTTGAGAAAGAATGGTGTATTTGGTTTACCCACCATTCCCAAAGAGAAGAATAAATGTGATGCATGTATATTAGGGAAATATAGTAAGCTACCATTCCATGAATCTAATTTCAGAGCAAGTAGGAAATTAGAATTAGTACATTCTGATTTATGTGGCCCAATGCCAACTCCTTCATCAAATGGGAATAAGTATTTTATGACATTTGTTGATGAATACTCAAGAATGTGCTGGATTTACTGTTTAAAGACAAAATCGGAAGCATTTCAAACATTCAAAGACTTTCATGCATTGATAGAAAAACAAGCACAATAAAAAATTAGTACACTTCGTACTGATAATGGGAAAGAATACACTTCAAATTCTTTTGAAGATTATCTTCGCCAACATGGAATTGCACATCAAACTACAATTCCCTACAATCCTCAACAAAACGGTGTAGCAGAAAGAATGAATAGAACCATAATGAATATGGTTCGCTCAATGATGTTTTTCAAGAATGTAAAACTAATGTTTTGGGGTGATGTAGTAAAATGTGCAGCCTATTTGAGAAATAGAAGTCCCTCAAATGCGCTTGATAAAAAGACTCCACATGAAATGTGGTTTGGCCATCTCCCTTCAGTCAGGCATCTTAGAGTTTTTGGTTCCACCTGTTATGCCTTGATTCCAAAGGAGAAAAGAAACAAGCTTGGTGCTT
>LPNX010929350.1:0-40731 GCA_001517045.1 Pseudotsuga menziesii | reverse complement strand
ACATCCTAAGTACATATTCCTATCTCAGAAAAAATATGTTGGAGAACTACTAAACAAATTTTGCATGACAGAATGCAACCCTATATCTACTCGAATGGAATAGAAAATGAAGCTCAAATCAAGCAAAGGAAAAGAATTTGAGGATGCGACCAAGTATCGACAACTTGTAGGAAGCCTTATCTATCTTACAACAACTAGACCAGATATTTCTTATGTTGTTGGCATACTTTCAAGGTTCATGCATAAACCTTGTGAAGGACATTGGTCAGCTGCAAAAAGAGTTCTAAGATACTTGAAGGGGACTCAAGATGTTGGACTCAAGTACTCTAAAGTGGATGACTTCAAACTTATTGGGTACTCAGACTCAGATTTTGATGGTGATAAGGAGACAGGAGTATCAACTTCTGGCTACACTATGAGTCTTGGATAAGCAGCTGTCTCATGGAGATCACGCAAACAGTCAGTTCCAGCAGATTCAACAACAGAAGTAGAATATGTGGCTTCAGCTGAAGAAACAAAAGAAATAGTATGGCTCAGGAAGATACTTGAAGATTTGCAAGAAAAACAAGAGCACTCCACACCATTATTGGTTGACAATACTTCTGCAATCAAGCTGGCTAAGAATCCTAGATTCCATGATCGAACCAAACACATCAACAAAAAGTGTCATTTGATTCGAAATCATGTAGAGACCAAGATAGTCCATCTTCGACATTGTTCCACAAATGATCAAATTGTAGACATCTACACCAAAGCGCTTGGACGAGAAAAGTTTGAAAGATTCAGAAACATGCTCGGACTTACGAACACCCCTTCGGATTAAGAGGGGGATTGTTAGAATATAATCCGTAGGGATTATATATTGTAAATAAATAAATAAAGAATAGGAAGCTGAACAGTTACGTAGGAATATGGATAGGCCGGTCGGAATCTCAACCACCACCTGAAATGTATAAATATATGCATTGGCATTGGAATAATATTGAATCGGGAGTTATACCTAACACCTCTATTACTAACTGTTGTAATATCACAAATCACATAAGGTTACCAATAATACATACTAAAAAATATATATCTATAAATCAGAAACAGGAGGCAAGAACATATAGGACAACAGATTACATTAATCCAATGAGTTCATACAAGGCAGAGAACTGAACTGAGTTCTCGTTTGGCTCAACAGCCTAATATATACAATTTACAAACAGTTACAAAATAACTACCTGTCAGTTCGGTGAACTGACACGACTCTTAGCTAGCCGACTTAATCATCTAGTTTATTCAGCCGACCGACTTAGTCGGCCGATCGACTAAGTCGGTCTTCTTTCAAGTCGACTTGTGTCGACTTGCTCCTTCTACATCTCCCCCACAAACAAAACGTTTCTTCGTCCTGAAGAAACAGGGAGGCAAAAAAATGATGTCTCTGTCAGTATCTTGTCAAAATGCTATTGTGGAGGGCTATGCAGACGAATGGTTGGCCTTTTTTGGACGCAGATCTCGATAATGGCTGGAGTGGTGATGGCAAGGTGATGCTGAAAATCCTCCCAAATTTGCAAATCTTTCTGGATGTCGATCGTTAGTGTAGTTAATAGTGACAGGACTGACATCTTTTCAGAGAGTGGGACTTCCGTGATCTTCTCCATGTTGGGGCCTAGGATCTGGTCCTGTTCGTCAGCTGTGTCGATAAGTCTTTTCATCTGTGGGCAGATGATGTCGAATTTCTCCAAGTTTGGAAGGACTTGTTGGACCCACTGGTGTGCTTCTTGTTCCAAATTTTGTAGCTTGGTTATCTCCAGCACAATTTGTTCTTCTATCGTCTGCCTGAGTGCTGCCTCTATCATCTTCTTGCCCTCCAAAGCCTGAATGCCTTGACGAGGCTGTCAGGTCTGTTGATAGACTTGCCCATAGTGAGTAGGCCAGTATCTTAAGAATTCTTCGGTAACAACAGATTCCTCCATGTGGTCCTGCAGCACTTTGTATGCCTCTGAGAATGCAGTGTGTTGTGCTAGTAGTAGTCGGGCAGTCTCTTCCTTCTGGTCTTCCTTAGTCTCTTGGAGATGGGCCTGGACAGTCGATACCAGGGTTTCGAAGAGATGATAGGCTCTTTCCAACGGTCGATCTGTGTCGACTTCACTAGGGCCTGGTATCACGGACTGAGCTAGAGCCCTACATTTTCCGAGGAACTTGACCTATTATGCATTTTTGTTCGAGAGCCCTTTAATTTTTCATGCCATCCATGTCTTTGCTTCCTTGGCCAGAGTCTTGAGGAGTTGGCCGAATTCTGTGTCAGTCAACGAGCTTGCATCTTTGAAGCTGATTCGAAGTCTGGAGGGATTATGCTCTTTCTTCTTCTTTTGTCGTTCTGTCTCTTTTTCCTGGGTACCTGCAGCAGTGGAGGGGGTTTCGGTGGTTGGAGGGTTTGAACTCGACGGTTTTTCGGGCTGGGGAGTTGGTATGGTTGCTTTTGGTTGAGAGGATGTAGTTGGTTGGGGAATATCTGGCTAGGAATCAGGGAGTGGTGGGGGTGGAGGGGATGGTGATGGCACGGGTGGAGATGGAGTGGGGGAGTGGTCGGGGGTAGTGGGTTTAGCAGAAGTGGGTTGTGGGATTTCGCAAGAGATATCTGCTTCCGACAGTGTAGTGGGTCGGTCATTCTGGGTTTCTGGGTCAATTTGCTCTGTGACAGATTGAACTTCTCCAATGATGTCACCTTCTTGGGTGTTTTGGATAAATGTCGATGTGGTTTGTGCATAGACCTTCTTACTTGCATATAGAGGAACCGTTGTTTGGATATTCTGCGCTGACTGAAACAGCTCAGGCAATGTCTCAAAGAAAGCTTTGAGCTCCTTGTCTTTTTCGACTTTTGTTTTGACTGTCTCTGGTATTTCTCTTTGGTATAAATTGAGGGGGCTGATCAACTGCTGTGCCGATGCTTGCTCCTCGACTACTGGTGTCAGGGATGGGGGTGGGGGGGTCGACACAAGGTCGATGATGTCTTCAGGAGTCGTCGTTATTTTGGATTTCTTTGGTCGACCTTCAGGGGCGTCTGCTTCAAGAAATAATTGAAACTGAGTTTCAACTGGTACTTTGTTGGCAGCAGCATCCTCAACAATGTCGACGGCTGCAGCTACTAGCTCTTCCTCATTGTCAGACGAATCGACGATAAGCTTACGTTTACCTTTGCCCTACTGTACTTTTTGTGCTCTGATTTTCCTTCTAGAGATAGCTATCTCAGCAGCCAATTTCTTGATAATGCCTTTTGACAAAGAATATTTAGGGTTATCTTGCTCGGTTCCCTCCGTCGGTACCTAAGTTGGGGCGACGCTTGCTGGAGCCGAAGGGTTTGCTTGTTGTTGTGGTTGTAGTTCCGTTGGCTGTTGCTCTTTCGATGGTTGTTCTTGTGGCTGCTGTTCGGTCGGCTGTGGGTTGACTCTGGTTGGGGGCTTGATGGTGATTTGGACCCAACCAGGGGGTTCGACCGGGGTGTCCTCTGACGCAAATGTACTTATGTACAGATTTAACTCGTAATATTCCTCTTTCTCTTGGTCGGTCAGTGGCTCCATTACTAAGAAGTTGACCTGTTTGGCTGCCTCAGGTACTGGTATTTTGGTATTCGCCTGGTGAGTCAGCTCTCGAAAGATTTGCTCAGCAATTGGGTAGTAATCGAGGGCAGCGGCCTTGGGGTGTTCACCCTGCATGTACCAGACCGATGTATGGTCGATCTCCAACTAGATGTGAGACTTTGCTGGTATATTACATCAAATGTTCTGAGGAACCCACCATCTGGTCATGCGAAGCTTTAACTGTTGGAACTAGTTTTCTAGAAATATTTTTCCTTGCTCCAGCTCACGTGGAGTTCCTTTTAGAGAGAAGGGTTTGAACCTATTCATGTGGAATTTGGTCGGCTCCCAGAAGACTGGACTTCCTTCCGGACAGATGTGGTACATGATGATCCAAAGGATTAGGGAGGGGAACTTGATGAGTCCTCTCGTATCTTGTCATCGTTCATAGACGGTTTTGACCATGTCGGTGACATAATATCCCCATCGGTATATTCGACCGTCGGTGGCAATTGTGTTCGGACGGCCTCCAGCATTTCCAATTTAAGGTTGCTACTTCAACCTGCTAAAGTCAGGGTGATGGCTATGATTTTGGCCATAATCTGTGGCGTCCGAGTGGCAATTTGTCTGATCATCAGTCCTTTAGAATTTTTCCCAGACGGTGATCCAGTGAGTTCCTCGACCAATCCTTCCTTAATGCCGATTAGGACAGGGTTTCCTTGGTTCGATAGGCCAGTTAGCTCGGAGATGATATCTCCGGTAATGTCGACTGGTCGGTCGAAATAGAACCGACCGTTGTGGTAGCGACTGATGATAAACTTGACGGTGGCTTCTTTTGTCCCACCAAAGCTTGCCATCAGTGGTGCATTGGGATAATTGAAGATGGTGCTCCGTCGAACTTTTTCAGCCGCTTGGGTCATCTTTTTGTCGACGAAGGCCCATTCTTGGATTTTGGTCCAGAGTTTCTGCCATTGTCCCTCCTGTACTTTTGCATTTTTGATATGTTTCAGTCGACGGATCAATGGTGTATCCTCATCCTGGAGCACTTTCTCCTTGGTCGCTGCTCTGGTCTGCTTGGGTGCCATTACATCGGTTTGGTCAAGGTGATTATAGGTTGCTGGGTTTGTAGTTGACTGATTGTTCACGTGCTCTGTATGTAAAGGGTGTGGTGAATGAACCTTCAATGGTCCCGTATTTATAGGCAATGGTGTGACTGTGTGTGGGAATGGATGTATTAATGGCGGACTTGAAGTTCCAGCTGCAATACGTGAGTGTGGAGGAATGGTGAATTGATTTCGGTGTTCGAAGTCATAAATGCGTGATGGGACTTTCGAGGTCGTCGGCCGGTGTCAGTGCAAAAAATGGTCGACCCGACTGGTCGATGAAGATGGTCAGAGGTGATGATGTTGGGTGTCAAAGTAGTGAGTTCCTGTCATGTTTTGTTGTGTCGGGTGTAGTACTTGATTTTTGGGATTTTTAGCTTTTTATGGGTTTTGCTTGATGGTTAAGGTCATTATATGATATTTTTTTAAGTTTTTGTAACGTTTGAGTCGGGATCCATTAATGAGCTTCTGAAATACTAAGCCCTGCAATGTTTTTAGTCGGACTGAACCATTGGGGTGTATCTCTTCGACAAGGTAAGGTCCCATCCATTATGTGTGGAGTTTCTTGGGTTTTCCTTTGACTTGATTATTATAGAGTAATGCAAAGTCTCCGACCGACAGCTTTTTGTTTTTGATATTGCGGTTGTGCTATGCTTTCTGCTATTGTTTGTGAATTTCTTGGTGTTGTATAGCCATGAGTCTGTGTTCTTCCAGCTTGCTAAGTTGAAATAGTCAGTCCTTTCTTGTATGTTCGATATCGACATGTAATAGTTGTGCAATAATAGGTGTCTGTTGTCGGAAATGTAGGGGTACGACTGCTTCTTGCCCATAGACTAGTTGAAAGGGGGTTTGATCAGTCGACCGTTTATATGATGTCCTATATGCCTAGAGGACTGCAGGGATTTTCTCATCCCAGTCATCTTTGTCGGTACTGCATATTTTGGTTAACCCTTTGGTCAATGTTTTATTAAAAGCTTCAATCGCGCCTTTCGATTGGGGGTGGTATGCTGTACTCCGTCGATGGTCGATGTAAAATTGGTTGGTCAAGTTTTTGATGGTTTTGTTGATAAAGTGTGATCCTTGGTCACTGATCAATGTGAGTGGGCATCTGAATCTAGTGATAATGTTTTTGTAGATGAACTTAGCGGCTACCTCACTTGAACATGTATCGACGAGTTCAACTTCTTCCCATTTAGTGACATATTCGACTGCCATGATAATATGTCGTGCACTTGATCGTTTGGCTGGGATAGAAAATGGTCCTATGAAGTCTATAGCCCAGATTTCAAATGAGAGACTAGGGTTTATAGATATCAAGGGAATATCTGTGCTCGGCAAAGGTCGACCAAGTTGTTGGCCATGGTCACATCAACTAACAAAGTTTTTGCAATCTCTGTGGATCGTTGGCCACCACAATCTCGACTGTTGGATTTTTCTTGCAGTTGCATCCGCTTGAAAATGTCCTCCTGCAGGTCCATAGTGTGCTTCATGCATAATTTGGTCTCGCTCATGGTCGAGTACACATCTCCTGAGAATGTCATCTAACCCCATTTTGTATAGAAATCCATTAATGAGGCTGTAAGGTGCAGCCTTCATAGCTAAGATTTGTTTTTTCTTAGTGTTAAGGCCTTCTGGGGCCTGGCCTGTCTCTAAGAAATGATCTATTTCTTCGAGTTCTTCTGGCACTGCTTCTATGCGAAATAGATGTGCATCCGACAATTTGTCGTCGAATCCGGTCGCTTCCTCTCCTGTGTATATGCGGGATAGGTGGTCGGGCCCGACATTTAGTTTCCCTGGTCGAACAACGACTTCAAACTCAAATTCTTGAAAAAGAAGTAGCCATCAACAAATTCTCCCATGATGAAGTGGTTTATTTACAAGGTACTTTAAGGCTTGATGGTCGGTATAAAATATGAAGGGATTGGCCAAGAGGTAATGTCGATACTTTTGGAGGGAAAAGACCATACCTAAGGCTTCTCTTTCAGTGGTCGAATAGTTCCTTTCAGCCTTATTTAATTTTTGACTGCTGTAAACTATAGGGTAATCCATCCCATCATCCCTTGGTTGAGTCAGGATGGATCCAATTGTGATTCCTAATGCATCAATATGCACATGAAATTTGGTCGACCAGTTTGGGAATTTGAGTATGGGGGCTTCGACTAATTTTCTTTTCAGTTTGTCAAAGGAGATTTGGCATTCCTCTGTCCATTTAAACTCTTGGTCTTCCTTTAGTAGTTCTTCTAAAGGGTAGGTCATGTCTGAATAGTGTTGTATGAACTTTCGATAATATCTTGTATGTCCAAGTAATACCCTGACTTGTTTAGGGTTGATCGGTGGTTTCAGGTCGAGGATGATTTTAATTTTAGCAAAGTCGACCTTGATACCATCTTTACAGAAAATATGTCCTAAGAGTATGCCTATGGGAGTCATAAAGATACATTTCTTAATGTTCAGGGAGATTTGAATATGTCGGCATCTCTCCAGCATAAGTCGAAGCCATTTGCAGTGATCTTTTAAGGTGGAGTATATGGTCCAGTCATCGAAGTATGCTGCCATGGTCTTATATATGTATTCTTGGAAAGTCTTGACAACAATTCGAGAAAACAGTGCAGGAGCATTCTTTAGCCCAAAAGGCATAACTCTGTAAGCAAAGGAACCATATTCACAGACAAATGTTGTCTTCTTTTGATCTTATTTTGCTATGGGTACTTGGTTGTATCCTGAGAATCCATCTGTGAATGAGTAGCATTTGTGGCCTGCAACTTCATTCAATATTTCATCAGCATAGGGGGTTGGGAATGGATCTATTAATGTCACTTTGTTGAGTTCCCTAAAGTCGACACAAATCCTTAACCTTGTCGAGTCATGTTTCTTAGGCTGGACAACCATGGGACTTGCCCATTCAGACTGGTCGATAGGGTAAATGATCCCTGCTGCTAACATGTTGTCAATTTCCTTTTTAACTATCTCTTTGTACTTGTGAGCTAGTTTATAAGGTCGTTTCTTAACAGGTCGGACATCAGGTTTAGTATCAATTTTCATTTCTCCCATTTCTTGTACTAACCCTTTTAAGTCTTTGTAGTCCCTTGCAAAGACATCTTGGAATTCTCTAAGTAAGTTCACTATTTCGTTGGTCTGTTGTTCATTCCAGTACTCACCAATCTTGGATATTTTTGGTCGGTCGTCATTTGAAATGTCGACCTCTTTAGTTTTCACTTTTTCATCTAGCCACTATGGTGCTTTAGCTTCATTGATTAGCCGACTTCCTTCTTTTAACTGTGAGAATGTAGCAGTAAAGTCGGCTGCAGTCATTCTGTCAAGGTCTGGCTTGCCGGTGGTCTTGACTTTCAGCACGGAATGGATAGGTTTTGTTGTTTCAAGATGATCAGTTTTCCATCTGAAGCTCTTGCCTTCGATGTGTTCATTTTCTAAGTGTAACCAGGTCACCTTTGGTCTGGTTTCGGTTTGTATATTATTACAGTCCTTGATCTATCAGTGGGTCTAGGAGGGTTGTTTTCCGGTCGGTTGAATAAATTGTTTGATTTGTTGTGCTGTCTCGACCAATTTTTCATTTTGTGGTATGAACTGGAAGTCTTTGATAAAATTTTCCTTGAGTTCCTGCCAAAAAAAGGTTTCACCTCTAGCTTCCTCCATCTTATACCATTTATTGGGTAAGTCGGCTAGGGTTGAAGGGAACAAATGTGGCCAAGTTCTCTCATCTTTATATCCAAGTCTTCTCCACTCCTTTTCACAAGTCTTGATGTGTTCTTTTGGGTTTTGACCTTGGGTAAAGATAGGGATTTGGGCTTCCTGGATTAACTTTTTTCCACCAAATCGTTCGATAAAGAAAGTCGAAGCAGTTGTCCAGGTCTGAAGTTTTGTTTGATGGGTATCCCACCATCTAGCTTCTTGACCTGTAAATGTTTCGACTAAGCTTTGGAGTCAACCATGCTCTCCAATATTTTTAGATACTTGTTCAATGTGCATGGCTGGGGAATCCCTCTCCTTATACCTGGGTAGTTGTGTAGTGTTTAAGTTAGTTGGTTGTAAGGTAGGACTTTCCCTTAATTTCTTTTCAAAGTTTTTGGGGATAATGGATACTATGAAGAACTATCGGGTTGGTTTTTCTGTACTTTTTGTATAGTCTAGCACCCTCTTACTTGTGTTTCGTAATTTTCCATCTCCCAGTCATACAGTTCAGCATCTGAGTTATAACCAATTGAGTCTTGGTTACCTAAGTAAAGTTCCCCATGGACATTGGGCTCTATGTAGTCCGTATGGTTTTGGATCTGGTACAGTTGTCTGACATCGACTTCCTCATCAATCGGTTCGGTCCAAGGTTCTCCGTGGGAGGGATTAATGGGTACAATGACTTTGTGACCATTTCCTTTTAGCTTGATTCGTTCTTTGTCTAAGGATATGGAGGCTTTCATCTTCTGTCCCCAAGGGTGACCGACTAGTGCTGGGAAGGAACTAGAGCCTTCTTTTGGGTCAATTATTTCAAAGTCAACCTTGGTCAAAATTCCTTTGATGGTTGTGTTGAAATTTTTCCAAACCCCAATGGGTTCAATGAGACCTTGGCCGATGAGTTTTAGGTAAATACCTGATTTGTAGAGTTGAGGTTTACCCATCCTCTCCCATGTATCCCGGGTCATGATATTTACCTGAGATCCGAATTCGAGCACTACTTGTCGGACGTGGTAACCTTCGATTTCCAGGTCGACAAATGGGTCGACATAGTTTTTGTATTTTTGGTTTAGGCTACAGATGTTCTTAGTCTGTTTTTCGTTGTTACTACTTTTTATTTGATGCAATAAATCAATGAATTGGGCTACAAATTTGTCTATTTGAGTGAGATAGATTAATTGCTATAGTGTGTTAGGTCAACTGCTAAGGAGGTCTTCTTGTTGTGCAATGTTGTGAAAAATGTGGGTTGCCTCTTGATATGTGTGTTTTTGCTTTATAGGGTCAGGATAAACATTTGTATCTTTAATATTTCTAATTTGGGGGTTATCAGGCCCTGTTTTTGTGCCTTGTCGTGTAACAATATGTAAATTCTTAGTAGTTAGTACATCATGCTTTTGTACACAAGACAAGACATTAACATTCTTTTTCATATCGATTTTCTCTAACATAGTAGGACAATCCTCCAACGAGTGATCACCTACTCCACAGTATGTACAGAATTTAAGGTCAGTCCTATCCTTGTATAGACAGTCTGTGTATTGGTGCCATTCTTTATAACATATGAAGCACTGGGTGGGTCGACGAGTTCGTATGTCGCGATTCCTGGGGAATTGACCTCTTCCTCCAAACCCTTATCGTTGATTGTCGTACCGGCGTTCATATCGTCGGCCGTTGGCTCTTTGTCCATTGTGGTTGTTTGTATTGTTTTTCTCGTTGTTTTGTGCTACTGCATTCATTTGGTAGACCGCC
The DNA here is from genome assembly GCA_001517045.1 of Pseudotsuga menziesii. Taxonomy (NCBI): domain Eukaryota; kingdom Viridiplantae; phylum Streptophyta; class Pinopsida; order Pinales; family Pinaceae; genus Pseudotsuga; species Pseudotsuga menziesii. The sequence continues at coordinate 30,629 of LPNX010929350.1, read as the reverse complement.
TGGTAGTTCTGTTGATTTTTCAGATTTAACTGACAGTCGGTCGTGTTGTGAATTTTGGTCTCACAGATGGCGCACCAGGAATATTTTCCGTTTTTCATGTTAAACAGACAATATTTCATAGAATGATATCTATTTTCTTGGCAAATGTCACAAAATAATTTGGTTTGTACAAAGAGGACATCTTGTTGGATATATTGCTGTCGACAATTATCTTTCGAATGATCGGCCGTCGAGCAGTTGGTACACCATATTTCCTGATTCTTGAGGGTTAGTTCTTTCAAAGACTTCTGCACATTCTCTAGCTATTCCTCTAATATGTGGTCCGTCGGATAGGCAGGTATGTCTTCGTCCATCTCGACCTGCAGAGCTTTTGTTAGCGCGTCTTCATACGTTTTGAATGTTTCCAGACTGATATGGCGGTATACTTTCTATGATAATCCTGGAAGGAACCATTGAATTAGTAACTGCTCATCAATAACATAATCTAACTGGCTTAGTAGGTCCTTCCAACGTTTGTTGTAGTCGTGGACTGTCTCCCCTGGCTTTTGCTGTGTTGTTTTGAGCTTTTTGGCGGCCAGGTGCTTAGCATCTGGGGTTTTGAAGAATGATAAGAATTGAGCCTTGATCTCAGCTTTCGTCGCTCTGGGTTTTCTTTCCGAAAAGGTCATGTACCAGGTCAAGGCCCTTTTCCTTAGTGCTCCGGTGAACTGTGCCATTTGTCGGTCTTCATCTGTTACTTGGTTTTCCTCCCAATTTGACTCGCAGACGAACCAATGTCGTCTAGGGTCTTCATCCCCCTCGTAGAGAGGAATGTGAGTCAATCTGTGACCCATGTCTAAACCACTTTCACTGCTCTCAGAAGTTGGAGGAGGTGGAGGTGGAGGTGGGGGTGGTGGTGAAAGTGGTGGGGTTATTGAGGTTGTCGAGCCTACAGAATTTTGGTCGTCGGATCTTGAGCTCCTGTTAGTGGTCGAGTCATTTTCAACTTGTAGTCGGTTGATGTCGACTTCGGCTGTCGATGGTCCACTGCAACTTGGTGTGCGCAGGTCTGCTTGGTCGATTTCTTCTAAAGTTGTACTTGGTGGGGGGGGCGGGGGGGGGTGCTCCTTCATGTGTCGATAAGAGAAAGTGGATACTCCGAAGGGAGGGTGCCGCCTGAAACATCACCCAGTTCCCTTCGAGCAGTCGACGTATAACAAGGTGGTGACCTGTGTATGTTTCATCGCCTAGTCGGCTCCATATGATGTAGTCACCAGCTCGTAGTCGGAGGTCATCTTCGACAATAGTCTGTATTCTAGTACGTGGATTTGTGGGGGAAAGGGTTATCCCATCGTGGGGAGCTATTATTTGGAGAGATTCTGGCTTCTCTATCCACACTTCTTCTTCCATAGGGGATGCTTCTAGCTCCACACCTTCTTCATGTCAGTCATGACCCGACTATGGAAGATTCTCTTCCTTATCGTTCTCCCTAGGGTTTTGTTCTCTGTGCATCCCTGCGGCTCTTTCACGTCTTGCTTCCCTTCTCTGCTGTCTTTCGTCCCTTTCTCTTTTCTGAATTTCCAACATACTTTCATACAATACTATGTTCTTCAAGTCCTCTTTGGTCGACTTTTCATTACTGGTGACAGTTATCCGATTTAGGACGACTAGGATCCACTATACTCTTCCTCCGACACATGACCAGCTACCCCCCCATAGCCTACCCGACGCTTTTAGAAATCCTGGATAGTTCGATTTATTTTCTCAAAAAGTATTCCCACTCTCTTTCTGCAATGAACATTTCCCACTTCCTCTGCTTCTCCTCCCAGTTGGTATTTGATGGCGGTTCGCACAGTGGTGGACAAGGTTCAACGATGTGGCCTGCTCCGTTCTCTATCAAGAATTTGAATAGCAAGGTTGGTAGGGAACACAAAAATTGTTCAGTGAATTCTATGTAAAAAATTTCTTTGACAGTTTCCACGGAAGTTCTGTCTTCGACTGCTTGCTCCTCACTGAAGTCGTCGATGATTTTCTCCAACCACTTCGACAAATTTGTTCGCCCTCCTCAGATCAGTTTTGCGAGCAACTGTTGTTCTTTAGTCACGTCCGTCTTTCTCATCCAGAAGTTGCTTCAAGATTTTTGGCACTGATTCGACAAATTTTTCATGCATCTCGGTGAAAAATATTGCTTTGGCTTCAGCGACTGTCAATCTGTTCCTTCTTGCGTAATTTTGCAAGTAGTTTGCAACTTTACGGTCCCACCAGTCCTTAATCTCCTGCTCTGGTATCATATGTGAGCATATATTTCAGACATGTACTACCGGCAACGGAACCAATGTTGTAATCCCACAGATCACATAAGGTTACCAATAATACATACTAAAACATATATATCTATAAATCAGAAATAGGAGACAAGAACATATAGGACAACATATTATATTAATGAAATGAGTTCATACAAGGCAGAGAACTGAACTGAGTTCTCCTTTGGCTCAATAGCATAATATATACAATTTACAAACAGTTACAAAATAACTACCTATCGGTTCGGTGAACTGACACGACTCTTAGTTAGCCAACTTAATCATCTAGTTTAGTCGACCAACCAACTTAGTCAGCTGATCGACTAAGTCGGCCCATTGGCTTAGTCAGCTGATCGACTAAGTTGATCTTCGTTCAAGTCGACTTGTGTCGACTTGCTCCTTCTACACTAACTAAACATAAGGATGAGCGATCACAAGAGTTAGATGGGATGGTGAAGATGATGCAAAAGTTATCAAACAAGGTAATTGGCTTGGAAAAAGAGAAAGAGGCTCATAAACAATACAAGCCTTATTATAAAAAGAGAGAAGATAATAGCCAACTCAAGCCTCCCTCCCATAGTCCCTTAGCCATGAATTTGACAGATGTAGGAATGGATAATTTTTGCACATTCCATTAGCAACCTCACTTTGAGAAGAATTTCCCACAATGGATAAATTCTATGACCTTGGTAATGAAAAAATTGTTGCATTCTAAGTTGATAGAAACTGTGGAAGAGAAAGAGAAATATCATGAACCAACAAAAACACAAGAGGAAGACACCTTGTTTTTATGAAACTGTCTTCTATGTTCAATGTAGAAGGTGAAGGTATTTTTGATAAAGAAGAAATATCAGAGACAAATTTTACAACAAGAAGTTAGAAGCTATTAAAAGAAGATAACTTGATACTTCCCAATATTAAGAAACTTCAAGAGAACATGAAGAAAATGAAGAATAATGCTCCAATGGTTAATATACCTGAGTTTGTCATTTCAGGCCAGAACCCTAAGAATGTCATTGTGCCAATAAAGCCTATTGAAAATAAAGCTATAAATCCCAAGAAAAATTTGAATGAGCATGAAATGTGATATGACGTTGTGGAAGACATAAAAAAGGCTAAGGAAAATATCTCTTTGTTTGAAATGTGCAATTTACCACAACAAAAGGAAAAACTCTTAAAAGCACTTGAGACACCCGTGAAGGAGCACCTAGATGATAACCAACTAGAGGAGGATATTGGTCAAACAGTTATAGGAGGAAAGTCTAAGTATAGAACTCCAGATTTTCTTATAACTTTTGGGATTTTCAATTACAATGTGCATAATTGTTTGGTGGAATTAGGAGCTTCAGTCAATGTCATGCCACTCTCAGTATGCAAGAAAATAAATGGTCAACATAAACCAACTATAGGCCAAGTTCTTCAATTATATAGAACAACAGTGAAAGTGATTGGAGAAATGGAAGATATCATGATCTGTTTATCCGCAGATGAGAGGGTATGTCAGTACATAGACATTGTTGTAGCAGATATCCTAGATGCTTATGGTCTAGTTTTAATTCAGGATTGGTCAACAAAATTAGAAAGATATTTTGCATCAGATTGGTTGCATGTGTGGTTTCCCTATAAAGGATGTCAAAACCAGATAAAGGTGTTAAGAGAGCCTCAAATGAAGTATAATGTGACTCAGTTGGAAGGAAAAAGTGAACCAGTAAACTTTGTGTTGGGAAACTATTTGATTGAACTAGAGCCAAGAAATTACCAAGCTGAAGAAGCCAACAGTATCTCAGATATATATATCATCCTCCTTCAGTTGTCATGGGATGATGAGATTGACTGTAACATAGTAGATTTAGTTTCAGATGTAGTTATTAATTCTGATTCAGAAGGAGTAGAAAGTTTATGGATTCTTTATTTCGATGGTTCTAAAACATTGGAAGGATCAGGAGCTGGTTGTGTCCTAATTGATCCCGAAAAAAATAAACATTTTCTTTCATGTAGATTAGAGTTTGAATGCACAAATAACACAACTGAATATGAGGCTTTAGTCCAGGAACTAAAGTAAGCAGTAGAATCAAAACTGAAAAACTTAAAAGTGTACGGGGATTCTGAAAGCATCGTTAAACAAGTTCGGAACAAAATACATTTCATTTCACCGCATTTGAAAGCTTACCAAAATGAGATTTGGGATTTATTAATATTTTTTCATGCATTCAATATTGTTTCAATTCCTAGATTAAAAAATGTAGCAACTAACTTATTAGCTACTTCAGCTGCAATATTAGTACCTTCGAATAATAGATGCTCTATTGAATTTCTTTTCAGTCCTTTTGTTCTAGATAACATCACTAATCTAAGGGTGTTTGATGACGATCAACAAATATTATAATGTTTAATGAATGATGATACTTTCAAAGGAGCTATAATAGATGACGAAGAACATCAAGCAAACCTACATAATGGTAATTTCATTCCCAAGGGAGTCTGCACTCTGGAACATATGTTCAATCTGGATAATAATTTCAGAAAACCAGCTAATGTCAAAACCCATAGTTCATCTTTACAATTCTAGCTGATAAATTTAGGGATAGAGACTGAACCCAAATATGTGAATTTGGAAAAGTGTTGTTTACCTGGAGAGAAGGGTAAATTCATTAGTTTATTCAAACAATACAAAGATGTGTTTTCTTGGAGTTACAAGGATCTCAAAAATTATGACACAAAGATCATAGAGGATGTTATTCCATTCAAAGTTGGAGTAAAGCCTTACCAACAGCCTCTGAGAAAGATGCATCCCAAATTGGAGCCCCTAATTCAAAGTGAAGTGAAAAATCTGCTAGATGCTAAAATCATATTTAAAGTCAGACATTCAGAATGGGTATCTAACTTAGTACGAGTGAGGAAAAGTATGAAGAGATCATACTTTGCGTTGATTTCAGGAATCTAAATCATGCTTCAAATAAAGATAATTACCCTGTCCCAGCAATGGAACAAATACTACAAATGGTCTCAAGGTATGAATTATTTTCATTATTAGATGGATTCTCTAGTTATAATAAAGTATTAGTAGCAGAAGAAGATAGGCTCAAGACTACTTTCAAAACAAAGTGGGGAACTTTTGCGTATAGGAGTATGCCCTTTAGACTTATTAATGGTGGAGAAAATTTCCAAAGGGCTATGGATATAGATTTCCGCAGTCTGATTGGCCATAGTGTTGTGGTCTACTTAGATTATGTTACAATATTTTCAAAGAAAAGGGAAGAGCATGCATTTCATTTGAAGCATATTTTTTAGCGTTGCAGGAAATATGGAAGTTCGTTAAATCCTAAGAAATATGTGTTCACAATCACAGAAGGAAAGCTACTAGGTCATTCTATTTCTAAGAAAGGGATCTCCATAGACCCAGAAAGGATTAAATCCATATTACATATCCTATTTCCCCATAATAAAAAGGGTATGCAATCTTTTATGGGGACAAATCAATTTCGTGTGAAGGTTTGTGCCAAACTTTGCTCAAATCATCAAACCTTTGCATCAAATGGTTAAGCAAAGTGTACAGTTCAAATGGACCGATTTGGAAAAGAATACATTTAACAAGATCAAGACATCTATTTCTCATGCACCATCACTCAAAAGTCCAAATTTTGAAAAAGATTTTATTTTGTACACTTTTGTTTCTGATGATTCATTAGCAGCAGTGGTTACACAAAAAGAAGATGGGGGAGATGAGTACCCCATATAATTTATGAGCACTAGTCTGCAAGGGGCTGAATTGAACTATCCTACGGTTGATAAACAAGCTTATGCAGTTTTTAAGGCGGTAAAGCAATTTAGGCTATACATACTTAAGAATCCAATCAAAGTAATAGTCCCACACCTGGCAGTACAATCCCTTTTTGTACAAAAATAATTGGAAGAAAGAAAAGGTAAATGGGTGACTGCTTTGCAAGAATATGATCTTGAGTTCAAACCAGCAACCATAGTTAAAGGACAAGGACTTTGCAAACTAATGGCTGGAAGCCAAAATAATGAAGATCACAGCTAGGATAATGAAGCTGAAGTACACATGGTGGATGTATGTCCTCTATTGATATCTCCTGACTCCTGGTATCGGGATTTAGTCCATTACCTTCAAGAAGGATATTTGTCGGAGCATTGGAGTCCCAAGAAAAGAAGAGCATTACGTCTGAAATTAGCCTTATATCATATTATTGATGGATTTTTTTTTAGAAAGAACTACGATGGAGTCTTTCTTAGATGATTGGAACATTATGATGCAAAGAAGGTTGTAGCATAATTACATGATGAACCCACTGGAGGTCACTTTTCAAGAGACACAACAACACACAAGATTCTCAGAGCTGGATATTACTAGCTAACATTGTTTAAAGATGCTCATGCTCATGTTAGAAAGTCTGATACTTTCCAAAGGAGTGTTGGGAGGCAAGCCAAAGCAGCAGGGCCATTGAAACCATTGATTATCTCAGAACCATTCGAGCAATGGGGAATCAACATTATCAGATAAATCAATCCAAACTCATCATTGTATCATAAGTACATTCTTATGGAAACCGATTATTTCACCAGCTCAGTAGAGGCCATTCCATTGCGGAAATTAAACAAGGATTTAGTTATGGATTTCTTGTAGAACCACATTATGACCAGGTTTGGGGTTCCAATTTCCCTGGTTTTTTATAATGCTTCATATTTTCCATCTATTAAATTAAATGCATTTTGTAATGAAAGAGGAATTAAGTTACATTATTCTACAAACTACTACCCACAAGAAAATGGTTTGGTAAAATCCACAAACAAATATATGATTAGAATTTTAAAGAAAACAGTGATAGAAAATCAAAGGAGTTGGCATCTAGCCTTGCCTAATGCACTTTGGGATGATAGAATCACACCATATACTATTTTCTATGGGAAAGAAGCTATCCTCCCTCCAAATATTTTGTTTCCATCTTCTAGACTAGCCCAAGACTCTAGGGGTACTGATAATGAAATTCTGCGAATCTGAATTCATAATCTGCTAAAGTTAGAAGAGTCTAGGTCCAAAGCCTGCGAAAGGTTTAAACATCAGAAATAAATGGTGAAGAGATGGCTTGACAAACACAAATATGGGAACAAGGAATTCAAGGTAGGTGATTTGTTTCTTAAGTGGGATCACCCACATGATGAGAAGGGAAAGCACACTAAGTTTCAGCAACTATGGATAGGCCCTTTTTAGATTACAACAAATATAGGCCCCTCAACTTACAAACTGTGATACTTACATGGGTGGGAGGAGAACTTACCAGTAAATGGTTTAGTTCTCAATCCTTATTTCTCTTAACGGTTTTATTTTTGTGTTTCTTGTACATAGATAACTGATTTGGTTTTATTTGTTTGCTTTAGTTTAAGTTGTTTTACTTTTACTTGCTCAAGTTTGATTTCTTGTAAATCTTGGTTTGTTTTGTTTCAATAAATCAGCAAGAATTTTGGTGTTGGAGTTCATCATATTTCTAGATAAACTACCATCTTTGATAAGAGTCTGCCTATTATTTATCCATACACAATAGTTAAAGATTCTTCAAGACTAGCTAATTTTCTAAATGGATCATGAACACATTGAAGTCCTGTGTAATTCCTGTAAAATAACTAAGGATAGAAAAGTCTAGAGTACTATTTTGAGGCTCCATTCATTTCACACTAAGGACTGTCTTTAAGGTGTAACAACAAAATACCCATGGAAAGGAAGCAAGGTAAACAGTGTATCATATTTAAATGATGCCATGCCACAATTGAAAGCCAAAAGGCTAACAAGAGTCAAAATCTCCTAAAAATTAAATATGTATTAACACATGCTGAACCACATTAGTTTGAATAATATTTCCAAAGTTCTTCTCCGTCTGTGAGTTAAAATTAAAATATCTCTCACACAAAAGGACATTATGGATAGAGGATCCTGAATTAAAATTCAGAAAGAAAGCAATCAGGGAGGACTCAAAAGGACAAAAGTCCATAAGCACCAAAAGAGTGCAAATTGGCATGGGAATGAGGAACAAACGGATATGTATGTTTACCATATGTTACAATCCTGTGGTGTCTAAGTTGGAAGCTACCCAAAGGAAAATGTAAAATAAAATTCATATCTTCAGCCTCAGAAGAGTTATCTAGATTTCGAAATCTTGGTTCCCCTTCTCAAAATTGGACTATCATCAATGATTAAAGTTCATAAATCTTGCATTCTTTAAATATAGATATCTTGAAAAAAATTTATAAAGTAATATCACTGAAACAGGCTGCTGTCGCAAAGGATAAGTTGTTCAGAGATCTGTTTCCACTAGGTAGTTTCCAATTGTTGCAGCTGCAACTTTCCCCCCCCCAAAAAAATTATTTTTAGGGTGCCCCCTCTTGCATTTAGTAGTTAGAAGGTTTAGGAATCCCAGGACTCAATTACAATTTGTAACACCCCGGTTTTGACCTCGATGCATTAAATATACATGATACATATATTGTAAATAATCATGGTGAGGATCTAAAGGAAAAGGCCCCACCATAGATTTGGTTATGTTATGTTTCGGATTGGAATTGTCACCGATGGTATATCAGGACATGCGGCATACACATTAAGTTGTGGCATCATGTAACTATGCCTCTTTAATTTAAATAAACCCAACCAGCTATGTTCACTGCAGCCAACATGAAAAGGGGCATGATTTCCTAAGGTTAAGGGGGGGATTGATAAACCTGGATTCCATAGGAAAAGCCATGTGTCAAACCTTAAACCCCTGTTTAGTTGAGGCAGTTAATCCTGGGTCAGGGTGGTTGGCGGGCTTTCCCCCATGCGCCTCCACAGCTGGTTCAGTCACGCACTGGCTAGGAGTGGTTCCTCATGCATCGTTTAGGATGTTGATCGTCTGTCCACTCTCTCGAATCGTGGGCTGTTCTTTTTCCTCATGCAGAGTGGGGATAAAATGTTTTACAATCGATTGTGTGGGGGTTTATCCTTCCCTCTCTCACACCGATTGTCGATCTGTGGTTATGTTTTTCCTTTTATTCATGCAGAGAATCGATTTTCCCTTGATATGATTAGACTATTGCTGTGAGCACCTATATTGTGGTTGGCTGCATTTTCCCTTGCGATTTGGGATGCGTTTTCCCTTTCGATTTGGGCTGTGTTTTCCCTTGCGATTTGGGCTGCTAAAGGTTGCTGTGAAATCATTTTGGCCATGATAGGGCCAAGAACGATTTAGGTAGTTGTTTTTCCTCGGTTAAAGCTTGAATAGCTGGTTTGTTGCATGCATGCAGTGTTTTGTCTTCGGACTGCATTGGAGTGGTGAATGAGGGCCAGATGTGCTTGATAAACCTGGTGGTTTGGGAACCACACAAACAGAGCTAGTGGGTTGGATTTCTTCTCCACAACCCCTGAATAGCACTGGAAGGGAGATTAGGGTCTGAGGGACTGCGTTGCAGAGAAATGACTGATTTCCTTTTGTTGGGTGTGTGTGGGTGTTCTAGAAGCCAGGCTGGTTCTGGTGTCGGTTCCTATAGCTCTTCAATGAGCTCACCATCTTAGAATTTAGCCTTTCCCAACTCCTAGATGGACTGATAAACCAAACTTGGTTGGCTTGGTTGATCTGTTGTTCACTTGATAAACCCAACTGTGTTGACTTGGATGAACTGTGTACCCTTGTGGTGTTGTTATCCATGGCTATGTGTAAATCTACTAGTTCCTTATTCCTTGGGGAATCTTGCCCGACTCGGGGGTGGGAGCGTTTCTGAGAGATTAAAGAGCATGCGGGCCTATGGTTGGGTGGAACGTTGCAGTGACGTAGCTGGTTGTGGGACAAGTTCTCTATAAGATAAGTATTCTTGCCTAACTTGTGTCTGCAATCATGTTTACCATTGATTAATGATGATATACATGTTGAATGCTGAATTGTATATGAATGCATGCTTTTTTCTTTCGCTATGTATATGAATGATTAATGCAACGTAATATGTTTTATGTTTTTAAGTATCATGCTTCAGCATTATATGTATGTATGTTCATGTTCATGGGGCGAGAGAAAATTTTTGAAATTATTTTCTAAGTCAGACCATCGGCGATCAGAGATGATTAGTTGATCGCATCGCTGATGCTTAGTTTATTTTGCATCCGCCATTGTGGCTTGTTAGAGGACTATCCTTTTGATGGATAGAGTCCTTTACCATCGATGCCAAAGAGGAAAGTCGTTCAGAAAGCTGACGCAATGGAAAATTTTCAAAAATTTTCTAAGGAAAGAGATCATCGGTGATCGGAAAAGAATAGTTGTTGACACCACCGATGAATAGTTGTTGACATCGTCAATGAATAGCCGTTGACATCACCGAAGAATAGTTGTTGACATCGTCGATGAATAGTTGTTGACATCGCCGAGGATTAGTGAAGTGGATCGGCAAACGTTAGTTGAAGGAAGAGCCAATGCAAGAAGAAAATTCAAAAGTTTCTCTAAGGCACAAGATCATCGGCCATCAGAAAATGTAAGTGGTATAGGTCACTAATGAACATCGAAAGAAGTTAGTGGTTTGTGCGCCCGCCATTGTAGAAGTATAGTACACTAATATTTCGATGGGTAAAGGTTTCGACTACTAATGCTGATTAAGTTGTGAACCACGGAAGACGCAGAAGGTCTGCTTGGCCACCGTTGCGGAAACCTTGATGACTAGCCATCTGACGCACAGAGCACCTGACCGTCGATGTAGCGGTTAGTCTATTTTATCGCCGATGAAGTTCAGAGAGATAGATCACTACAACCCGCCAATACAATAGAGAAAAATAGATTTTCTAGCCACCGAAACAATGGAAGGTTAGTGAGAAAAGAATTCGATGAACAGTCCTTGGCATCGTCGATGCAGATCGGAAGTTTAGACGATTTGCTTGCTGAAATGCCGAAAAGTTAGGGGGAAAGAGACTCGATGAAAAGAAGGAAATTTTGGGTTTTTTGAAGTGAATTTTTTCTTAGCAAATTCCAACTGTTTTAGTAGATTTTAGCAAGCTGTTAGTGGATTACAGGGTTGAACATGAGAGAGAGAGAAAAATTTTGTGTTTTAGCAAAATTGTTCTTTTATGAATTTCCAAAAGAGGAAGGTAAGTAGTTCTGATTTACATTAATGATATGCATCTAATAGTTTTCTACTAACACGTTTACAGAATTATAGACACCTCCAAGAGTAGTATTCCAAGGAACAGTGTGGTAAAGCAAGAGGTTATTTACTTATGAGAACCCATGATGGATATGATGCTCGGGATTCTTACGAGCATGCAGGAGACACCATGGGAGAAAATGTCCGTAATGGAAATGATGACATAGAGTCTAATGGAAGGAGATTCCAAGAGACACCATCAAATGTTGTAGCCACCATGAGAAGCTTGATTAAAGCCTAGGAAAAGTAGAATTAGTTGAATGCTGCCATGTTGTAGAGTTTGACAGATTTGCAGAGAAAGATAGATTATGGACGAGGTACAACAAGACTAGAAAGTAGTAAGAGAAGCACTAGGAAGAGGAGAAGGACTTCAAGTGGATCATCTAAATCTGAAGAATCCAGTGGAGATACAAGTTCATCTTCTCATAAAAGGGAAAGAAGAAGACACCTTAGGTATCGCTCGCGGGATGAATTTAAGAAAGATAAACCTCCTACATTTGATGGTGAGGTAAAAACTGGACAAGATGCTGAAGCTTGGCTTCTTGGGATAAAGAAGTACTTTCAAGTGCAAGATTATTCGGGAAACATGAAGGCAAGAGTTGACATATTCAATCTAAATGGAAGAGCATCCATTTGGTGGGAACACTTCAAGCAAGTAAATAGAATCAATGAAATAAGACTGAAGTGGAAACAGTTCAAGAAGTATTTCAAGTAGAAATACCTCTCTGACAGGTATTACGATGACAAGATTAAGGAGTTCCATGAGCTAAGATTGGGACAATAGACCATGGATCAATATGCAAATAAGTTCTTGGAATTGTTGAGGTATGTTCGGTACATCAGAGATGAAAATGTGAAGTTCCAGTAGTTTCTGAGTGGATTGCCTCAGTCTTACAAAGATAGAATTGAGTTTTATGAACCGAGAACTCTTGAAGAAGCCATAAGGAAGGCTAAGTATTGCTATGAGCAAAGAAAGGGTAAACCTAACTACCATAAGGCTTGGAAGGACAAGAAGAATGAGAAGTTTGACTAAATAAAGAAAGGTTTCAAACCTTCCATATTTAGGAATCAGCAGAAGCAGCCATCCCAAAGATCCACAATAGAATAAAGGCCCACTCAAGTGTTGGAAATGTGAAGGACCCCACATGAGAATGAAAATGCAAGGCCAACTTATAACATTCAAGAAGTAGAAATAGTGGGTCAAGTAGCAAGAGCGATCCCTAGAATTTATGTAGCACTGGAGGACCTCCAAGCAGATCACCAGTCAACTGTGGTTGAAGTTGCAGGTAATATTGTTGAACAATCTATTTCTATTTTGATTTACGCTGGTTCTACTCATAGTTACATTACACCTAGAGTAGTGGAGATTTGTGCTTTTAAGAAGGTAAAGCATGGAAAATCTTGGTTAGTTCAGCTAGCCACTGGGACTGAGAGAAAGGTTAGTGAAGTAGTAGAGAAATGTCCATTGGTTATGAATGGATTTATCACTTATGTAGATTTGAATGTTCTACCGCTTGGTTCCTATGATGTTCTCATTGGAATGGATTGGTTAGCAGCTCACAGAGTAAAGTTTGACTGTTATAACAAGACTTTTGAATGCATGGATGAAGAAGGGAACCCAGTAGTTGTGAAAGGTATTTGTTAGCTGGAATATTTCACCTCCTGGAGACAGTAAGGTGTTCCATTGGTCTGAATGGTTCAAATCCAGAACAAATAGAGGACAAAGGTTGAAGAATCTCCCTAGAAGTCGTAGATACCTGGAATGCAATGCTTCGATCATTACCCTGTGTACCTGCAATAAGCTTCAACATGCAAATAGATCAAGGCAGCTAAAATATAATCTACTGATCTATGTTAGTGACTAAGGAATCTAACAACATGCATGTGAAATCAAACAACAAAAATATATGTGGGACATAAATCAACTTGCATTAATATAGAAATATGAAAAAGTTTACAACCAAGCCTTAGTGTTGACATGCATCTCCATGAAACCAAGCATTCTCATCCCCATAAACTCTGACTCTAGCTCTCTCTATGCTCTCCAATGGTATGGACCAAGTGATCAATCCAACAGCATAACAATACCTTCAGAGCTATCCCCCTCAACCATGGCCATAAGCTTGTATTTATAAGGCTAAATGGATAGGGATGGTTGAGAGATAAGTGGGTGAGGTGGCCTCTAAGATCCTAGGATGAGGGATCTCAAGCTCAACTAACCCACAACAGTAGGGATAAGGGAGGACACGAGGCTTATCATCTAGAAGCCTCGAGAAACTTCTCTTTTTCCCTTTTTACCTAGGGTACCATGTTTCTTCTTCAATGACAAAGTGGTTATGGTAAGAAACACTTATGGAATAAGGGCCATAAGTGGTGGCACCAATTGTGGATAACAAGGAATAGGCGGTGCAAAAAAGGTACCGCTCTTGGCTAACAAGGTAAGCATGGTGATGGGAATTTTCATGAAATATTGACATTTAGTATGGGTTTCCACTCCAAGAGCTGGGATTCAAGGCAAGTAAGTATGTCAAATGTCTTATCACATGATGGTGATAGGATTTTGGTATAACAGGATGCCCCCCAAAGCATGAGTCTTAGAGGGATATGATAAACGAGAGCTTTGAGAGAACAAGTCGTCACTATGAGATGAAAATGTTGGCTTGATCAGAGCATGTTTTCATGTAGGAATCTATAGTACAACAGTATGTTGACTCACAGACACAAGTAACCAAACTCATGGCTGCAGAACAATACAAGGCAGATCCATGAGAGGAATAAACAAGCATGGCTACTAGAATACAGCGTAGATCCATGTGATAGAGGACTCAAACTTGGACATAGCTACCAGACATACAATGTAGATCTATGTCATACAGATACAACTTTGAGCATAGCCACAAACATACAAATGTGGATCCATGCTATACATACAAAACTCCATCACAACCTGGGGAAAAACAATGAGCACTTTTAAACAACTACCCAGGGTCTTCGTCTCATCTTCCACAAAGTACGATTCTATCCATGTGATTACAATGATCTGAAGTAGAACAAGGTAGAAACCACTCAATTACCGATCAATGATGTGAATCGTTAACAAGTGCAAGGGAGATCACCATTAATGTCAATGATTCCCAAGGTACTCTAGTACAATCTACTAAGTGTGAATAGGTGTCCTGATGTTGAACACCCAGTCGATTCTCTCGATCAAAGGTCAATGATGTGAACCTATGTCGAGAGTGAGAGAATCTGTCATTAACGCATACAGATCTCAAGGTACTAAATATTGTTTCTAAGAATATTTCCCAGATGATGAGTTGATGTCGACGGTGTTAGGCCATGATTTTGTCTTCCTTAGTTTTATGCTTTTATTTATGTTTTTGAACCTTGCTAGTATTTTTGCTTCTAGGAAATTTTGTTTATAAATGTTAAATTTTGAGTTCAAGATTTTAGTTTTCATCATTGTGATTTTTCTTATTTTTAAGCCTGCTTTTATAAATTTTGCTTAGAGTTCATTCTTGAAGGGTTCTACAAGGTATATATGGATTAAAAGGTTTCATAAATGACACTAAGGTCGAGATTAAGCATATAAACCAAGTCTTAAACTTTATTAGTGGCCTAATGAGGTAAAATTATGTGATTAGACTTTCTTGTAGCGCAAGAGAAAAATTAATACACTAGAGCGCTACAAGAAAGTCATGAATTCCTAAATCATTATTTTTCAGTCTGATTTTTTTGGGTGTCTTGTCCCTAAGGCATTAATCACATCATTTGTTGCATTTGATACGTGTCCTGCAAAGTTTATCATTGAAACAGGTGGATGATCATCATATGGGGTAGATCATGGCAATTGCATGTAGTACATGGTGAATGATGACAGTGAGTTGAATGAGGCAGAGTTTTCAGGAATATGTTCCTGATCTGAAGGATACGAAGGTATTGAAAGTCGTGGTGAGAACATACAGCTGAGAAATCAGGGTTTTTACAATTGAATGAGAAATTAGGGATTTCCGGCAGCGACAGTTTGAAGTGTTCTAGACAGTTAGAGATAGATGGAACATGAAATTCGACACCCAACCCTTGAAAAGATTGCATTCCAGTGCTTGTATTGAGTTTCTGAGCAGGTACCCCACATATCATTTGCTAGGGCTTGTTTAATTTGGGGTTTTTTTGATAAAATCATTAATGTTGAAATTTGAAGGAAGGATATGAGTTTTCTCACCTAATAGACTATGAATGATGAATTATTAACAATGTATCCAAGTATTCATCGTTTAAAATAGTAAACTTCAGAGAAAAACTGTTGGAGGTCCCTAAATTCTGTGATTAGGTCAAACTGTTTCAATTTGGTACAAAAGATTCCCTAAACTGTGTGTTAGGGCAGACTGTTATGAGTTGAGGATAGACAGACTATGGATATTGAAAGGTGTTGTTAAAACCATAGTAAACATGAAGAAAAGTGGAAAACAAATAGAGTTGAGCCCACTGACCTAACTTGGATAGATAAATTTCTAGAATGTGTAGAGTTATTTTCTAATGCAGGATGGTGGACATTTTTCAAAAATATTGATGGATATCATGCAGAGGTTTCCCATAAATTTGCTCAGTGCTATGATAAAGACACTGTGTCTTTTGATACTTTACAATTCAAATTGACCAAAGATTTGGTAGCTGAGGCAACAGACATCAAGAATGAGGGAGAATTATGGTTTAAGAAGGTGTCATTCACCTTCAATGCACAAAAGTACTTACTTCCTGGTGTAATTGCAGATTGGCGTAAAGGTGTACCCATTCATAACTTCAATCCTAAATGGATAGAACCCATTAAAGTTTTACAGAGTTATATTACCTATGAAGGAAGATATGCCTTCATTTTCAAATACCACTTCAGATTTCTTCAGCATCTCAGTAAACACTATTATAAACACTATTTTGCAGAGTAGGGGAAAGACTTGGGAGTATTTCTTTTTCTGGTCAAGTTTTCAAAATGGTCAAGAAGGACAGTCTCATAGAAGACAAGCTGATAAAGGACAGACCTTGATCAAAAAGCTTAGGCAAAAGGTAAAGGTTAAAGATGAAGACAGGATTAAATTAGAGGAAGTTTCAGATCATGCAAATGAAGATTTTGAATATAAATAGCACCTTAATGACATTGAGAGCAAATATTTACAGTCTAATAATAAGGAGACTGAGCCTGTTGAAAATGATGTATCAGGAGAGAGAATTGTTGCTGAAAAGATTGTACCTGCAGAGAAAATTTTAGGTGAGAAAGAGGATATTGAAGTTCAAAGACAAAGTCCAATCACAGTTCTGTTAGAAGATAAGAAATTCTTTTTTGAGGATGATAAAGTCCCTGTTATTGATGCAACTAGGGTTTGTACTAAAAAGGAATTTCACAGCCAAGGTGATGAGGTAGCATTAACAAAGATAAAGAAACTAAAATTTGTTGAATTTTCCTTAGTTACCCATCAGGGTAAAACTTTCAAAATGTTGGGGAAATTGCTCCTGTGTGGAGACCAAAAACTAGACCTAGAAACAAGCTCAGATTGAATATGAAGAAGTTGTTGAACCCTAAATTGAGCAAAGAAAGAGTAATAGTGATAGATGATTCCTCATCTGATGAAATATTGAATGATGATAAGGGTGACAGTAAAGGTAAAAGGCCAATGGAATCAGAAAGAGAGTCTGTCCTTACTGAGAATAAACTTTCTGATATATTTCTAGAGGTACAAAGTGAAATGTTGCAAGAACAATAAGAAGGTGATATAAAGGATTCTCACTCAGAAAAGAAGCTGATGGTTGAGGAAAAGGTTCCATGTGAAGCTGAGACTGAAGAAAAACTAAGTTTTCATGAAACTACTATAGAATTGTTCCCAGAAGATGAAGAAATTTATAAGAGATTAAACATTCCATGGCTTCTAAATGAGATGCAAACCACGGCAGGAAATAAATCCTTTGATTCAGAAAAAGAGAATTTACAGATAAGTGTAAAACAATATAAGTATCAGGTGGAATATATGCAGGAGACAAATGATGGCTTGGTCATGGAAAATAGAAGAATCAGAGAGGATCTGGATGAGGTAAATAGCCACTATCAGGAGCTGATTGCAGTTTCAAGAGAGGCATTGAAAAGGAAGAGGAATACCGAAGGTCAATTTACAATGTTGAAATAAACCATCAAGGATCTGCAGCAGCAAAATGAAGAACTCACTAGAAAGATTGCAGATATGGAAGCAGATCAACTGAAGGCTAGAAGAAAATCCCAAGCCCTAGAAGGGATAGCCTTGTTAGCTGAAGCAGCTAAATATCTGTAAAACTTGTTAACACAATCAATTATTAGTTAGGTTTTCAAGGTTATTTCATTTTTGTAATTATTATTTAGATAAAACTATTTCGATGAGTAGGATAAAAAGAAGTTAGGGTTTGGTCCTTAACCAATTTTTAAGGATACTATTAATGTATGTCACAAAGAGGACTGAGGGTTCAATTTTTTGGCTAACAAGAGGAGGTCTTTAGACTTGTTCATAATGGCTCAAGGGCTTGGGCTAGAATTCCAACAGAAAAGAGGAAGGATTTGCAGCCCCAAAGCCAAGAGTGTATATTTGTTGGGTACTCTGAAGATTCAAAAGGGTACAAGCTGATCAATTTGAGCACAAACAAAGCCTTCATTGAAAGGTGTGTTCAATTTCAAGAAGAACCCCTAGCAGCAGTGGAAGTTGGAGAATCCTCTTCACCACCAGAACCTCTGAATGTAAGTGAAGAGATAGTTGAACATGTTGATTTTGATATGTCTGATAATGATGATTTAATTGTAGATCCTAATAGTCCTACAAGACCAAAATGGGAATCCAAGACCATTCATGCAACTGGAGAACTAGCTAGAAATCCTAATGATCCTAAGAGGACTAGATCTCAGTTTGAGAGTGCTCTGTGCATGAAAGATCCTATGTTTGTAGAGAAATGCTATCTGATGGTTGAATAAGACCCACAGACATATGAATATGTAGCAAATGATCCAATATGGAAAACATCCATGCAATAAGAGTTCAGCTCACTCCAGAAGAGCAACACTTGGGAGCTGGTTGATCTCCCCCTAGAGAGGAAGCTAGTTCAGTGTAAGTGGGTGTACAAAACCAAATTTTCTATTGATGGTTCACCTATGAAGTACAAGGATATATTGGTATCCAAGGGATACTCACAAGTACATGGTATAGACTACAATGAGACCTTTGCACTAGTGGCAAAGATGGACTCCATCAGGCTAGCCTTAGCCATTACAGCTTCAAAGCAGTGGGAGGCACACCACATCGATGTGAAGTGTGATTTCCTGAATGGAGATCTCACTGAAGAGATTTACATGCAGCAACCTCAAGGGTTTTCTACTAACCCATATCTTGTGTTCAGGTTAAAGAAGTCATTGTATGGGCTTAAGCAAGCTGCCAGGGCTTGGTATGCCAAGACTGATAGCTTTCTGCTATCACTGAATTTTGTTCAATGCAAGTCAGATCCAAATGTCTATTTGAAGCTGATTCATGGTTCATTAATGATCATTTTTTTGTATGTTGATGACCTTCTCATTATAGGAAGCTCAAAGGATGAAATTGCTTCCTTGAAGGATGCAATGAACCATGCCTTCTCAATGACTGATTTGGGCTTACTGAGCCAATTCTTGGGGCTCGAGATTTCTCAAACCAAAGAAGGAATCAAAGTAAATCAGTCCAAGTATTCCTTGGATTTGCTGAACAAATTCAATATGAAGGATTTAAAGCCAAGCAAGACTCCTTTCCTTTCAAGATTTAAGCTTGAAGAAGCTGATTCTTCACCTATGGTAAACAATACACTGTATAGGCAATTGATTGGATTTTTGTTGTATCTTACACATACTCGACCTGATATTTCTTATGCAGTAAGTGTGGCTTCAAGATACATGGATCAGCCTCATGAGATCCATTGGAGAGAAGCCAAAAGGATCCTTAACTTTGTTCAGGGAACAAGGACTCATGCGATCTTCTACAAAGCTAAATCTGATCTTGACTTGATTGGGTTTACTGACAGTGATTGGGCAGGTGATAGCACAGATGGAAATTCAACATCAGGATATGTGTTCATGCTTGCTAAAGGGCCAATCAGCTGGTCAAGCAAGAAACAGAGTGCCATTGCACTCTCATCTACAGAAGCAGAGTACAAAGGAGTTGTAAATGCAGCAACTCAATGTTTATGGTTGCAAGGGTTACTTGGAGAGTGTGGCTTCGAATCAGAATACTCAACTACTATCTATTGTGATAACCAAAGTACCATTCGAATCTGCAATGATCCAGTTCAGAAGCAGAGAACCAAACACATTGAGATCCATATGCACTACATCAGTCAGCTTGTGCATGATGGCACCATTCACCTACTCTTATGTTCATCTTCAGAACAAGTAGCAGATATCTTCACCAAAGTTTTTTGTGAGAAGACATTCAGAAATCTCAAATCACTACTGGGGATTGCTGATCATGCTGTGAAGCATGAGTGATGACAAGATTTCCAATTTTTTTTTACTGTCCATGTTTAAGGGAGGATTTTTCCCACTGGGTTTTTGCCTAGTTCCTTGGTTAAATGGACATGCAATATGTAAAGGGTGACTAAGCCTTGTTGCTAGGCCCTATAATTTTTTTATATTTTACTCATAAGTCAAGCTTAAGGGGGGGGGTGTTAGAATAATCAACCCATAGTTAGCTACCTTAGACATTAATTAATCCAAATTTTGTCTTATTTGCCTAGTTTCCATATTCCACCTTATGAAATTTGTCCTCCACACATCCATAGTGGTCAAACTTGCTAAATTTGAGTCATGGAGCACTTGGGAAACCACTTGGAATCAAATCTACTTTATTCCTGGCCTCCTTAGCGCATGTTTGGTTTTTTCTACTTTATTGCCTGCTTTTTATGAGTTTTAAGGCAATTGGGAAAGTTTGACTAGGTGAAGTTAACTTGTTTTTTGTCCTCATAATCCTCCAATATTTTCTCCTATGAAAAGCATGTATGAGTTGTCCTTCTACCATCTATTAGCTTGCCTAATTGATTTTTCCAATTCGTGAGCTCCTAGACAGATTTGGAAACTGCTTTATGCACCTATGGGGGATTTGCTTAGATTTAGTAAGCCTGCTCTTGACCAAATTCGAATGGCATCCTTATGCATTCGAATATCTCATGTAATTATTTATTGTGGAAGCCTATGACTTCACAGGGTTGGCTATTGTACACTTATTCAATACAGATTAGTGTTCTGCTCCATATTCAGTCACCTTTGTGAGTAATTTGCATGTGTAATTGGAAATTGTTGTGAGTGTAATTGTTCTAACACTTGGGTTCAATTTCCACACATGGCTTCCAAATGAGATGCAAACCATAGCAGGAAATAAATCCTTTGATTCAGAAAAGGAGAATTTATAGATAAGTGTAAAACAATATAAATATTAGGTGGAATATATGCAGGAGACAAATGATGGCTTGGTCATGGCAAATAGAAGACTCAAAGAGGATCTGGATGAGGTGAATAGCCACTATCAGGAGCTAATTGCAGTTTCAAGAGAGGAATTGAAAAGGAAGAGGAATACCGAAGGTCAATTTACAATGTTGAAACAAACCATCAAGGATCTGCAGTAGAAAAATGAAGAACTCACTAGAAAGATTGTAGATATGGAAGCAGATCAACTGAAGGCCAGAAGAAAAGCCCAAGCCCTAGAAGGGATAGCCTTGTTAGCTGAAGCAGCTAAATATCTATAAAAATTGTTAACACAATCAGTTATTAGTTAGGTTTTGAAGGTTATTTCATTTTTGTAATTATTATTTAGATAAAACTATTTCAATGAGTAGGCTAAAAAGCATTTAGGGTTTAGTCCTTAACCAATTTTGAAGGATAGTATTAATGTATGTCACAAAGAGGACTGAGGGTTTGATTTTTTGGCTAGCAAGAGGAAGTATTCATACTTGTTCAGAAGCTAAGTAAATGACTCTTATGTGTATTCGAAAGACTAATTATGAAATATATGCTCTATTTACCCTTCAGTTTGTTCTCTGGCTTCATTTATAGCTTGTTTTAGCTACTCAGTTGGTAATTTCATTGCTGGTTTAAATTTTTTATACTTGGAGTGCTTGCCATTTGTGGATGAACCTCATTGTGTTTTCTGTTGGATAATGGTTATTATGTTATGCATCTCAGTTTTTCTATGCTTATGATTTAGTGTTTATTTGGATTTATGAATGTATTCCCTTTTGTCATCAAACTTCTCAACCAAAAATCCTTGAAAACCCTAAAAACGCTATTTTGTTTTATTGAGATATTTGAGATTGTGTTGGCTTGTTCTCTTGTAGTCTGGGAACAATTTATGGCATAAACATCTTTGGCGCCATTGCTGAGGACGAAGTTGAAAAAATATTTTTCCCTGGGATACTTATCATTTCACTGGTTTGAAGAGGTGAACTTAAACAGGAAAATCTTAAGAGACTACTTTTCACCAGTTTGTCACAGTGGCTAATAAGGGAATTGGAACTAGAAACAGACCTATTTCACCTTTGCAGCTGGGTGTTTCAGACCCAGAACAGATATTGAAAACAACAAGGAATATTAGAAGGTCTCATTCATTACCATCCCTATGTGACCCTGATCAGTTGGATAGTTCATCACCTTTATCTGTTTTCAGAAAAGAAGAAGAAACTTCACCTTGGTTGAAGCCTATAATTCATGTCAGTAACTTTCAAGTTTTCACTGATCCTCAATCCTTTAAAAGGGAAAAAATAGTATCTCCTGGTAAAATTCCTCTATTTCATTTGAAAGTTGGTAAAACCCCTTTTCATCCAAGTTCCAGTCAAATCTCTCCATCACCGAAGTCAGTCAACCATAAAATGGCATCCCAAAATTAGCCTATAGGTATGATGGACCGAATGGTTGTAGCTAGGTATGCACCATTAGTTTTTCCTCACCTTTTGAATGCACTTCCTGGAGGTGACTATCAGAAATACCTGCCTAGGTTTAATGGACAGGGTGAAACTACAGCTGAAGAGCACTAGGAAGCCTTTCTCAGTTATGTTGATAACCATAATATTGAAGCTAAGGAAGTATGGATGAGGATGTTTGTGCAGAGCATTGATGGAGATGTTAGAAAATAGTTTAGGCAGCTGCCTACAAATTCTATCACCATCATAGAAGAGCTTCAAGACCTATTCATGAGACAATGGGGTGACACCAAAGATCATACTTATTATATAATTGAATTTGGATCCCCTAGGAGAAAAAAGGATGAAACCATTGCAGACTTTTCAAAAATATTCAATAAAATGTATGGCAGAATTCCTGCAGAAATAAAACCTTCAGAAACATCTGCAAAACTCACATATGCAAATGCTTTCGACCATGAATTTTCCTTACCACTAAGAGAAATAAGACCTGTTTCTTTATTGAACATGTAGGATGCAACGTTAGAGGTTGAGTCTAATATATTGGCTTCCAATAGATTGAAGAAGGAAACAACTCAGTAGATGTATGTCAAGAAAGGTAAGAAAGAAGCAGCTCCAGGAGTTTCAACATCTCATTCTGCAGAAGGTAAAATTGATGAGATGGCCAAGTTAGTGAATATTTTGACTGCAAACTTAAACAAGTTAGAACTAGAAAGATATTCAATAAAGCTTGTTCAAGAAGGTAAAAGAAACCCTAACAATCATAACCAATTCAGAAGACAATTTGCTCCTCGCTTCATACCTAGAGAACGAAGAAATAATGATATTCAGCAAGAAAGGAGAGAGACTGGGCATCAAAGGGTACCATCACCTCTTCAGAACAATGTTGTTGATGAAGAAGAGATTGAAGAAGAAGTGCTATTTGAAGACATATCAAGATATGAACTATTTTGGAGAATAGTTGACTAAGGGTTTTGTCATTGAAGAAGAATTTTTAAATGCAGAATATTATGATCCTGATATGTTTGAAACAGAGGATGATTTGAATCTAAAAATGACTGTTGTAACTGCTGATGTCTGTTAGAATGAACCAAATAAGACTTTGAATTTGAGGTCAGGCCCAAAACAAGTAGTACAGAACCCAAATAAGAAGGTAGTTGTACCTACTAAACAACAATCTAATCCTGTGTCAAAGAAGCAAAAGAAGAGTATGGAGGTTGAAGAGGTAAATAAAACTGTGCAGAACTTTAATCTGGAAAATGAATTAGGCAAAATAAATATTCCTATCCCTTTTACTGAATTAATGAAAAATACTTCTTACAAAGAATCAGTTCTTAAAATGATTGGTTCAACAATCAATCAACCTCTTTCTGATATAGTGAATCTGCAAGAAGAAAATCCTAAGATCTTTATTGAATAAGCTTTGGCTAAAAAATCTGAGAATGAGGCAAGTGCTTCACCTCCATTTTACATTACCCTGACTTTCAATGAACAAATGATACATAACTGTCTTTTAGATTCAGGAGCATCACACAACCTAATTCCAAAGGCTATCATGGAGGCTTTAGGTCTAAGTATAACAAAACCATACCATGATCTGTATGCTTTTGATTCACAAGCTATGAATTGTTTGGGTGTGATTAAAGACATGGTTGTTAGTTTGGCTCAGTCACCAATGAAAAGTGTGATCATGGATGTGGTAGTAGCAGATATTAAGCCTAAATTAGGGTTAATTCTCTCTAGGTATTGGGAAAAGAAAGTTGGTGGAACTTTACAAATGGATTTATCATATGCTACTTTTCCTGTGTTTGGAGGAGAAAACAGAAGGCTGTACAGAGAGCTTCAATTTGCCTATATTGTGACAGATGACAAGAACACTACAAACCATCCTCTGTATGTTGTTGATAAAAATTTGGGTACTTGCATGTTACATTTTAGTGATGATGACAATACTGCTGGTTTGTTATAGGTTGAAATGGAACAGCCAGTTAAATGTAGTAAGGAACAAGAAGATGAGCTTTGGAAATTATACTTTGATGGATCATCTTGCAAAGAACGTTCCAGAGCAGGGGTTCTTCTCATATCCCCTAGTGGTGAAATAATAAAGCTGATGTATAAATTAGAATTTATTACTACAAACAATACTGCTGAATATGAAGCTTTGCTGTTAGGATTGAAGGTTGATAAATATTTGGGCATTCAGTAGATTTCTGCATATGGCGACTCCAAGTTAGTTATTCAGCAGGTGAGGAATAACTATCAAGTGAAACAGGATTTGCTGAAAGTCTACCGAAATGAGGTATGGGACATGATTGAAAATTATTTTGTAGCTTTTAACATTACCTATTGTTAGCACTCACAATGTACGCAGGTTGTGAAAGGTAAATTCCAAGGTAACAGCAAAAACCACTTTAGAAAGAAACTGGCTTTTCTTTCCAGAGAGGGATCTCTCAAATACAGATTTAACAAGGCTAGATATAAATAAACACTCAAAGATTATATAAATGGTTGAAATGATATACATAACCATTGGGAAATGGAGTCACATATGCATAAATATATCACAAATACATATGCGTGAGATTTTATCGAAGGCAAGATAACCATTCAATCACAGTCGTTCATTTAATTTCAGGTGGGGCAGAAGAGATAATGAACAGTCCATCAATACAGAGCATCAAAAGATGAGTTCTATATCAAATTTAGCAGAAACATTCATAGAATATATGAAACAATGATCAGAGCATAAGTAATATGAATTCCAACCATTCAACACTATGTTTCAGATTCGAAGAAAACAAAATGGAGTGTAACACTGGAAAAAGAACAATCACAAAGCAAGGGAAGTATAGACTGTACTGTCAACAGCACAAGAATCTCTGATAACTACACACATTCAGCTTTATTATTCAAAAATATATGTCTTCAGAAAATATTCATCAACAAGATGGGTTCCAACCCCCATCACATAAAGTAAATGCAATTATATACATAAAATAATTTCTTCTTCCAAGAAGATTTATAACTGAATTACCTACTTAATCAAAGTCTTGTAACTATATTCCTAACTCCTAGGAATAAACTACTTGCTTTGATCCTAACAGATTATTAAATTAAAATCAACTCGGTAACAAGGCCCATCCAAGAAGCTCCTCAGCACGCAACACCTATTTTCATGAATGAAGGATGTACTTTGTCTTTCCAAATCTTTCTATGTCTCTCCATTGCTTCACGCTTAGAATATCATACTCAATCATCTCCCGAATGGACACTTCTAGCTCCATGTAGGATTCATAAGACACTTTAGGAAACCCTCCCCCGATGATCAGGAATTTCTGTAATATCTCAAAATCTTCTGTCAGCTTATCTATGATGACTTTCCTTGTCAGCCCCTTTTCCAAATCGTCAAATTTAGAATGATCCATACGGCTTCGTACCAACAGGCTATGATAATGTTCTTGAGAAAACATTCGTCCCTCCTCGTCCCAAAAGGAAGGAAGGCCATATTCAAATAATTCTTTAAAAGCCCGTTTGAAGTCATTAACCTGTGAGATCATTTCATTAGCTTTGTCTTGTACTGTCTTCATTAGATGATGTTTATGACTAAACCTTTTTTTCCCACAATACCATTGCCACTCTGTCTTTGACTCCTATTTCATTTAATTTTTGGTATGTTAATGAATTTAAGAAATTTAATGCATTCTCAGTTGTGCCAAGGGGTTTCCTCTCCATAGTTTCATTTAATAACTTCAGTCTTTGATTGGCCAAATTGATCAATATGCTTTGATCATCAATGAAGTTCAAATAATGCTTGAACTTAGTAATTTCTACAGATAATGTATCCCAAATTATGTGCTTTTCTCCCTGGAGAGGACCCTTTCCTATGTTCCTTTATTTCAATTCATTGAATTTCTTCTGTAGCTGACTTTTATCTTGCAATATCTTATTCTTATTTTCAGTCACTTTGGTTAGCTCAGATTTGACTTTTTCATTTTCCTCCTTTAATTCTCTTATCTCTTCATCTTTCAGGATGACTTGGGACATGGGCAATAGTAAGTCATCTGCAGAAAAATAATTTAAAGGTTTTTCAATGTTTACAATAGTTAATTCCTCATCAGTGGGAGTTTGGCTCATTAGTTCCTCCATGATTTCTTTTTCTTCATTTTGATCCCTTTTCAGCAGTGAAATCTGTGCTATTAACTCGTTCCGTTCTGCTTGCCACTTATCCTTTTCTTCTTGTAATTTTACAGTCTTTCCTTTATACTCCATCATATCCTAATGAATCTTGTCCTTTTCCTCTTGTAATGCTAATAATTCGGATGATTGAACATGTTCTGTACTTGGGATCTTCAGCCTTTTCTTCAATACCTGGAGGGCGTTGTCTTTTTATTCTAGGAGTATTTTGATTGCTTGGGTGTTACCTATTTCATTTCCTGAGCTTATGACGTCTGCTTGTAGATTTTTTATTTGAATGGAATTATCCTTATTTCCAACTTTTTCATGTTTTGACTAAACTTCCAATTTGTCTACCAAAACTTGTAATTTATTAACTCTCATCATAGCATGCAATAAATATGAATAAATAATGTCTCCCGTTTGTTTATGTAACTGTATTTTATCTGGAACATTGATCTTGTCTAACCTCACTTTCATTTTTGACATCTTCTTATCACTTACCATGGCCAATTTAAAAGTATTTCTTTCCACGTCCTGGGTAGAAATCAAGGAGGTTTTTGGATTATTTAAACTTCTCACACGTGGGAGTAGATTCCTTGTTTCTTCTAGGGACTGCTTTTACTTCTTCACATAACTAGTCATGAGCTCTTATTTAGACTTGAAAACTGGGCCTGATTCTGTATTATCTACACCTTCAAAAGAAAATTGACTCACCTATACAGAGTTTGTAGGAACCAAAGCAACTGTTTTTAAATCATCTGAAATAATTTCACTTAAAACTTTATCATCTTGAAACAACTTGGCCTTTTTATTTGAAACATCCTCGTCTATCTACATACTTTCAACTCTAGAAAGACTTCTTTTAACCAAAATATTATAAACATCTATCACTTGAGAGACTGCAACCGGTCTACTGCTTCTATTTTCATAAGATCCTAGAATTTCCATAAAGTGAAACAAATTGGCTATTTCATCCAGACCTTCAACAACTTGGTGGTTGAATGGCTTATTTTTGTTTTCCTGTTTTCTCGAGGAAATTATATGATAGGGATCATAATTGTTGGAAACATTTACCATCATACACACTCTTTTGGTCAAATTGGCCTAGTTATACCACTATCCTAAGTTTAATTGACATCAGTGGAGCATTAATTGCCATCATCAAGTCACACCCACTCCTACCTATAGTCAAGGAGGCTAACTTAGCCTTATCCTATAGTCAAGGAGGATAACTGGAGCACTCCGGGGGTGATCTGTGTGACATTAATGCACATAATTACTAACTGGTGGTTACAATCAGTTCAACCAGTCAGTTACAGTCAGTTAAGGTGCCTCCAGTCATTAAATATATTATTTAATGATTATTTATTATTATTTAATGAACTGGAGTCAACAAGGCGCCTCCACCAACTTCTGATGGTCATTTCAACTTTAGTTAACCTCATCGAGGTTCATTGGAGTCATGGATCACTAGCACTTGATGATTGGATTGCTATGACATGTGTTTGATCTCCTTCAGTTGAGATTCAGTCATTTATTGCACTCTAACTTCAGTTAGGGTTTGGTGAGTCAATTAGGGTTTTGGTTAAGTGGTTAACTGACTGAGATTGAATGGTTGAGAGTCAGTTAAGCTAGACTCACTCACTGAATTCGAATTGTCTCCTTAGGTATTCGAATTCTTCATGGAGTTAAGCCATTGCTCAGCATTGGAATTGTAACCCATTATTGTTTATTAAATATACAGAGAGGAAACCATTTTGGTTCCGAGAATTTCCAATTCATGAGTATTTGTTAATTATTCTTTGATGATTTTGATTCCTAGTTCCTAGATCATGTGCAAGAATTAATATGGTATTAGAGCATGTGGCAGGACGAATATCAATCTCTCAAAAACAAGATTTTTGACAGATTTCTCCATGAAATTTGAGCCGCATAGCTCAAAAATCCGGCACTGCACCAGAAGCCAAGACTTACCACTCAATATCCCAAGTAAAGAACTTGTTGATGAAGCTTGCTTGATTGACTATGCTGGGTGTGATGAAAGCCTAGAATGTGCAGGCTGTCCGAACTTACAGTGCCTCTGTTGTTTTGATTTGCAGGTTTTATCAAGTACAACTTCGAATGGACTCATCAATCCCTCTTCTCACCCCATTCACAAGCTATTCGGAATGGAAGTTGAAGATGATTGCATCTCTGAAGAGACGAGGTCTCTATGAGGTGTCTATTGGACTTGGAAAAGAGTCTTATGAGAATGAGAATGACTGGCTAAATGAAGGTGATAGAGCTTATGGAGAAATAGGTCTGTCCCTTTCTGATAGCTTGTACTACCTTATTTGTTCTGTTGAATACCCAAAGGAATTCTGGACAATATTGGATAGAACCTTTGGCAACACAATGAGGATCATAATAGTACTTTGGAGATCACAGCCAGCGCCACAAGAGTTCTTTACTCAAAATTATCAGCTTCTACTCTCTCTAATGAATTTGTTCAAGATGAAGATGAAGCAAAATCTTCTACACAATCAATTTGAATTGAAGAAAGTCTCCATGAAGTGACTCCTTCTCCTGATGCTCCGGAAGTTCATGAGATATCTGATATCTCATATTCTCATATTTCTGAAATAGAAGAAGACATTCAAATCTTTGATATTGAAGAAAAACACTGCTGCACTTCCATGCAAACATTCACTGGTGATTTTCCTTTGAATTCTGTGCAAAATTTACCAGTAATTGCTTCCGAAAGTGAAGAGAATTTTTTTTTTCTCCCTCTAATGTTGCTTCTAGTGTGCAAATATGTAAAAACTTGGATATTTTGGAAGAAATATCATATTATAAGAGTGACACATTCACTCCCCATGATCTATATCTTCTAGCAAAATCCTGCAGGATTGCATGCACCAAAATTCAAAATTTTGAAGAAAAAGACAACTGTGCATCCACCGTCTCAGTTGACCATAATTTTGGATCTGATATGAAAATTATTGGATCTGATATGATCTTATTTAGATCTATTCTGATATTAATTGGTTCAAAATTTCAGGTTCATAAACCTTCATTACTGCTTGTAGCTGTTCTCATCAACGGTGTGAAGAAACAAGTACCGCAAGTCTCCTACAAAACTGCTGCTGGGGATTTGATTTCATTTCATAGTTTTGGATCTATTGTGAACTTATTTAGATCTGATTTACATTCTGATATGATATTATTTTGTTCATATTTTAAAATCCAAGAGCTTTCACTCATGCTTGTAGCTTCTCTCACCAATTCTGGTGTGAAAAATCAAGTACCGCAATTCTTCTTCAATTTTGCTACTGGGGATTTGGTGTTAATTTCCTCTTATGAGGTTGTTGATATTTTTTTTTTTATTCATTAGCTATTTCAGAAGCTATATCAGATTATGGAGCTCAATCATTTTCTCTCCAGAGTCCCAGGGATTCTCTACCTTTGGTCACATGCTCATCTCCTCACAGAACAAGTAAAGAGGAAGACATTCTGCATTTGCTTGGACACTTGCTCCTAATATTTGGGGATGATTTTACCACTCATGGTTTTATATTCAAAGATGAAACATATCAGTTTCTTGAGTGTTCCACACATGGTTCGAATCCTCAAGAACCTTTTCTCTCTCTTCAGATGATTTCAATTGCTCTACATGGGTCCAGTTTTCACCGTGCAGCTGTTTATATTTTTGATTCAGTTGAGTGCATTGTTATTCTTCCCAAGTGGAAGATTCCTCCAGACACATTCATTTATTTTGGATTCAGAGGTTCACATTCACAGTCTCAGGATGTTGTTGCATAGAAGAACCAATTCTTGTTTTACTGCTTAGTTTGAGGGGGGGTATTTTTCCCATGAGGTTTTCCCCATTTCCTTGGTTATATTAAGCAGTTACTTCATTGTATAGGGTGACCTATGGCCTTAGTTTCCAGGGACCTAGCATTTTTATGCATATCTGTTTTCTAACTCTTCCTGAGTATAGCTTAAGGGGGGGTGTTGGAGACATTTACCATCATACACACTCTTTTGGTGAAATTGGCCTAGTTAAACCACTATCCT
>LPNX010929346.1:264199-297414 GCA_001517045.1 Pseudotsuga menziesii | reverse complement strand
ACTTGCACATGGTGGGACTCATGGACTAGGCAAATAAGACAAAATAAATGAAATAATGTCTAAGTGGGTAAATACTATGGGTTGATTATTCTAACATGTCATTCACCATGCAGATAACAGTCCTCATCTCTCTGATACAAATCCTCAGATTGACTCTGTGGTCGATCCTCCAATTAAGGGCAAATCTGTTGAAATGAATTTACCTGGTTCATATCGAATTGGTGAAGCAATTCACCCGTTATTCGTAAACTATTTGCTGGATAAAATACATAGAATGGAGGTAGAAATAACAGAGATGCTGGCACATAGTCATATTATGAAAACTAAGAATGTAAGTTTGAAGGAGAAATCCGATTCAGCTGATAAGTGTATTCTGCGTCTGAAAAAACATAAGAACAAGTTGATTCGGAGAGTTATGAAATTGCAACATGAGAATCGTAAACATGAGGAAAGAGTTCGTGAACTGAATGCTCAGGTCACTTTGATGCAGTTTAAAGGTCACTCATCGGCTCCATGTTCACAAAGTCCGGCGACTGGTGTGAATATTCAGGTTTTCAATACTTCTGCTAAATCATAGCATTTCGAGGATACTCATTTTTGTACATATGTCTAGAAAGTGTTTCAGGTTTGAAGTTTGTAATTAAAAGAAGGAAATGATAATGAAGTTATTTTCGCTGTCCAGGTATTGTCTTGATTGATATATTGGATTATGTAATTTGGTTTATTTACTTGCACATTTGTACTAATTCTTATTGTGTGGTGTTGCAGGTGATTTATTTGGTTTCCCAGAGGCGCTTTTCCCGGATTTTGGTGATCGCTTGCTTTCAGGATGATCTCCGGAGGATTATGAACGGACCAGTTGAAATCATTTTCAATTGTGGATGCGTTGTTTCCCAGGTGTCACTAATTTATTAGTGTCTTTACCATTTTGTGATTTTGCACTATAGGTTGAATTTGCCCAATTTCGAGATATTGTATCGTATATTGAAAAATGACAATTTCATTTGTCATTTTTCTATTTTGGACAAAATTGGTTAAGATTATGATGATGTAGTTTCCTGTTTTCTAGAACTATCTCCATGTGAGATTACATGTATTTAAAGAGACATGGTTTACTGTAAAAGGGTTCGATAGTTGGGAAAAGGGACAAAGCAAGATTACTTTATCATTTCCTGTAGCTAAAGACAATTTCTTGTTATCAGTTACAACATCTTTTTACTGGTGATGTTTATAAGTATATTTACAGTATTTCTATTATGGAGATGTGCTTATAAGTATCAATTGATCTTGTAATTTCCTTTTGCAGTCTTTATGTTTTGTTATATTTCTTTAAAGAAATGTGCAAATGCATCATGTTTAACTGTCGATTTGTGCTGGTTTCATTTGCAAATTTACGTCATGTAATAAATCTGATATTATCATCATAATGTATGTGATATACTTGTTCATTGTGTTGTCTTGTTTAAATCTCAGAATTTCTTCTGATGTGTTCAGGATTGTCTGCATAGTAGCATGATTTGCAAGTTGATTCTAGGGTTAATATTTCCATGCTCCTAATCAGGATAGGATAGTTAGGATATATAAGTGGTAGTTTTTATTTATTTTACAGAAAACATATTGAATTAGATTTTGCATTTATATTTTGCTAGGTTATCTTTCAAACTTGTTATGAATGTACATGTGTTTATAGTGTATTTATGTAATTGATTGAGTTTGTTAATATTTAATTAACTATTTATTCTTTCATTTATAGATTAATTGGTTAACTAGATTAATTTCTAGTTATCAGTCGTGTAATATATCAACTAACTTAGTAATTATCTTTAACAGTTTGCTTTGTATATTCACAGGTGTACTATAGATTTAGTTAATAAACAGTAGCTTCATTTTTCCTTTGTGTCTTCTTCTGTAGCTGGGAGTAATTTTAGGGAAGGTAACGGGGCCTTAATCCTGTCAGAGACAGCTACCTAACGACTGAGAGTAGCTTTGAAAACTTTTGGATTGGGTTGTCTCTTGGTTGACTATTGTGCCAATTTTTCCCGTCAACACAGTCCATACCTCTTGTGGATTTTTTTCAACCAATGTTGATGTGGGTGACTGATTTGGCAAGTACCATATTACCTCCACTTCCTCTACCCAGAATTCTTGTCCTATCCCAGTATTGCTCAACATGATCCTTACATTTTCCAATAGTATCCTATTCATCCTTTTAGCAAATCCATTCTGTTGAGTTGTGCATGGAGTAGTATTTTTCCTTACTATACCACACTTATTTTGAAAATTCTTGAATTAATTCCTGTAGAACCCTCCACCATTATCTGTCCTCAACACCTTTATTTTATTTTATGTTTGGTTCTCTACAAGAGCCTTAAATTCTTAAAACTTAGCAAATACTTCCTATTTATTTTGAAGGAAATAAATCCATGTGTTCATTGATAAATCATCTATAAATGAAACATAATACACACATCTAGTTAATGATGGAACAATCATAGGTCAAAAAACATCACTATGTACTAACTCTAAAATCCCCTTTTCTTTTGTAGCACTAGATGCAAATATTACTCGATTATGTTTTCCATATAGGCAATGTTCACAGAAATCAAAATACAGAGTACAATCAATCGTACCTTTAGCCATAACTTTAGCTTGTAATGCTCAAGTGAACTTTTCTTTTATATGCCCCGATCTTTGATTTCATAGCATCGTCTTTCCTCCTGATGTAGTTAAGGTACTTTCATCTTTACCTTCTCCCTCAGGCACAACAAAACTGTTACATTCATCGATGATGGTGCTTCCCAATAGTTTGTACATATTTCCATACTTAACTCCCCTCATCAATACCATTGATCCTTGAACCATTTTGCAACTACCATCTCCACACACAATATTTACACCTTCAACAACCATCTTTCCGAAATATATCAAGTTCTCACTAGATTTGGAATGTGTAACACTCCAGGTAGAGTTTTAATCCCTCCATCCTTAAGTTTCAACTAGACTCTACCACATCCAATATTACCAGTTGGTGAATCATCTCCCAAGTACACATCTCCTCTATTATACTTTTCATGTTCATAGAAACACTCCCTATGAGGGGTCACATGACATGTTTCACCTGAGTCAATCAACCATATATCACACTCTGAATTATTTACCGTGGAAACTAGGTATACATCCTCTCCTTCTCAAGAGGTCTTCACCTCTATGGATGAGGTATCCTCAGATCCCTTTTCTTTCTCAACATTCTTAGATTTGCAATCAATTTTATGGTTCCCTACTTTACCTCATTTCCAACACTTCCTTATTCCTTTTCCTAAGTATTTAGATATACCCTTAGATCTCCCTCAGATCCTTTATTTTTGTTTCTCTCCTGGGGAAGACCTCTCATAGACAAGGTATCCATTCTATGATTATCCATTTTTTCCCTCCTCGTCTCTTCTGATAGTAGGTATGATACTATTTCATCAAATATTAAGGTCTCTTTGCTAGCACCACCTTTTGAAACAATTAGGTTGTCCCAGGAATATGAAAAAGAACACAATAATGTAATACATTTATCTTCTTCAACCATTTTAATGCCAATAGAGGTCATGTGAATTACTAGATTATTGTAGGCATTCATATTCTCTGTTACAGTGTAATTTTCATCCATTATGAGGTGAAATAGTTTCTTTTGTAGAAAAAAATGTTCATATGGTATTTTGATTGATATAAACTCCCTAGTTTCCGCCAAATCTTTACCACACTATCTTCACCAGATACATTCAACAACACAGAGTATGATAATCATAATCGTAATGTACTCATCTACCTTATTTCTATTTTATCCCAATAATATTGTGACATTCTAGTGGGTTTTGTACCCAGATCCATGACAATCCATTATTCCCAATCTACAAGAAGATCCTCCATTTTGAGCTTCCATAGCTCAAAATTTTGGCCATTAAATTTATCGATCTCAATTCTCGAACTGATCACCATTATCTTTCAATGCATAAATCAACACTACAAAGTTCCATTGAAAACAGGTTTATTATAGACCCAAGATCTATCGACCACGTCAAACCCTCAGCAACAAAGACATCTCCTTAATGCCAATAATCAAGCTCTGATACCACATGTAAGTTTTAAACATGTGTAGAGAAGTAATTCATATATATTATTTTAAGCAAAACAAATATTACACCACATTATTCACACATAAACGAAGATATTTACCATGGAAACCCTTAACTCGGAAATCCAACAAACCTTGGAGCCATACCTCCTATTATCTAATTATATTTATGAATCTCTTGCTGTTGGAGACATTTACCACCATACACACTCTTTTTGGTAAATTTGGCCTAGTTAAACCACTATCCTAAGTAGTATTGACTTAATTTACATTAGAGGAGCACTTGATGACATCAGCTAGATCACACCCACACCTACCTTTAGTCAAGGAGGCTAACTTAGCCTTCTCCTACATTCGGGGAGGATAACTGGAGCACTCCGGGGGTGATTTGAGTGTCATAAATGCCCCATATTGTTAGCTGATGGTTACAATCAGTTAAACAGAGCAGTGAAGGTGCCTCCTTTCATTAAATTGATTATTTAATGAACTAGAGTCAACAGGGGCACCTCCAACCACTTCTGATGGTCAGTTACACTTTAGTTAACCTCATCGGGGTTCATTGGAGTCATTGAAGCACTACCACTTGTTGGTTGGCTTACTGTGACATGTGTCTGACCTACTTTCAGTTAGACTCAGTCATTTATTGCACTCTGACTTCAATTAGGGCTTAGTTGAGTCAATTAGGGTTTTGATCAGTGGTTAACTTGAGTGTTGACTGTGGCTTACATTTAGTTAAGCTAGAATCACTCATTCAATTCGAATGACCTCCTTGGGAATTAAAATTGAATTTTCATTCATGCTTGCAGCATGATCATTGTATTGTATTACTCATTCTTTATGTGAATATACAGTGCTGCTCCTCATTTTGCAGCACAATTACACCATTTTCATGCCTTATTGTTATTAATCTTTGATGAAAATTGTGTTTAGTCCCTAGATTACTGTGACAGATGGTATCAGAGCTCATAGCGGGATGAAGCTCAATCTCTCAAAAACAAGCTTTTTGACAGTTTTTTGGATGAAAATTGAGCAATAGCTCAAAAATCTAACACTGCACCAGAAGCCAAGGCTTACCACTTAATACCCCAAGTAAAGAACTTGTTGATCAAGCTTGCTTGATTGACTATGCTGGGTGTGATGAAAGCCTAAAATGTGTAGGCTCTCTGACCTTACATTTCCCTTTCTGTTGTGATTTTCAGGTTTTCTATAGGTGAAGCATTTGCTCCAACAGATTCAGATGGCCTCTTCAGTAGATCTTTTGACTCTGTTCAATTTCCACTCATGGAAAGAAGACATGGAGATCCAGCTATGCTCCAGAGGACTCTATAGAGTCACCATGGACATTGAAGAAGAGCCTGGTTCTACAATAGACAAAACACGATTCTTGAACAAGAAGGATGAAGCATTCAGATTCTTGTGCCTCCTTGTTTCCCGGGATCTTCTTTTCCATATTTCGGGATTGAAGACTCCAAAGGAAATTTGGGACAATTTGGAAACCTTGTATGGAAAGTAGGATGATTTGAGAGTTTATCAGCTTGAAAATGAATTGATGTCTCTCTAGCCTTCCAATTTCAAGACCTTGAATGACTTTTTCACAAAGTTCAATCACATTGTCTTACTGTTGAAGCAATGCAAAGTGGAGAAGGAGGATGATCAGCTCATCCTCACCATACTCTCCAAACTTGGAGCTGATTATTCAGTTTTTGTCTCTACATTTCATGTGGGGAAGCTCACAACCCCTGGATGGAATATTCCTACACTCAATGCCTTCATTGAGTCCCTAACAAGTGAAAATGATAAGATTGTCCAGATGGGGATCATCAGATCCTCCCATGATCAAGCCCTCCATGTCTCGGGGCCCAAAGATCTGAAGGGTAAAGGAAAGCAGTAGAAGAACCCATAAACTAAATTCGAAGCTCCTAAGCCTAAAGTTGAAAACCAGCAGCATGATGAGTCTTTTGGCTCAAAGAAGAACAAAGGAAAAGGGCATAATGGAAAGGAAAAAGTCAAGTGTTCATACTACGGGAAGGGATACCACCCTAAACATTCCTGCATGAAGAAGAAGCTTGATGAAGCTACCTCTCTCCTTGATATAAATCACATCAATCTTCCGAAAATCTTTTAGAGGAGAGATCAACAAGATCGGGAACCACAGCATGAAAGAGGTCATGCCCTCAAGGAAAGCATTTAAAAGTCCAAAGCACTCTTGATTGATTCTAGAGCTTTGAACCACATGATGGCTGAAAGAAACTCCTTCTCATCCTTGGAGACTGACAAATCCATTCCCATCCACATGGAAGATGACTCCAACATCATTTCAGAAGGACAAGGTACGGTTGAACTTGAGAATGGCTATTTTTCAAATGTTTTGTATGTACCGTCTCTAGCATCAAATCTCCTTAGTGTCTATCAGATGACACATACAGGAGTGCCTAAGAGAGTATCTTTCAGCCCAAATGATGTTGAGATAATAGAACTTGCATCCAGGAAACTCATTGCTAAAGGCCTTGCAAACCATCATGCAAAAGCCTATGAGTTCTCCCACTTTGTGGCCGATGCAAAGCCCACCGCACTGCTAACTCATGGAAATGAAGTTAGTAGGCTGTGGCATGAAATTTTTGGCCATCTAAATTTCATATATTTGCAGCAATTACAGAAAAAATCCATGGTTGAAGGCCTCTCAGTCATCAAAGCAACCACTGGAATTTGCAAGGGTTGTGTGGTTTGAAAACACCTTGAGCACAAGTTCGATCGGGGGAAGGCAAACCGAGCTACATGCATTTTGGGGCTGATACATTATGATATCAGTAGTCCAATGACTATCACATTCATGAATGGATCAAGCTATCTTCTGACAATTATTGAATTTTTTTCAAGGCACACATGGGTCTTCTTTCTCAAAAAGAAGTCTGAAGTATGTGAAAAATTCTCTGAACTGAAGGCCTTGATCGAGAATACCTCTAGGATTAAGATCAAGATCTTGAGATATGATAATGGAAGGGAGTATGTTAGTAATGAGTTTCCGCACATATGCTCCCTAAGTGGTATTCAGGTCCAACATTCAATTCCCTACACTCCCCAGCAGAATGATGTAGTGGAAAGGAAGAATCGGTCTCTCAAGGAGATGACCACCTGTATGTTGGAATCAAATAAGTTGGCTGAAAATTTGTGGGCTGAAGCCATGCATGCTGCAGAATACATTTAGAATAGAGTGCCACACTCATCTGTGAAATGCAATACCCCTTTCGAAGCATACTTCGGACACAAGCCGGATGTGTCGAACCTGTGGGTGTTTGGGTCCATTGCATGGGCCTGAATTCCACTTGATAAAAGAAGGGCTTTGCAACCTCAAAGCATAGAATGTCTATTTATTGGGTATCCTAATGATTCAAAAGGTTTCAAGCTGTTGGATATCAAAACAAAATAGATGATCATCGAGAGAAGTGTCAAGTTCAATGAGCCTCTTCAGGAGGTGGAACTAGTGAAGGAGAAAACTGTTGAATTTCCTTCCTATTCTACTGAATATTTGGATGATGAAATTGGGGGTAATGACCATGATTTGGATCCTATAATTTCTGATATTAGTGTACAAAAAACATAAGATGCTGAATTATAACTTGAAGTACAAAATAATCTTCCCACATGGGCCCGACAAACACTCTCCTCCGTAGGAGATAACATTGGAAATTCGGATGATCCAAGTAGAACCCAGTATGATGTCCAAAGAGCAGGTATTGCGCTCTCTTGTACTGATAATTTGCTGTCCAAAACTTGTTATTTGATGATTATTTCAAACCCAAAATCCTACTACCATGCTTGGAAGGATCCGAGATGGCAAGTTGCCATGGATGAAGAGATGAATTCTCTTCAGAAAAAACACTACTTGGGAGCTAGTTTCTCTTCCTCCGGGAAGGAAATTGGTTCAATGCAAGTGGGTGTTTCAGAACAAGATTGATGCTGATGCGGCACCTGAAAATATAAGGCAAGGCTGGTGGAAAAAGGTTTTTCTCAGGTCCAAGGCGTGGACTACCATGAGACTTTTGCACCAGTTGCAAAAATGGACTCCATCCTCCTAGTTTTGGCAATTTCAGCATCTAAGCACTAGGAAGTGCATCATATGGATGTTAAGTCAGCCTTTCCACATGGAGATATTCATGAGGAGATATACATGAATCAGCTTGAGGGATACATCTCTAATCCATCTTTGGTTTGCAAGCTAAAGAAGTCACTATACGGGTTAAAACAGGCCCCAAGAGAGTGGTATTCCAAGATGGATTCCTTCCTTCCCTCGCAAAACTTCCAAAGGTGTAGATCAGCTCCAAATGTGTATATAAAGAATTATTATGGTAATTTGATTATTATTGTTTTATATGTTTATGAATTACTGTTCACATGTAGCACAGTTGCTTCTATTTCAGCCATCAAAACTACTTTCCACAATGCCTTTGAAATGAGCGATTTGGGGCTCCTAAAACAATTTCTGGGGCTCGAAATTGAGAAACATTATGATGGGATGATGGTCACTCAGTAAAAATACATATATTACATGTTATTCAAGTTTAACATGGCTGAATTTAGGCCTACACTATTCCCTTTCCTTTCAGGGATCAACCTTGAAGAAGGAAAAAGCACACGTCCCATGGACTGCACTATTTATCGACAGCTGATTGGTAGCTTATTGTACTTAAAACATTCTAGGCCTGATATTTGTTATGCCATGAATTTTGTATCAAGATACATGAAGCATCCCCATGATATTCATTGGAAGGCAACCAAGAGGATCCTCCAATATATTCAGGGAACCAGGACCTACGGCATTCACTATGCTACAGACTCTGAGCTAGAGCTGGTTAGATACACAGATTCTGATTGGGTGGGTGATTCTATTGATTATAATTCTACTTTCAGATATGTATTCATGTTTGGTGGTGTCACCATTTTTTGTTCTATCAAAAACTAGGTTTCCATAGCATTATCTTCAGCAGAGGTCGAGTATCGAGGAGCAGTGAATGCTTGCATCCAAGCAGTTTGGTTGCAAGGCATTCTTTCATAGTTTGATATTGGTAGTACTTTGTCCACTGTCCTCTTTTGTGGCAATCAAATTTCTATTAAGATAACCACAGATCCAGTTACCAGGTAGAGGACCAAGCATGTAGAGATACACATG
Source organism: Pseudotsuga menziesii (assembly GCA_001517045.1). Classification (NCBI taxonomy): domain Eukaryota; kingdom Viridiplantae; phylum Streptophyta; class Pinopsida; order Pinales; family Pinaceae; genus Pseudotsuga; species Pseudotsuga menziesii. The sequence goes on along the minus strand of LPNX010929346.1, from coordinate 288,127 downwards.
CACTATATCAGGGAGCTAGTGCATGACAGGACCATCATTCTGCAATACTGCCCGACTGATGAGCAGATTGCAGACATCTTCACCAAGAGATTTTTAGAAAAGAAGTTCACTTACCTCCATTCACTGTTGGGTGTGATTCCATCAGGGTGATCAGACTACTTTCAGTGTTCAGCTTGAGAGGGGGTTTTTCCCACTGGGTTTTCCCTCTTTTCGTCACTTAGTTTGTTTTTGAGCATTGTTTTAGTATTGTACAGGGTGACCTATGGCCTTAGTTGCTGGGGCCCTAGCATTTTTATGAATTTATGTTTTCTACTCCTCCTGAGTATAGCTTAAGGGGGGGTGTTGGAGACATTTACCACCATACACACTCTTTTTGGTCAATTTGGCCTAGCTAAACCATTATCCTAAGTATTATTGACTTAATTCACATCAAAGGAGCACTTGATGACATCATCTAGATCACACCCACACCTACCTTCAGTCAAGGAGGCTAACTTAGCCTTCTCCTACATTCGGGGAGGCTAACTGGAGCACTCCGGGGGTGATCTGAGTGTCATAAATACCCCATATTGCTAATTGATGGTTACAATAAGTTAAACAGAGTAGTGAAGGTGCCTCCTTTCATTAAATTGATTATTTAATGATTATTTAATGAACTGGAGTCAACAGGGGTGCCTCCAACCACTTCTGATGGCCAGTTACACTTTAGTTAACCTCATCAGGGTTCATTGGAGTCATTCAAGTGCTACCACTTGTTGGTTGGATTGTTGTGACATGTGTCTGACCTAATTTTAGTTAGACTCAGTCATTTATTACACTCCAACTTCAGTTAGGGCTCAATTGAGTCAATTACGGTTTTTATCAGTGGTTAACTTGAGTGTTGACTGTGGTTTACATTCAATTAAGCTAGACTCACTCATTCAATTCGAATGACCTCCTTGGGAATTTGAATTTATTTGTCATTCATGCTTGCAGCATGATCATTGTATTGTATTACTCACTCTTTATGTGAATATACAGTGTTGCTACTCATTTTGCAGCATAATTACACCATTTCCATGCCTTATTGTTATTAATCTTTGATGATACTTGTGTTTAGTCCCTAGATTACTATGACAGATTAATACTTGCAATACAAAATATAGGAATTTAACAACATCTAATACCCTAATACGTTGACCTGTACTATTAAAAAATAGACTCCAATCCCCTAATAGGGGTTAAATTGCATATTTTTAAAAAATTCAAAAAAATAGCCTAAAACATCCCTTAACCAGGATTAAAGTATAGTATTCTTAGTTATAATATTCCAAAACTTATAACCGTTTAGACCATTTTTATATCCAATAAAGATACATTTTTCATCTTTGTTATAAAACTTGCTCTTTTTCTCATTTGGAACATGTACATAAGAATCACAGCAAAAAACTTTTAGATGCTTAAGAGAGGGTTTCTTGCTAGTCCATACCTCTTGTGGAGTTTTTTCAACCAATTCTAATGTGGGAGACTGACTTACCAAGTAACATGTTGTATCCATTTCCTCTTCCTAGAATTATTGTCCTATCCCAACACTGGTTAGGATGCTCTTTGTTTTTTCCATCAGCATCCTATTCATCCTTTAAACAACTCCATTGTATTGATGTGTGTATGGAGTAGTATTTTTCCTTGCAACACCCCAATTCTTACATACGTTCTTGAATTCATTCCCACATAAATCTCCACCATTATCTTCCCTCAGCACCTTTATTTTCTTTTATGCCTGGTTCTCTACTATAGCCTTAAATTCACTTCAGATTTCCTTCAAAGGAAATAAATCCGTGTGTTCCTTGATAAATCATCTATAAATGAAACATATTACACATATATACCTAATGATGGAACATACACATGTCCAAACACATCACTGTGTACTAACTCTAAAATCCCATTTGCTCTTGTAGCACTAGATGCAAATCTTACTCGTTTCCATTTCCCATATATGCAATGTTACAAATAAAAATCCACAGTGAAATCAATCCTACCTTCAACCATACATTTATATTGTAATGCTCTAAGGCCCTTTTATTTGATATTCCCCCATCTTTGATTTCATAGCATCGTCTTTCCTCCTGATGCATTTAGGGTACTGTCATATTTACCTCCTTCCTCAGGAACAATATAACTGTTACATTAATCGATGATGGTTCTTCCCAATAATTTGGAATGAGTTCCATATGGTACTCCTCTCATCAATACCATTGATCCTCAAACCATTTTTCAACCACCATCTCCACAGATGGTATTTACACCTGTAACAACCATATTTTCGACAAATATCAAGTTTCTCACTAGATTTGGAAAGTGTAGCACTCCAGGTAGAGTTCTAATCCTTCCATCATTGAGTTTTAGCTTGAATCTACCATGTCCAATAATACTAGCTCGTGAATCATCTACCAAGTACACATATCCTCCATTTTACTTTTCATATTCATAGAAACACTCCCTATGAGGGGTCATATGACATGATGCACCTGAGTCAGTAAACCATGTTTCACGTTTTGAATGATTACCCATGGAAGCTAGGTATACATCCCCTCCTTCTTATGAGGAGGTCTTCACCTCTTTGGAAGCGGTATCCTAATATCCCTTTTCTTTCTCAACATTCTTATATATACAATCATTTTTATAGTGCCCAACTTTACCGCATTTCTAGCACTTCCTTATTCCTTTTCCTAGGGATTTAGATCTACCCTTAGATTTAGGTCTCCCCCTAGATCCTTTATTTTTTTTTCTCTCCCAGGGGTGACCTCTCATAGAAAGGAATCCATGCTATGATTATCTATGGTTTTTCTCCTCATCTCTTTTGATAGTAGGGATGATACTATTTCATCAAATTTTGAGGTCGCTTAGCTAGCACTACCTATTGAAATAATTAGGTTGTCCCACAAATCTAGAAAAGAACACAATAATTTAATACATTTATATTCTTTAGCCATTTTAATGCCAATAGAGGTCCTCTGACTTACCAGAGTATTGTAGACATTCAGATTATCTGTTACAGTGTCATTTTCATCCATTATGAGGTGAAACAAGATGTTTTGTAGAAATAACTTGTTCAGAAGGGTTTTTGACTGTTACAAACTCCCTAGTTCCCCCCAAATATTTACCGCACTATCCTCACCAGATACGTTCAACAACACAGATTTTGATAAGCATAATCGTATTGTACTCCTCTCCCTTCTTTATAATTTATCCCAATCATGGTGTGACGTTCCAGTGGGTTTCATACCTGAATCCATGTCAATCCACCCTTCTCAATCTACAAGGATATCCTTCATTTTGAGCTTCAGTAACTCATAATTGTAGCCATTAAATTTCTCGATCTCAATTCTAGAAATAATCACCATTCTCTTTTTGTTATGTATCTAAATATTTATGAGTAAATTATTTTCATAATTAAATGTAATATTAGTTAAAATGAACGTAGGGTCACACCATTTCATCGAAATGGTGTGTTTTGACCTATAAAAGGTCTTCCCACTTATTGTACAAATCATCATTCAATGATTATTATCATTGTGGCTGAATTAAAAAAATGTGGGTTTAGTTTTTCTGCTCCAAGTGGTATCAGAGCCATCCGCTGGCACCTTCCACAACTCAACTCTTCTCCACCACCACCACCACCGTTCCCATCCGCCTTCCACCACCACCGTCGCCTTTCCCACCGCACCACCTTCCCCATCTGCTCAACATTCTCCCTCCACGTCTTTCCACCATGTGCTCCACATTCTCCCTCTGCGCATTCTTTTCTCCTCCTCTGCACACTCCCGCCAACCACCTACAATCCCTCAACGCCTTCATCACCCTCCCTCCTCCACCCAGCACCTCCTCCATTCCCCCACGCCCTTCATCCTTATTCCCACCTCTATTATCCATCGTTGCACATCCATTCTCGTTGGCGCCCACCATCCCTTATCGCGCGGTCATCCAAACTCCACTATTTGCAACAAAAAACAAAAACACAAATATTATAATATATTATAAAACAATATAATTATAACATATTAATTCAATATATTATAATATATTTATAATATTTCAAATTTTGTTTTATGATATTAAAACAAAAAAATTAAATTAATATTTTTTATATAATAATTAATATAATTAATTATTATCCTTAAAAATCTAATTATCTATAATAATAATAATAAAAATTCCTCCCTACACAAGAAAAATGTTAGAGATGAATGAAATTAAACAACGAATGGTGAAATTAGAGCTTAACCAAGCCAAAGGTTCTAAAAATCTTGAAGGTTTACACTCAAGACTCAACAAAATCGAAACAGAGCTACACAAAGGCAAAAATGAATTATCAGAGACTGTCAAAAAACAAGTCAATGAAGCAGTAGATTGGGAGATGGAAGGTGTAAAAGGGGAAATCACACTATTGTTCGAATCTGGATTAAGCAAACTCGAGCAACATTTGGAAGACACAATTACCACATTAGTGTGCAAGGTGTCAAAGGAAGACCAACCATCCTCAAATTCAAGCCATCATAAGATAATTCCTCCCAGAAGAGAAATTCCACAAGAAGAGTTCGATCACTATCACTCTACAAATCATGAAAAATCACTCTCTCCTCCAAAAAGAAATGGATATCAAATGAAGCCCAAGTTATAATTGTCAAAATTCAATGGGGACACAAAACAGAGCATGGCATGGATCAACAAGGCAAAAGAATTTTTTTCCACACACAATATCATAGTCGATGAAATAATGATAAAATATGCCTTGATGCAACTGGAAGATCGGGATTACAACTGGTACATGTGGTGGAAGGTTACAACACAAACAACTAAACGCAAGTTGAAAACATTTAAAAACGATTTCTATAAGAGTTTTGAAGATTTAAAAGAAAAAGACTTCTTCACAAAACTCACCAGACTGCAACAAAAAGGTGACGTCGATGAATACACTAATGAATGGGAAGCCCTGGAGACATGTGTGTTGGAACACACAGACAGTCAATGCCTCCATACTTATGTGTACAGACTAAAACTATATATCAAGGATGAGCTAGAGCTATTAAATGTATCAACATTGCACAAATTGAGACGCAAGGCAAAAATCATTGAGGAAAAATTGAAAAAGACGTGGAACAAAAACCATGAAAAATATCGAAGGTCCATCCAAAATACCAAAACCGACACCAAATAGCAGCCACCACATCTAAGAAGTGACAACAAAACCACTTTAGAAGTCCAACAAATGAAAGAAGGAAAGTGTAAATATTGCAGAGAGAAGTGGGACCCAAGACACAGATGTTTAAAAAAAGAGACCACCAAGACCTTATATCAATGTGAAGTAGAAGAGGAAGATAAATCAGATAGAAAGGAATCCGACATAGAAGAAACACATGACATCGAAAATCCTTCCTCAAACTCAGAAGATGAAGAAACATAGTTCTGCAGAGACTGGAATTGATGAGTTCACAAAAGGAAGGGAAGATGCAAGAGATCTAGAATAAGATTTTTTTATAATTCTTTCGAGTGTTGGTTACTGAGAGGATAGGGAGTTTTCTCGCAACCTCCCTTTAAATCCCTAACTGTGACTACCCGAACAAAGTGCCTGGCATGCTAAAAGAAGGGGCATTGTAAGTAAGCATCATCCCATTGTTCCTCCTAAACCTAAACTAGAAATGGGCTTTTAACATGTAATACCTATAGTACAGGATTGAGTGCACTCACACCTGTACCCAAGATATCAATTGCATCCATAACAAGAATACACCAACCACAAACATTACAATTTAAAGGGTACATAAAAAATAACAATGTTGTCATCCTATTCGACACAGGAAGTACCCATAATTTCATCGACATAAGTGTTGCAAAGAGGCTTAACCTTTTCATATATCCAGTACCCAACATGAAGGTAATGGTAGAAGATGGAAAGAAGATCGAAAAAGTGGTAAAATGCCACAAAATTAAGCTGCAAATACAACACTATAACCTTGAGTCAGAATTTTACGTAGTACCCTTAGGAGGAGTTGATGTAGTATTAGGAATTCAGTGGTTGTAAACACTAGGTACCTACTCAACAAACCAGCAAGAACACTTTATAATGTTTAAATTTCAAGGAGAAAGATACAAATTGTATGGGTTCCAACCCCCTCGCACACAAATTGTGTCATCCCACAAAATGGAGAAGCTAATTCGAAAGGGAGCACCAACATATGTCGTACAATTCCAGGAGATGGAATTATTAAATTCAGAAGTAGTTAAACCAAGTCATCTAGAGATCCAAGGATTAATCCAAAAATACAAAAACGTATTTGAATATTTCCCCATGGAGTCACCACCAGAAAGGAAGATCGAGCATGTCATCGAAATCAAGTCTAGATCAAGCCCTATCAATGTTAAACCCTATAGGTACCCACACATCATAAGACAGAGATTGAAAGATTAATCTGTGATTTATTAAAGTGTGGAGTGATTACAGAAAGTTAGAGTCCTTATGCTACACCGGTAGTACTAATACAAAAGAAGGATGGGGCATTTAGGATATGCATCGACTACAGAGGACTAAACAAGATAAATATTAAAGACAAATTCCCCATTCCATTTATCAATAAAATGTTGGACGAGCTGCATGGTGCAAGGTACTTTTCAAAATTAGACTTAAGGTCGGGATATTACGAAATTAGAGTAAGGCTAGAAGATAAAGCAAATACAGCTTTCTGAACCCATGAAGGACATTATGAATTTAAGGTAATGCCTTTTGGATTGACCAACGCTCCAACAACATTTCAAGAAACCATGAATAACCTATTTCAACCATTCCTAAGTAATTTTAAACTAGTTTTCTTTTATGACATCCTTATATACAGTAAGACATGGAAGGGCCATCTCATACATCTGGAACTAGTGCTCTCTATTTTATAATAAAATCAGTTCTATGCCAAGATGTCCAAATGCACGTTCGGTAAGGATGAAGTGAGCTATCTTGGTATCGTAATATCTAAATAAGCAGTCAAGGTAGATCTAGAAAAAATCAAATCAATCACATATTGGCCCAAACCTGCTAACATCTCCAAGTTAAGGGGATTCCTTGGGCTAACTGGATACTACCGAAGGTTTGTCCAAAATTATGTGCACATAACGTCACCCTTATGCAACCTTCTAAAAAATAATGCGTTCCAGTGGAGTGTAGAAGCAGATAAATGTTTTGAAGCCTTCAAAGGAATTATGTCCTCCACACCTGTACTAGCAACCCCAGACTTCTCCAAACCATTTGTAATAGAATGTGACACTTTAGGCTATGGTTTGGGAGCAATACTAATGCAAGATGAACACTCGATATCTTTTGAGAACATGAAATTAAACAATCGAGAACAATTGAAGTCTATATACGATAAGGAAATGCGGGTAATTATGCAGGCATTGGTAAAGTGGCGACAATACATCCTAGGTAGAAAATTTATGATTTGCATAGACCATAATAGTATTCAATACCTACTTCAATAGAAAACATTTTCCATAGAAGAACAGAAGTGGATAGAAAAAATCGTTTCTTTTGACATGGAAATAATACATAAAATGGGGAAGGAAAATGTAGTCGCAGATGCACTCTCTAGAAAAGATGAGGATATTACCTCTTACTCCATCTCAGTCACAATTCCAGAAGGGCTAGATCAAATACAAAGTGAATACGCCAAGGACCCAAGAACAAGCACTATAATTAAACATTCCAACCATGACCCCAAGTTTGAATGGAAAAATGATATCCTTTGGTATAAGGGGAGGATTTATTTAAACTCAAAATCTAAGTTCAAGGTTAAGGAAATGAAGGAATCCCATGATTCACTAGCTGTAGGACATGTAGGATTATTCAAATCTTATTATAATACAAGAAGGTGATTTTTATGGAAGGGAATGCAAAAAGATATCCAGCAATATGTGGCAAAATGCGACAAATGCCAGAGGAACAAAAACGAAAATGTTTTAACCCCAGGGTTACTCCACCCCCTGCACATTCCAAACTAGAAATGGGAAGAGATATAGATGGATTTCATTGATGGGTTACCTCCATCAGAAGGAAAGGACAAGATCCTCATAGTGGTCGATCAATTAACCAAATTTGCTCACTTCATGGAAATAGAAAAAACAGACACGGCAAAACAAATTGCAGATGTATTTTGCAAAAATGTCTACAAATTACATGGCTTCCCGAAAGTCATCATCAGCGAAAGAGATGCAAAATTTAATGGAAAATTTTGGAGGGAATTTTTCAAACAAGTAGGCACATCACTCAATATGAGCTCAGCTTACCACCCCCAAATAGATGGTCAGACTGAAGTCGTTAATAAATTCTTAGAAGCATATCTACGTTTTTTTGTAACAGATAAAAAAAAACCATTGGTCTCAATGGTTACACTTAGCAGAATGGTGGTACAATTCAACTTACCACACATCCATAAAAATCACCCCCTTCCAAGCTTTATATGGTATGAACCTACAAATTGGAACGAGTTATTTCTAAATGACACTAATGTTCTAGAAGTAAGGAACCAACTAGAGAAATCTCAAAAAACCATTGAATTAGTCAAGGATAACTTAGTCATGGCACAAAATCGTATGAGGAAACAAGCAGATCAATTCAGAATCGAAATATAATTTGAAGTAGGAGATTGGGTGTCTGTAAGACTCCAACCCTATAAATAGGTATCCCTTAAAATTGGAGGAAAAAACAAGTTGGCCTCAAAGTTCTATGGGTCGTACCAGATTACCAAGAAGATTAGTCAAGTTGCATATAAATTACAATTACCTGATAAAAGTCATATCCACAATGTCTTCCATGTATCATGTCCGAAAACAATGTTGGGGAAACATCAAACAATTCAAACAATACTTCCTATGTTAGATGACGAAGGAATGATCATTTGGGAACCAGAGGCAATCATTGCAATCGGAGAAAGGAGGCTTAATTCTTGAACACTCAAGCAATATCTCATTAGGTGGAAGAATTTTCTAGATGAAGACACATCATGGGAGATAGAACAGTTTCGTCAACAATACCCGTCCTTATCCTTGCTTTGAGGACAAAGCATTCTAAAGACGACATCAATGTTATGTATCTAAATATTTATGAGTAAACTATTTTTATAATTAAATGTAATATTAGTTAAATTGAACATAGGGTCATGCCATTTCATCGAAACGGTGTGTTTTGACCTATAAAAGATATTCCCACTTATTGTACAAATGATCATTCAATAATTATTATCATTGTGGCTGAATTTCGAAAATGTGGTTTTAGTTTTTCTGCTCCACTTTCAATCCACAAATCAATGCTACAAAGCTCCCACTGAAAACAGGTTTATCATAGACCCGAGATCTATTAACCTCGTTGAACCCTCAATAAGAAATGTATCTCCCTGATGCCAATAATAGAGTTATGATACCACGTGTAAGTTTTAAACCTATGAAGAGAAGAAAATCATAAATATTCTTTTAAGAAAAACAAATATTACACCAAAACATTCACACATAAACACATAGATTTACCTAGAAATCCTTAACGTGGAAAACCAACAAACATTGGAGCCACACTTCCTATTATCTCATTATCTCTATGAATCCCTCACATTAAAAAATATAGGTATTCAGCAAAATCCAATACCCTAATCCATTAACCCATATTAGAAAATAGACTCCAATCCCTTAACATAGATTAAATTACATATTTTTATAAAATTCCCCAAAATAGCCAAAAAGATCCCTTTACTGAGATTAAATTACAATCTTCTTAGTTAAAGGATTTTGAAGCTTATAACCTTTCATACCATCTTTATAGCCAATAAAGATACATTTTTAATATTTGTTATCCAACTTCCTCTTTTACTCCTTTTGAACATGTACATAAGAATCACAACCAAAAACATTCATATGCTTAATAGAGGGTTTCTTACCAATCCATACATTTTGTGGAGTTTTGTCAACCAATGCTGATGTGGGTGATTGATTTACCAAGTAACATATTGTCTCCACTGCCTCTTCCTAGAATTCTTGTCCTATCCCAGTACTACTTAGGATACTCCTTTCCTTTTCCATCAACATCCTACTCATCCTTTCGACAACTACATTTTGTCGAGGTGTGTATGATGTAGTCTTCTACCTTGCTATACCGCACTTCTTATAGAAGTTCTTGAATTTAGTCCCACAAAACTGTCCATGATTATCTATCCTCAATTCCTTTAATTTCTTGTATGTATGGTTCTCTACAAGAGCATTAAATTCTTTAAACTTAACATATATTTCATATTTCTTTTGAAGGAAATAAATCCATGTGTTCGTTGAGAAATCATTTATAAATGAAATATAATACATAGATCTACCTAATGATGTAATAGGAAGAGGTCCAAACACATCATTGTGTACTAACTCTAAAATTACCTTTGCTCTTGTATCATCATAAGGAAATCTTACTTGATTTTGTTTTCCATAGATGCAATGTTCACATAAATTGAAATCTAGAGTGCAATCAGTCATACCTTCAACCATACCTTTATCTTGTAATTGTCGAAGGCCATTTTCATCGATATGCCCCAATCATTAATGCCATAGTATCATATTTCCTCATGAAGAAATTATGGTACTATCATCTTTACCTCCTTCCTTAGGCTCAACAGAAATGTTACATTCATTGATTATGGTGCTTTCCAATAGTTTGTATATAGTTCCATACCGAAATCCTCTCTTAAATACCATTGATCCTTGAACCATTTTGCAAGCACCATTTTCACACACAGTCTTTAGACTTGCAACATCCATATTTCTGATAGATATAAAGTTTCTCACTAGATTTGGAATGTGTAGCACTCCAGGTAGAGTTATAATCCTTCCATACTTGAGTTTCATCTTGACTCTACCACGTCCAACAATACTAGTTGGTGACTCATCTCCTAAGTACACATCTCCTCCATTGTACTTTTCATATTCACAGAACCACTCCCTATGAGGGTTCATATGACATGATGCACCTGAGTTAATAATACATATATTACATTATGAATGATTACCCATGGAAGCTAGGTACACATTCTCTCTATCTTCCAAGGAGGTATTTTCCTTTGTGGAAGGGTTATCCTCGGTTCCCTTTTCTTTCTCAACATTCTTAGATCTATAATCCTTTTTATAATTCCAAACTTTACCTCATTTCCAGAACTTCGTATTCCTTTTCTTGGGGATTTAGATTTACCCTTAGATTTAGATCTCCCCCCATATCCTTTATTTTTCTTTCTCTCCTAAGGGAAACCTCTCACAAACAAGGCATCCATGCTATGATTATCCCTGTTTTTCTTCCTTTTGATTTCTGATAGTAGGGATGATATTATTTCATCAAATTTTAAGGTCACTTGGTTAGCACTAGATATTGAAACAATTAGGTTGTCCCATGAATATGACAAAGAACAAAATAATGTAATATATTTATCTTATTCAACCATTTTAATTCCAACAGAGGTTATCTGAATTACCAGAGTATTGTAGACATTAAGATTCTCTATTACATTGTCATTTTCATCCATTTTGAGGTGAAACAGATTCTTTTGCTTAAACAACTTGTTCATAAGGGATTTTGATTAATACAAACTCCCTAGTTTCCCACAAAGTTTTATCGCACTATCTTCACCATATACATTCAAAATCATAGAGTCTAATAAGAACAATAATAGTGTGCTACTCTCCCTTATTTCTAATTTATCCCAATAATCTTGCGACGTTCCAGTGGGTTTTGTACCTAGATCCACAACAATACATTATTCTCAATCTACAAGAAGATCCTCCATTTTTATTTTCCATAGCTCAAAATTGTGGCTGCTAAATTTCTCGATTTCAATTCTCAAACTTCTTGACATTCCCTTTCAATGCGTAAATCAATGCTCTAAATATCTCACTAAAATTAGGTTTATCATAGACCCAAGATTTATCAACTATGTCAAACCCTTAGAAAAAAAGGCGTCCCCCTGATGCCAATAATCAAGATCTGATACCACATGTAAGTTTTAAACTTGTGCAGAGAAGAAAAGGATGCATATATTTTTAAGCAAAACAAATATTACACCATAACATTCACACATAAATACAGAGATTTACCTCGAAAAACCTTATTCGTGAAAACCAACAAACCGTGGAGACACACCTCCTATTATCTCATCATCGATATGAATCCCTCGCAATACAAAATATAGGTATTCAATAGCATCCAATACCCTAATCCGTTAACCTGGATTAGAAAATAGAATCCAATCCCTTAACCTGGATTAGAAAATAGAATCCAATCCCTTAACCTGGATTAAATTACATATTTTTAGAAATTCCCCAAATATAGCCAAAAAAACCTTTAACTGAGATTCAATTAGAGTCTTCTTAGTTACAAGAATCATAACATTCTACCCTCTTCTATAATGTATCCTATTTGACAAAAAGTGAAAAGATTCCTGGAATCTTTGGTATTTTGGGCATATTTTTTGCTCGTAACTTAGAATTGGGCGGACTTTGGACCATTGGAAAGGTCTTGAAATTCTCTACAAGTTTTTGGTTTTGAATTTTTCCTAATTCCTTACCATTTTTCCATGGTGGGAATTTTAATAACAAAGCATATTTTAAAATATGCTTTTAAAAAAGCATCTTTTAAAAGATGCTTTGTTACTAAAACGTCTTCCATGGACAAATGGTAAGGGATTAGGTAAAACGCAAAACCACAAAGTTGTAGAGAATTTCAAAACATTTCTAATGGTCCAAAGACCACCTAATTCATAATTACGAGAGAAACTGTATGCCCAAAATATAAACGATTCTTGGAATATTTTGGTCTTTTTTTAAATAGGATACATTTTGGGAAAAATAAAACCCTATAAGTTCCAAATATTATAACCCTTTATACCATATTTAAACCCAATAAAGATACATTTTTAATCTTTGTTATCCAACTTGCTCATTTTCTCCTTTGGAACATGTACATATGCATCACAACTAAAAACTTCCAGATGCTTAATAGAGGGTTTCTTACCAATCCATACCTCTTGTGGATTTTTTTCAACCAATGTTGATTTGGGTGACCAATTTAGCAAGTAACATGTTATATCCAGTGCCTCTACCCAAAATTATTGTCCTATCTTGACACTGTTTATCATGGTCCTTGTCTTTTCCATCGGTGTTTTATTCATCCTTTAAACAACTCCATTTTGTTGAGGTTTGTATGGAGTAGTATTCTTCCTTTCTATACCACACTTCTTACATAAGCTCTAAAATTCATTCTCGGAGAACTCTCCACCATTATCTGTCCTCGACACCTTTATTTTAATTTTTGTCTAATTCTCTACAAGAGACTTAAATTCGTTAAACTTGGAAAATAATTCATATTTATTTCAAAGGAAATAAATCTACGTGTTCCTTGAGAAATCCTCTATAAATGAAACATAATATACATATCTACCTAATGATGGAATATGCACAAGTCTAGACACATCATTTTCTACTAACTCTAAAATTCCATTTACTCTTGTAGCACTAGATGCAAATATTTTTTTATTTTATGTTTTCCATATATGTAGTGTTCATAAAAATCAAAATCCAACGTGAAATTAGTCATATCTTCAACCATAACTTTAGCTTGCAATGCTCGAAGGCCCTTTTCTTTGAAATGCCTCAATCTTTGATGCCATAGCATCGTCTTTCCTGCTGATGGAATTAGGGTACCATCATCTTTACCTCCTTCCTCAGGCACAACAAAACTATTGCATTCATCAATGATGGTTCTTACCAATTGTTTGTATAGAGTTCCATACTAAACTACCCTCATTAATACTAATGATCCTCGAACCATTTTGCAACCATCATCTCCACACATAGTCTTTAGACCTGCAACATCCATATTTTCGATAGATATCAAGTTTCTCCCTAGATATGAAATGTGTAGCACTCCAAGTAGAGTTTTAATCCTTCCTTACTTCAGTTTTAGATTGAATCTACAAGGTATAACAATACTAACTGGGGAATCATCTCTCAAGTACACATCTCCTCCATTTTACTGTTCACATTCATAGAAACACTCCATATGAGGGGTCATATGACATGATGCACCTGAGTCAACTATCCATATATCACATTATTAATGATTACCCGTGGAAGCTAGGTACACATCCCATCCTTCTTCTAAGGAGGTATTTGCCTTTATGGAAGGGGTATCCTCATATTCCTTTGCTTTGTTGGCATTCTTAGATCTACAATCCTTTTTATACTTCCTAGCTTTACCACATTTCCAAAACTTCCTTATTTATTTTCATGGGGATTTAGATCTAACTTTTAGGTTTAGATCTTCCCATATACCCTTTATTTTCATTTCTCTCCTAGGGGATACCTCTCACAGAAACATTAGAGGAAATTTGGGGTCTAAAATGGGCCTCCTAAGGAAAATAATAAAATAATAGTTAAAATAATAAAAGAATAGTTATTAATTTTGGAGGAAGAATGAAAAAAGTACTTTTTGTGTTCGTATTTTCGACATATCTCCCTGTGTTTTTACTCAAATTTTGAGCAAGAGAGCTCGTTGGATGCGGAATTTAATTCCACATCCAATGAGTACAACAAGTACCCACATTTCATACTTTTTATGGACCCCGCTACCCCAAAAACAAGAAATACCTTAAAAAACATGATGATGACATCATCATCACATTTTTTTCAGGTATTTCTTATTTTTGGGGTAGCGGGGTCCATTAAAAGTATGCAGTGTGGATACTCATTGGATGTGGAATTAAATTCCGCATCCAACGAGCTCTCCTGCTTGAAATTTGAGTAAAAACACAAGGAGATATGTCGAAAATACGAACAAAAAAATAGTTTTATTTTATGACAAATATGTCAATTCAACCATTATGGTTGACTCATTTTATTGAAATTCTATTGGTTCTTGAATTCCAACACACACAATTTATTGTTGGTGCATTTTGTTATAAGGCCCATTTTAGAACCCAAATTTTCTCTAATGAGGCATCCATGCTATGACTATCCATGTTTTTCCACCTCATCTCTTTGGATAGCATGTATGATACTATTTCATCAAATTTTAAGGTCATTTGACTAGCACTACCTATTGCAACAATTAGGTTGTCCCAGGAATCTGGAAAAAAACACAATAATGTAATACATTTATCTTCTTTAGGCATTTTAATGCCAACAGAGGTTATCTAACTTACAAGAGTATTGTAGAAATTCAAATTCTCTTTTATAGAGTCATTTTCATCCATTCTGAGGTGAAAAAATTTATTTTACATAAAAAACTTGTTCACAAGATATCTTGAATGATACAAAATCCCTAGTTTCCTGCAAATATTTACCACACTATCTTCACCAGATACGTTCAACAACACAGAGTATGATAAGCATAATCATATTGTACTCCTCTCCCGTCCTTCTAATTTATCCCAATCATCTTGTGACGTTCCAATGGATTTCGTACCCAAATCCACAACAATCCATTGTTTCCGATCTACAAGAAGATCCTCCATTTTGAGCTTCCATAGCTAAAAATTATGGCCATTAAATTTTTCAATCTCAATTCTTGAACTACTCACCATTCTCTTTCAATGCACAAATCAATGCTGCAAATCTCCCACTGAACCCAAGTTTATCACAGACCTAATATCTATCAACCTCATCGAACCCTCAGCAATAAAGGTGTCACCCTGATGCTAGTAATCATGGTCTGATACCAAATGTAAGCTTTAAACCTGTGTAGAGAAGCAAAGTATACATATTATTTTAAGAAAAATAGAGATTACACCAAAGCATTCACATAAAAACACAAATATTTACACTGGAAACCCTTAACTGGGAAAACCAACAAACCCTGGAGCCACACGTCATATTATCTCATTATTTCTATGAATCCCTCACAATACAAAATATAGGCATTCACCAACATCCAATACTCAAATACATTAACCCATATTAGAAAATAGACTCCAATCCCATAATCGATATTAAATTACATATTTTTTGAAAATTGCCCAAAATAGCCAAAAACAACCCAAATTTTTGGCTTGCTGTGCTCGTGTCATAAACATTCTAACAACCATTTCCAATTGGAAACAACCTAATGGCTATTTCTATATCAAAAATGGCCTAAAAACCATTTTTGAATGGAAACATCCTACCAGCTTGTTTATGTGAAGGTGCTGACATGGATTGTCTCTCGCGCCACTGACAGGCGCACCTGCCCCCCACATGCACATGCAAAGAATATAAAATATACCCAACATTCTCCTACTTGTTGTTTTCTTTGCATAACAATGAGTCATGTACTTATAAAGTCACGGGTTCAGGGCATCAATGCCCATAGATTCTCTACATGAAGATAACTTCTTTGTACTGACAGACTTTGCTAATGAATCTGCAACATTCTACAAGGCATCAACCTTCTTCGGCAACACCTTCTTGTCTTCAACCATATCTCCCACAAAGTGATATTGCAAATAAATATTCTTTGTCTTATCATGATAAGAAGGGTTCTTTGTGTGGAATATTTCACTTTGGCTATCAAAATCTAACCTTATAGATTTCTATAAAAACCCAACACTTGAACACAGTCTCTACAACCATACTGCTTCTTTGGTAGCATGTGTGGCTTCTATGTATTCATCTTCTATAGTTGAGAGTCCAATTACAACCTATCTCTTTCTCATGCAACGGATAGATCCTCCAAATAAGTTAAACACATACCCACTTGTAGATATTTTGTGATCAAGATCTCCATCCCTGTCTACATCAACAAATCCATGTACATCTATTACTCTGTTTGGTCGAGGTATTCCTTGGAAGAATATTTCATAATATGTGGTGCCACATAGGTATCTGAAGACCCTATGTATAACTGTCCAATTCTCTTTCCCTATATTTGACATAAATCTACTCAAAACTCCCACTACATGAGGAATGTCCAGTCTAGTACAAACCATTTCATACATCAAAATTCCAACAAGACTTGCATATGGAAATCATGACATATCTTCTTCCTCTTCCTGTGTCTTGGGACATTTATCTACATATAAATTTACACATATAATAATAGGAACCTTGACCAACTTACTTTCTTGCATGTTAAATATCTGTAGTACCGTCTCAACATATTTTCTTTGATTTAACCAGATCTTCATATTTGCTCGATATCTTTTTATCTCCATTACCGTAATGAAGTTTGTAGAACCGAGGTCCTTCATGTCAAATTTGGAGGATAGTTGATACTTCACCTCCTTTATAACATCTTTGTTGTTTCCAATCACCAACATGTCATCAACATACAGTACTATGTTAATGAAGTGATACCCAATATGTTTGGAGTATACACAATGATCAACCTTGATTCTCACAAACCCCAATCCAAGTACGTATCTGTCAAAATTTTTGTACCACATCCTTGGAGATTTATTTAGACCAGAAATGGAATTCTTTAGTTTACATACAAACTCTTTCTTTCCATTTACTAAGAACCCTTCTGGTTGCTTCATGTAGATTTCTTCTTCGATATCTCCATGTAAGAACATTGTCTTCACATCCATCTACTCTACTTCAATATCGAAATCAACGACAATAGAAAGAATAAATCTAATAGAAGTTAGTTTTTCAAGTAGAGAAAATATTTCACCAAAATAAATTCCCTCTACCTAAGAATATCCCTTTGCTACCAAGTGGGATTTGTACTTCTCCACTTTACCTTTTGCATTCAACTTCTTTTTAGACAACCATTTTCTCCCAATGGTTTTTCTTCCAACTTGTAATTGGACTAGATACAGAGCTTCATCTTTGTCCAGGGTATCCATTTCTTCAACCATGGCTTTCTTCTAGAGATTACTATCCTTTGAATCAACAACTTCCTTCAAATTTCTAATATCATCATCAGTAATAGACAAAGGAAAATGAGAAAAAATAAGAAGGGGAATACCTTTCTGAATTCCTTCTTTCTCGAGATGATCTCCTCAAAACTAGGCTATGGGGTTCTTCTTCTTCTAATTTAACTTCTTTTGTTGAGTCAAATTCTTCACCTTTGAAATCAAACTTTATCTTCTCTAGTTCCTTTTCCAATGGAGTCACTTCCTGTGTGGGGACTGTTGGTTTATTGGTCAATACTGAGGGGGGGGGGGTGAATCAGTATTGGTATCCTTTTAATATTTTAACCAATTTTAAATCTATCATTAGAAACACATAACAACAAGAATACATAGAACATAATTTTAACGTGGAATTTCAATAGGGTAAACCACCAATACGTCCTATTACTGCAAAATTGTTATTTAGAAATATTTTTTTTGCTGCTATAGACAAGGATGGTATTACACCCTGTTTACCAATTCCAATTGGAAGGAGGCTATGACCCCCTAGTTTATTGGATACTACTAAAAAGATTCTTCGACACCGTATTTACCAATGCCAATTGGAAGGAGGCTTCAACTCCCTGGTTGATCAACTGCTACTAAAAGGATGCTTTGACACCCTGTTTACCAATGCCAATTGGAAGGAGGAAATGGCCCCTTGGTTTATCAACTGCTACTGAAAGGATGCTATGACACCCTATTTTGTCAGCTACCGCTGACAGGATGCTCCTACACCCTATTTACCATCTACTGCTGGAAGGAGGCAACAACCTCATTAGGGGAATTTTGAGGTAAAAAATGGGCCTCAAAACAAAAAATGTACTATCGAAATCCACTTTAAAAGAATCAATCACATTCTAGAGGATGACTTCATCTATAATAGTTGAGGTGGCATTGGTTGAGTTAAGGATGCTTATTTTTCAAATTGTAAATGGTGAGTGAAAACCCATAGTTAACTATATCAATGTTGTAAGTAAAGTACTCACTATGAAAATAGTACTCGTAGATTATTTGTGAATATAATATAAATGTACTAAAGTGCTTAGAAAGAAAAATACTACTTATATTTCAATATAAAATAAATTACAAATACCAAAAAACCAAATGTTTTATTTAAATGTAATTATTTTTTATATTTCAATATAAAATAACTTACAAATACAAAAAAGTAAATTGTCTATTCAAAACTAAAATTATGTATTTACTTTTTCAATATTTAAAATATATATGCCAAAGCTTTATTTAAAATCAAAATCACTTAACATCTTATAATAAAAACAATTTGATCTTGTAATAAAAACAATTTGATGATTAATAGTTTTGTTTTTTAAATACTTACTATATATAATAATCTATTATAATTATTATTTAAATATAAAAATATATATTTATTTATTTTATAAAAATAAAATATTATATTATAATAAATTACTATAAATAGTCCCGGTTGAATTTTAATATTAATACCATTTTTTTTGAAATTTAGGTATTATTCAAGGTTCATATTTTACTACCAACTTTTAACGTTTGAAACACCTGCATCTGTACCAACATAAATTAGACATGTACATTTAAGTTACAAAACCAAATACATACATAAAACCTTAATGTAGCAATTTGAATGAACTATTATATCATAAAAGATATTATATTATCAAAATTTGTATTACATATAATCTCCTAGGCTTAATATTAACTCAACTTTCTCGTGGTAGAAATTTATGTATTATTTATTTATCCCAATATTAACATTTTTTTAGTTTATTTAATGATGTTATTAATTATTACATTAAAAGCAATATCTGATATATATAACATATATCATAAGAAACTATTAAAAACGAGTTTACACGTGTTTTGAGGGTGTATTAAAATGATGAAAAATAAATTTAAAAAATACTTTTTTTAATTTATAGTTTTATATTTATATTTTAAAATTAATTTTTATTTTTAATATATATACATATGACAATTTATTCATTTAACTTTAACTTTATGTTTAAAATTCAAAATTATAAATACATAGTTTAAAATAATATTTTTAATATTGGAAAAGATTTTATTTTATGAGTATATTACTTTATAAGTACATTCATCATATTATACTCAAAAGTAATTTATGTACTCAAAAGTACTTTACTTTTAGTCTCTGTTAGATTTCTTTCTCCCTCCATTCTCTGTCACTCCTAGTGGTCTCTGTCTTCTGCCATGGCTACATGAATCTCAATGACATGGACACCTCTCTCACTCATACTTCTGTGTATAAGCATCTTCATGTTTCCTACGGAAACATCTCTTTATTTTGGAAACATACCCTTTCGCAATCATGCCCTTTCAAATATGATTGTCACACCTTTTCAATAATCTATGACTAATGATTTTTAATTAAATAATTAATTAAAACCTTCTTGATCACTTATGATCTACGAGCTCCCTTCTTCTCTGATAGTAAGATTTGTCAAACCAATTCATGTGGACTTCCTCTCCTCCATCGGCGTGAATACTCTATCTTCAGACCTTCGGGCTTCTCTTCTCTCATGCCTGTGGGCTTCTTTTCTTCCTCTGCAAGCTATCTTCATCGTAGGCTCATCTGTACATGTTTCTCTCACAAAACACGGCCTTCTCCTTCCATCTATGAGTTTCATGTTGGACATTCTTCTTTACCATTTATAAACGCAGCTAAGAATCCATTTCCCCACCTCTATCAATGTTTGTATGTGCTTCCGCACTGCCAAAATTATTTCCGTAGGATCAATTTCTTGATCCAATAAAAGTCGTTGATTCTATCTATAATTCAATCTGGACCGTCGATCTCCATATTGCGGGATGTGAGATGTAACATTTCTTGAAATCGTATCTCGGCTTTACGCCTTTGGCTTTTCGCATGCATGATGCAGGATGCGTACTTTCCTATTTAGGACTTCTGCAACTTTGTTTCCGCATTGCGAGATGCGGGATGTAGGATGTGGGATGTGTACTTTTCTATTCCACAATTTCCTTCCGCAACTTTGTTTCTACATTGCGGGATGCGGGATGCGGAATCTCACTTTATTATTTTGGACTTCCGCAACTTTGATCTTCATCGTCAGATCTTATGCAGCTAACTATGCCACCTCATCATCTGATCCATGTCATCACTACCTTAGTCTTTCACTGAGTACACCATCATGAGGACACTGAGTACACCATCATGAGGACACTTGGACTTTCGCAACTTTGATCTTCACTGTGAGATCTTATGCAGATAACTATGCCACCTCATCATCGTGCCATGTCATCACTACCTTAGTCTTTCACTGAGTACACCATCATATTCCATGTCATGATATGTGTCATGCCACATCCTCAACTATGACATCATATGTGTCATGCCACATCTTCAACTATGCCATATTCCTCAACTATTCCATATTCCTTAATTATGCCATATTCCTTAACTATGCCATATTCCTCATGTATTTTACTCAGTTTGTCTTGCCATCATATCCACTGGTTATTCCTTTGTCATTTGTGAACACCTTTGACATCAATGACAACTATAACCTAAATTTGTTAACAATCTCCCCCTTTGGCATTGATGGAAACCTCTAAACATTCTCCCCCTTCGACAACAATGACAAAGGATAACCTGTTATGCCAATGTTGTACCCATTTTGATATAGGATTTCCTGTCTTTCTACTTTCTGATAGCTCCCCCTATCATCATATGTCCCCTTTGTCAACTAATTTGTGTTATTTAATCAATGTATTATCTTTTATCTTAATACTGCCTCTCTTGCAACAGGTTCTTGAATGATAGCTTAACTAATAGATTCATGTACCCCCCTGTCACTGTACTTCCTCTACTTTGTCAACATTTTTGTGACAGAGTTTACACTCAGCATTTTTCCACACCCTTCCATTTTTTGTCTAGGATACATATTTTTTATTTTTATTTTTTAAACTCTGTTTCTGCTGCCATATCTAATGGTATATCTTTCTTGTAAGTTAACTAGATTTCGTTTTTACCATAATTCCTTAAGCCTGTGCATTTAGATCTTCATATAAAAAGCAGTAGACACAGTCTTCATACTTCATATCTTCACTGACAAACATACTCTGCTGAAACGGATCATAGAGACGCCTTTTTCTCTCTTATCATATCTAACAGTGACATACAGAGACACACATCTTCATCTTTAGATCCTTATTATTCATAGAAGAGACACCCTTAACTTCCTCGATCTGCTAATTATATATATCTCTTCAATGATTTGAACCAACGCACCCTTTCATCGAATGTGTCTTAACAAACACATTCCTTCATTAACAGTCACGCCCTTTTAATGACAAAATCACATCCTTCTAAACTCTTGTAAAATGCACCCTTTCATTTAAATAACACTTCTCTGTCGTATTCGATAACACTTTATAATTTATTAATCCTTTGATTAAATAATAATAGAAACTCTATTTTTACTTTTGATTATAACCAAATTGTTTGTTATAATTCGCTTCTATATCTTTGTTTATTAGTTTTTATTCCTGTAACTTTCATTAAATAAACAGTTATATTTCTGCCTATTTTATTCATGTAGCTTACATAATTTTTGCTAATTTGGCAGATTTATTGTTCACACGTGTGACCATAAAAAAAAGAATCTAAACCCATGGATGGATGGACTAATCACCAAATAACAAACTCATGCTTTTGGACAAATTTACTTGCAGAGGAACAACCTTTGGCGTGCATTTCAAAATGGCCTCTTAATTTCCTGTACCTGATTTTTCTCATTGTGCAGGAATAATTCTTCTTTAAGAAAAACATAGTTTTTCTCAGTCTTTGGAAGATTTATTTTTCCACTTTCTATGTCATCTATACACCAACCTTTATCACCCATCATCTTTGAAGAAGATATCTTTCAATACACTTCAACATTATATACCAATTGAATTTTTCTTAGATACCAATTGGAATTTCCTGACTTTAACTCCCCTTGAATATATGATCCTTTCTAGTGTTATTTTCATGGTTTTCTTTAAATGATGAGATATCTTTTTAGGAAAATCTCCCACATTCATCACTACATCCTTCTTCATCATCTTCATTTTTATCGGTGTATCCTTTTACATCTCCATCTTGTTTTTCCTTATAATGGATTCCCTTTTTATCTGTGGCATACTTATGTTCATGGTCATCTTTGGAGACCTCATTGATGTTTGAAATATTTATTTCTTCTATATCTTTGTATTCTTCCTTTCTTCTCCATATTTTTCCAAGAGGTACTCTGCTTACTGGTTTTTTATTTCTTTGTTCCTTGGTTTTCATCTTCCATACCTTTTTTTGAGTTTCTTGGAAAGATCTGCATGTACCATTCTTGCAATGTTTTGCAAAGTGTCCAATACTGTGACATATGAAACAAATAAGTCCTTTTCCATTAGAGATGTTGGTGTCTTCTTTCCTTATCATCCCTTCATTTTCTTCTTTGATTCTACAATCATCAGCCTTGTGACCAAACTTGTGACAACAATGACAATATCCATAGAATGTATGTTTGGAGAATCTCTAGTTTTTCTGCTTGTAATAACTCTTTTCTTTTGCATGTCTTGTGAAATTTTTCATCTTGGGAGGATGAGCAAAATTATGATATCTAGACTTCATTTCCTTGTGATTCCTTTGTTCCCTGGGTGTATCTTTGGAGGAATCATGTTGACATTTAAAATTTTCAATATTTTCATGAATGATGGAGCTTGATCCTTTATGATTATATCCAAGACCTTTTTTATCCCTGGGGGATCTTTGTATGCTGAGGACTTTATTAAGATCTTCAATACTTTCCTTGAACTTCTCACTAACAGTCAGCTGATCTTTTAGATTCTTCACTTCTTCCTTGAATTCAACAACTTCTTGTTTTAAGCTCTTGACCTCTTTCATACTAGCCAACACTTGTTGTCTTGAATTGCGTAGATCTTCTTGGAGGGTTTTGACTTCCTCTTCATTTGAATTCTTACATTAGAGGAAATTTGGGGTCGA
>LPNX010929346.1:134483-240664 GCA_001517045.1 Pseudotsuga menziesii | reverse complement strand
ATGTGGTAGGATTGCATCATCCTTGGACTCAAGTCCTAAAGTGATAGGGAGTGATTATCCCGTAATTGTATCCGGTGACTTCAGTCGTTGAGAATGTGGTAAGGATTACATCATCCTTGGACATAGTCCTAAAGTGATAGGGACTGATTCTCCCGTAATCAATCTGGTGGCTTCGGTCCTCGAGAATGTGGTAGGATTGCATCGTCCTTGGACTTAGTCCTAAAGTGATAGGGACTGATTCTCCCGTAATCAATCCAGTAACTTTGGTTGTCGAGAATGTGGTGGGATTGTATCATCTTTGGACTTTAAGTCCAAAAATGATCCAAATACTTTCTGTCTTTGAGTTGTGGATTGCAGGTTGTTGCTGATGATGATGACGACGTACTGATCGAAATATCAGAGTATGATGATGATGACGTACTGATCTAAAGATCAGAGTATGATGATGACACACTATGATGATGATGTTTCTGATTGAAAGATCAGAGTATGATGATGATGTTTCTGTTCAAAAGATTAGAGTATGATGATGATGTTTCTGATCGAAAGATTAGAATGTGATGATGATTATGATCAACAGATCAGAATATGATGATGATGATGTTGCTGCTGATCGAAAGGGAAAAGTATTGATGATGATATTTATGATCAAGAGATCAAAGTACTGAAGATGTTGCTGCTGATTGAAAAGTCAAAAATGCTGAATATGTTGCTGATCGAAAGGAAAAAATGTTGAAGATGTTGTTGCTGATCGAAAAGTCAAAGTGCTGAAGATGTTGCTGAGCGAAAGGTCAAAATGCTGACGATGTTGTTGCTGGTCGAACGGTCCAAGTGTTGAAGATATTGTTGCTAATTGAAAGATCAAAATGCTGAAGATGTTGCTGATGATGAATACTGAAGATTGAAGATGAAGACTACATGATGTTGAAAAGCTTCCAATGATTTATAGATGTGTTACCCTGCTGATGTTGATGATGTCCCCTATCTCTACTCTTGTTGTTGTTGATGTTGCTGTAGAATACCCTTCTCGTTAAGGGGGAGTGTTGAAATATTGTAACTTCAAAGAATATTCTATATGTATATTTTGTGGTCCCCGATGATCCTACCGGGAGAACCACTTGTATTACATTGTACCCCAATGCTCCTAATCAGAAGAACTAATAAGAGTCATGAGGTAGTCCCCTCTAATTTTAAAGGTGGGTCATCAGCACCCCAGTGTGGTTACTTGAGCCTACATGTGTAACTCGAGCTTACATGTGTAACTCGAGCCTACATGATTTAACTCGAGCCTACATGTCAAATGAGTTAACTTAAGTGAATGGATGAATATAAATAGAGGTGTAGTGCTCCTCATTTTAGACACACACTCTCACTTGTGTAGCGCATTAGTGGAGAAGAGAAGTAGTTGGAGAAGGAGGAGGATCAGGCTTTGATCTTCTTGCTGGTTATATCTTTTATCTTTTGGGGCATCTATATTGAGGAAGCTTTTGCTGGGTTTTTCCCTTTAGGGTTTTCCCAGGATAAATCTTTGTGTTCCTTTTTTATGGTTGTGCTTGTCTATCTTCCAGTGATCCTGTCTATATGCTTTTGTCATGAAAATGAAATGAAATACTAATGTCTCAGCTAAGCATATGAAAATTTAACAATCATATCCACTGGTTATTCCTTTCCCATTCGTGAAGACCTTTTACATCAATGAAAACTATAACCTAAATTTTACAACAGGGACTTCTTTTACCTCTTTCAACACAACATCTTGACTATAAAATATCTTCTTAGTTGAAGGATTCCAAATCTTATAACCTTTCAGACCATATTTATATCCAATAAAGATACATTTTTCAACTTTGTTATCCAAATTTCTCCTTTTCTCCTTTGGAACATCTACATAAGGATCATAACCAAAAAATTTCAAATGCTTAATAGAGGGTTTCTAACTAGTACATAGTACCTCTTGTGGAGTTTTTTCAACCAATGCTGATATGGGTAACTGATTTACCAATATGCTATCTCCACTACTTTGGACTAGAATTCTTGTCCTATCCCAACACTGTTGAATAAGATCCCTGTCTTTTCCATCAACATCCAACTCATCCTTTCTACCACTCCATTGTGTTGAGGTGCGTATGGAGTAGTCTTATGCTTTTCTATACTGCACTTTTTACAAAATCTCTCGAATTGACTCCCGTATAACTCTCCACCATTATATGTCATCTACACATATATTTTATTTTCTATCTGATTCTTTAGAAGAGCCTTAAATTCTTTTATCTTAGAAAATACTTCATATTTCTTTCAAAGGAAATAAATCCATGTGTTCATTAAGAAATAGTTCATATATTAAACATAATACACAGATATACCTAATGATGGAACATGCACAGGTCCAAGCACATCACTGTGTACTAACTCGAAAATTCCCTTTTCTCTTGTAGCACCAAATGCAAATATTACTCGATTTTTTTCCATATATGTAATGTTCACAAAAATCAAAATCCAGAGTGCAATCAGTCATACCTTCAACCATACCTTTACCTTCTAATTCTCAAAGGCCTAATTAGTCATAACTTAAACCATACCTTTACCTTGTAATGCTCGAAGTCCCTTTTCTCTGATATGCCCCAATATTTCATGCCATAGCATCATCTTTCCTCCTGATGTAGTTAGGGTACTGCCATCTTTACCTCCTTCCTCAGGAACATGATAACTATTACATTCATCATTGATGGTGCTTCCCAATAGTTTGTACAAATTTTGATATTGAACTCCCTCATCAATACCATTGATCCTCGAACCATTTTGCATCCATCATCTCCACACACAGTCTTTAGACTTGCAACATCCATCTTTATGATAGATATCATGTTTCTCCCTAGATTTGGAATGTGGAGCACTCTTGGTAGGATTTTAATCCTTCCATCCTTGAGTTCCATCTTGAATCTACCATTCCCAACAATACTGGTTGTTTAATCATCTCCCAAGTACAAATATTCTCCATTGCACTTTTCATATTCATAGAACCACTGCCTATCAGGGTTCATATTACATGAAACACCGTATTCAATAAGCCATATATGACGTTCTGAATGATTACGTGTGGAATATAGCTACACATACCCTCCTTATTGAGGAGGTATTTGCCTCTGTGGAAGGGGTATCTTTGGATCCCTTTTCTTTCTCAACATTCTTAGATCTGCAATCCCTTTTATAGTGCCCATCTTTACTGCATTTCCATCTTCCTTATTCCTTTTCCTGGGGATATAGATCTACCCTTATATTTATATCCCCCCCAAGATCATTTATTTTTGTTACTCTCCTAGGGGATACGTCTCACAAACAAGGAATCCATGCTATGATTATCCATGGTTTTCCACCTCATCTCTTCTAATAGTAGGCATGATACTATTTCATCAAATTTTAAGTTCGCTTGGCTAGCACTACATATTGAAAAAATTAGGTTGTCCTAGGAATATGCCAAAGAACACAATAATGTAATATATTTATCTCCTTCATTCATTTTAATGCCAACAGAGGTTATCTGACTTACCAGAGTATTGTAGACATTCACATGCTTTGTTACCATGTCATTTTCATCCATTTTGAGGTGAAACCATTTGATTTGCAGAACAACTTGTTCACAAGGGATTTAGATTGATACATGTTAGGATTATAATCCTCCCTTGTCCAAATTGGTCAATTATGCCTAAATTAGGAGTCTTTTCAGTCATTATTGAGTCACTAGTACCATTGGGTCCACATGGCCTAATTGGTCCACATGTACCAGTTACTAAAGTGCGGGGAACACTAATTGAGGCTAATTTCCATTGACTGCACTTGCATGCATCAGTTTAGGCACCTCCTAGACCAATCCAGGAGGACCCACTAGGAGTGCTAGTGGCAGAGACCACTGAGAGTACCGAGTTCCAGCACCAACCTCCTTCAGTTGAGTTTAGTTGGTGACTATTCAGGCCTAGCTATGATTCAGTTATAGTCAATTACATTCAGTTAGTTTTATTCTTTGCATGACTGCATGTGGGAAGGCACCTTTTCTCACCTACCACATCAGTTAGACTAGTTTAATTGATTCCTAATGATTTAGCCATTGATTTAGACAACTGAAGTTAGCTAGTTAAGCTCTGATAGTGATTTAGACATGTCCAGTTGTCCTTGTAGTTAGATTGAGTCAATAAATTCGAATTTCCTCTCATTTATTCAAATTGTCCACTTATTAATACCAGTGTATTGCATTGTAATAATTATCCATTTTACTTTTTTTACTAATAAAAGCATTATACAACTGCAAACCATTTTTTTGCAATGTTTCATATCAATTATGTGTAAATTGTTTGTGATATATATTTGTGATTTTTTTCTTGGTTCATAGATCCATGTGAGCTCAATTTTTATATGGTATCACAACCTTGGCAGGACAAGGCACTTCTCCTTCTACATATTTCCTACCAGATCAAAAAAAAAATTGAGCAAAATTGCTCCTTCCAGCTCTGCACCAGAAGGAGAGAGTTTACCACATAATTCATAGGAAAAGGAATTGTTGATCAAGCTTGCTTGATTGACTAAGCCAGGTGTGAAGAAAACTCCAAAAGTACAGGATGTCGACCTTACTTTTCTATTTTTTTGTGATTTGAAGTTTGTTCAAAAATTTTCACTGCATTCTCTACAACAACATAATGGTCTCTTCTGTGGATCTTCTTACTCCTTTAATCTACCATCAATGGAAGGAGGAAATTGAGATACAACTTTTCTCCAAAGGACTCTACAGATTCACCATGGACTTAGAGGTAGATCTGAATCATGTTGTAGACAAAGAAAAATAATGGAATACACTTGATGAAGCATATGGATTTCTGTGCCTTTAAATTTCTAAGGATCTTCTCTTCCACATCACTGGATTGAAGACTACCAAGGACATTTGGGACCAAATTGCTTCTCTGTTTGATAAGCAAGATGACTTGAGAATATATCATCTAGAGGATGAGATGATATCTCTAGACCTGGGAAACTTCAAAATAATGAATGACTTCTTCACCAAATTCAAGCTCCTGGTGCTCTAGTTGAAGCAGTGTGAAGTTGAGAAGGAATATGATCATCTCATCCTTTCTATCCTTTCAAAACATGGGAAAGATTACTTTGTTTTTGTGTCCACATTTCATACCAGGAAGCTCATAGCCCTGAATTGGAAGATGCCAACCCTCAATGCCTTCATTGAGTATCTCACCAATGAGCATGGCAAGCTTGTCCAAATGAAAATCATTATATCCTCCAAAGATGAAGCCTTGTTTGCTGGAGGACATAAACCTATGAATGGCAAGGGAAAGCAAAAGAAGACAAATATTGAGCCTCCTAAGGAGAAGGAGGAGTCAAATTAGACCTCAGGTTCGAGGAGAAACAAGAAGAAGGGAAAAGAAAAGGTCGTTTGTTCTTATTGTGGAAGGGGATTTCATCTAGAAATCTCCTGTATCAAGAGAACAATTGATCAAATGGATATTCTCCTAGATAAAAATAACATCACTCAACTAGATAGTGGAAGGAAGGTTGACTATGAAGAAAATATTGAATATCATAATTAGAGATGCCATGCACTGAAGGCTAGTTGTTAAAAAACACATGCTTTCCTCATTGATTCAGGAGCTTCCAATCATATGTTGCATCCAGAGAATCATTTTCTTCATTACAGTCTATTGATGGTACTAGAATTCACATGGGTGATGATACTCAAATTCGAGCTGAAGGGAAGGGTTCTATCAAGTTGAAGCATGGAAAATTCAATGTTGTACTTTATGTCCCTCCTTAGCTACAAATCGATTATCTGTATACTAGATGAATCACATTGGCTCAACAAAGTGAGTGATATTTGGTCTTGACTTAGTCGAGATCATGGATATCTCTGCTGGGAACATTATAGCAAAGGGTGCTACAAATCATGCCTCCAAGGCATATGAATTCTCACACTTTCTTCCATTTTTATAACCACTACACTCTCAACTACCACTTTAAAGGGGAGGTAAAAAACATTCTATGTACTCCTTTTGCACATGATAAAGTTTCCATTTGTCTTTTAGAATCCGAAGCAGAAGACTTAGTTGTATCAGTTTATGATATTGAAGATGAAGTTCACAATGATTCAGATCCAATATCATTCCCTACTCCCAATCCTAAGTCCAAATTGGAACAAAAGGCTATTGGGGTAGCTGGGAAGATGACTGGAAATCCATTTGAAATAAAGAAGACAATAAATCAGTTTCAGAAAGAGAACCTTGTGTTATGTCAAGAAAGATAAATACCTTTAGAGAGATGCAACAAGCTCCCTGTGAGATGCTACATGACAAGGTATGATCAGGTACACTGCTCTCAGAAGAACATAGTGGATCATGTCCCTCTACCTCCAAAAGAGACAATTTTACATTCCTCCTTCCTTCCATCATCATTTTGGAAGAAGATGGAGAAGTCTACTTGCCAAGACCTAGGATACATGTGCATAGAAGAACAAGCATGTTGCTTCACTACACCATAGAGAGGAAGGTTGCAAAACCATTTTCTCAAGTTTTTTAGCTTGAATCCTAATTTTACCTACTTAGTTTAAGGGGGGGTATTTTTCCCATGAGGTTTTTCCTCGTTTCCTTGTTTTTATTAAGTAGTTACTTGTGCATTTTAGTTGTAATGGGTGACCTGTGGTCTTAGTTACCAGGTCCGACAATTTTCCAAGTTAACATTCAGGGGGGGTGTTAGGATTATAATCCTCCCTTGTCCAAATTGGTTAATTATGCCTAAATTAGGATTTTTTTCAATCATTATTGAGTCACTAGTACCATTGGGTCCACATGGCCTGATTGGGAAACATGTACCAGTTACTAAAGTGTGGGTAACACTAATTGATGCTAACTACCAATGAATTCACTTGCATGCATTAGTTTAGGCGCCTTCTAGACCAATCCCTACAATTTAGGAGCCACTAGGAGTGTCACCACCTACCTCCTTCAATTGAGTTCAGTTGGTGACTGGTCAGGCCTAGCCATGAGTCAGTTACATTAAGTTACAGTGAGTTACATTCAGTTAGCACCAGTATTTCATGGTTGCATGTGGAAAGCACCTTTTCTCACCTACCATATCAGTTAGACTAGTTTAACTGATTCCCACTGATTGAGCCACTGATTTAGACAACTGGAGTTAGCTAGTTAAGATTTGATAGTTATTTAGACATGTCCAGTTGTCCATGCAGTTAGATTGAGTTAATCAATTCAAATTTCCTCTCATGTATTCGAATTGTCTGGTTATTAATACCAGTGTATTGCATTATAATAATTATCCATTTTACTTTTTTATTAATGAAAGCATTATACAACTGCAAATTTTTTTTGAACTATTTCATATCAATTTTGTGTAAATTGTTTGTGAGATCTATTTGTGAGTTTGTTCTTGGTTCATAGATCCCTGTGAGCTCAATTTTTATAATACAAACTCCCAAATTTTCCCCAAATCTTTACTACACTATCTTCATCAGATACGTTCAATAACGCATATTATGATAAGAAAAATCATACTCTACTCCTCTATCTTCTTTCTAATTTATCCTAATCATCTTGTGATGTTCCAGTGGGTTTCGTACCTGGATCCACAACAATCCATTGTTCCTAATCTACAAGATGATCCTCCATTTTGAGCTTCCATAGCTCAAACTTCTGGCCATTGAATTTCTCGATATCAATTCTTGAACTGCTCTCCATTCTCTTTCAATGCAAAAATCAATGCTGCAAAGATCCCACTGAGCCTAGGTTTATCATAGACCCAATCTATGAACCTCATCGAAACCTCAGGAAAAAAGGTACCGAATTGATTCCGATAATCGATCTTTGATACCACATGTAAGTTTTAAACCTGTGCAGAGAAGAAAATCATACAGATTCTTTTAAGCAAACTAGATATCACACCATGACATTCACACATAAACACAAATATTTACCCTAGAAACTCTTAACTGAGAAAACTAGCAAACCTTGGAGCCACACCTCGTATTATCTCATTATGTCTATGAATTTCTCACAATAGAAGATATAGTTATTCAGTAGCATCCAATACCCTAATCCGTTAACCTGGATTAGAAAATAGACTCCAATCCCTTTACTGGGATTAAATTACATATTTTTTGAAATTCCCAAAAATATATAAGAACAACCCTTAGCTAGGATTAAATTACAGTCTTCTTAGTTACAAGATTCCAAAGATGATAATATTTCATACCATCTTTATAGCCAATAAAGATACATTTTTCATCTTTGTTATCCAACTTACTCGTTTTCTCCTTTGGAACATGTACATACGCATCACAGCCAAAAACTTCCATATACTTAATAGAGGGTTTCTTACCTGTCCATACCTCTTGTGGATTTTTTTCAACCAATTCTGATGTGGGTGACCAATTTACCAAGCAACATGTTGTCTACACTACCTTTTCCCCAAAATTATTTTCCTATCCCAAAACTATTAAGCATCCTCCTTTCCTTTTCTATCATCATTCTATTCATCCTTTCAACAACTACATTATGTTGAGGTGTGTATGGAGTAGTCTTCTTCCTTGATTTACCACACTTACAAAATTTCTCGAATTCATTCATGCAGAACACTCCACCATTATATGTCCTCAACACCTTTATTTTCTTTTATGTTTGGTTCTCTACAAGAGCCTTAAATTACTTAAACTTAGAAAATACTTAATATTTTTTTTGAAGGAAATAAATCCATGTGTTCCTTGAGAAATCAACTATAAATGAAACATAATACACATATATATCTAATGATTGAATAGGAACAGGTCCAAACACATCACTCTCTACTAATTCTAAAATTCCCTTTGCCATTGTAGCACCAGATAGAAATATTACTCTATCATGTTATCCATATATGCAATGTTCAATCTTTAATGCCATAGCATCATCTTTCCTCCTGCTGCAGTTAGGGTATTGTCATTTTTAACTCCTTCCTCAGGAACACCTCCCCCCACACACACATGAAAATAATATAACATATACCCAACACATTCTAATAGCCAAAAAAGCTAGTTAAACTCTTAATTAACATGAACTAGACATTAACTGCAGAGGATATGAAAGATCCACACATGTACAAAGTTGTAGTGCATCATCAACCCCATATTTCAAACTTATTAACCTCTAGTTTCAAAAGACTCCAGTTCAGTAAGGCGAACAAGTTCCTCTTTAGTGATCCAGGTGTTGTTGGAGTCTGATAGTTCATAGTATTTTACCAAGCATAATTTATAATTTTTTGATCTTGCGGAAGTTATCATGGTGTCTACCACTTTCTCAATGTGCTCTCTCTTTTTTTGTGGTAATTTCCAGTTCCTTTCCTCAAGCACATCTTCTAGAATTTATTCACCACCTACATGATAAGGATATACATTTTCCACATTAAAGATGGGACTGATGTCAAATTCCTCATGCAAGTCTACTAGATATTCATTTTCATTGTTTTTTTTAGTACTTTGCATGAACCAACCTTCTTTGGTTTTAATTTATGATAAGTTTCTATAGATAATCTCTCCTTTGAAATGTACACCATGACTTATTCACCCACCTATTACACCTTTTTTCTCCGATGCAAATATGCTTTCTACTTGTACATCTCATTCATATTATTCATTTTAAGGTCGGTATTATCTTTCATATCATGCATCTGCTTCATGAAATCCTTTGTTTTTTTACTAACTTGTATTTCCTCAAGAAGGTCAATTAGGTCCACTATTCCCTTTGGGTTGTCTCCAAAGAAAATATGGAAACGAGACTTACCTGTAGACCTTTTGATGTTGAAATTTAAAGCATATTCATCATGTTGTAAGACCAGGTCCCATTGCCTTGGATTTTCTCCAATTAATCTTTGAAGCAAATTGCCCAAACTTTTGTTCACTTCGTATGTTTTCCCATACGTTTGAGGATGATAGTCTGAACTATCTTGTAATTTTCCATTAAGTTTCCTCCATAACGTTCTACAAAAGTGGCCAAGAAATTTTGTATCTTAATCACTTGTGATTGACTTGGGAAGTCCATGTAAGCGCACTATCTCTTTAAAGAACAATTTCACCACCTTGCTTGCATCATTTTTTTTTCTTGCACGGTATGAAATGGGCCATTTTGAAGAATTGGCCCACTACTACGAAAACAAAGTCATTGCCTCTTTGAGAATGAGGTACCCCCATGATAAATTCCATGGAAATGGCCATCCATGGGCCTTCTGACACTAGAAAAGGTTTATATAATCCCATGTTATGATACCCACCTTTAGTCATTGATAAATTTTTCATGAATAAATAAATTTATTCACATTCTGTCATATCAAGAAAAAATAACTTTTTACATACCAACATGTATATTTAGTCCCTACCAAAATGGCCACCCAAAGCATTTGATGTGTTTCTCTATAATCATTTTCTCTCTCCTATATCCCATGGGAATATAGAGTTGGATATATTTACACAAAAATCCATCAACTAACAAATATTATCCAAAATATTCCCACCTGTGTTTCCTGGGTTGTTGAGAGGCTTAGTAGTTTGGCTAAAATAGGGGTCAACAATATATTTCTCCTTCATTTCTTCGAACCCTACAATCTCATTGGTGATAGTTGCAAGTAGCCAGTCTCTCCTACTGAAATCATCAACAACGGAATTTTTTTTCCCACTTATATGTTGTACTACAAATGTATAACTCTATAGAAACGAGGCCCATTTAGCATGATTATGGGATAGCTTAGCCAGAGAATTTATTTATTTAAGCACTTGATTGTCAATTAATAGGATATTTCGCTATACAAAAGGCGGTGTCTCCATTGATTCAATGTTTCGACAATAACATAAATCTCTTTATCATAAGTTCCATACTTTTTCTTTAAGTCATTTAGATTTTCACTAAAAATGGAAATAGGTCAACCTTCTTGACTTAATACTCCTCCAATCACCACTTTCAAAGCATCACACTCAATGGTAAGCAAATTTTTAAAGTATAATAGGGTTAGGATTGAGGCCTCAATCACTTTCTTTTTGCAATGCTCAAAAATTATTTTAGCTACTCTAGTCCATGAAAGGGACTTTCCCCTTGTACAATTAGTTAGGGGAGTACTCACCTCGCTGAAATTTCTAATAATATTTTTATTATTTAAGTTATCTCATATTGTGACATTCGTTTTGGCTAGGTTACATTGATTATTATGTCGCATTGAATTTGGTTGGAAATGATTTCTATGGTTGACCATAAATAATTCACGTTGACATATTCATCTTAGTTGAGTTATTTCTAATCACTATGTTCTTCCATCAATATTTTGCAGTACAACATTTGTTAACTTGAGTTATGTCACATTGAGTTAATTTGACTATGGTTGTCCGTAGTTGTCTATGGTTGACTAAGGTTAAATGTCGCAAATATAAATTATCACTAAGTTACTATATAATCCAATCAGCGACATTAACATTTTAAAATTTTCAACCCTGATCAAACATTAATAATAACGATCCATCGTCAAACATAGTCAAACACCCTTGAACATTAATCAATTATGCATTTTACTCATTGAATCGTTAACTTTGCTACTTAGCCATCCCATCATAGAAATGCATAATCATATCAAGGATTGTTGTCAAACATGGTCAAATGAAATGATGTGAACCATGACAATACACAATTAAACATGATCAACCATATAAAACCATGGTTAAACAAAAAAAAACATGGTCAACAAAATTCAATCAAACTCAAAATGACATAACCCTTATTATGGGTGAATGTGGTTGACCTAGATGACCATAGTTGACCATGATTAGAAATGGTTTACTATGGTTGACCATGATTGGAAATGGTTTACTACGGTTGACCTTGTTTAACAGTGATCATTTACTTAATTATGCATTTCAACCATAAAAAATATAAGCAACAGATTCGATGGTTGACCTTGGTGTTTTGTGTCCAATAGTTGAATGCATAATTAACTTACACTTGAGTAATCTTGACTACTGTTGGCTATAGTTGTCCATCTTTGAATATGGTTAACCATGTTAATATTTCAATTTACAACATTCTTCTTGATTAAGTTATGTTGAATTGTTATCTCACCAATGATTATGTTGCATTACAACATTCATTAAGCTTTCTCTCGCATTAAGTTTAGTTACTTTGGTTAGCATTGTTGTCTATGGTTTACCATAGACAATCTCACATTGTGACATTCATCTTAGTTGAGATATGTTGTTATACAATATTAGTTTGATTAGGCCTAACGGTTTAGAACATGTGTTCCATCCTAGGAGGTCATAGGCACAAATCTAGAGTGGGATAGGGTATGTACACCTTTGTAAATTTTAGTAGTTACATCGTTGCACAAAGGGGATCCCGTGTCCCACAAAAAAGGGATCTCATACACCAAATTGGTGTTTGAATTGACTCTGACCTTGAAAATAGATTTTTATTATTATTATTAGATATTTTAAAAACCTTAACAATCTCTTGAAAGGATAACAAACTAAAGCTTAGACTCCTTCGACACCAATAAGATTCTATTCTAGTAAGGGTGACTTGAGTTTTGTTTGAGAATTCAAGAAGTTATGATCGATTTTGTTTTCGTATCATACCATGCTTATATATCACGATTGTATAACAACTATAAACCTAAGATCAGAAGATCTTGTAGTGTAATTTATCTGGAACAAAATTGGTCAATACATTAAAAGATGCATGTGATAAAAAATGGTAAGTATTAGGGATGAAAAGGTCTTGCATTTTATTGCAAGTGAAAAAATGGTATAGCATACATATAGAAAACTTTCCATTTATTGAAAATTAGATATGCAAATAACTCTCATTCATTACAACTAACTCATGCTTGATGCAAAAATATGTGAAGGTTGATGGTTATTAACTAGACTCGTTACCACATATTACCACAATTTAATCGATTTACTATTTATTATACTATTTACTACGATGAATAACTTCTTCGATGTTTGGAGATTGATCTCCATCCTTAAAAAAAATGGAGAACATAACACCACCTATTAACATAATTAAAATAATTATGTTAATGAAATATTGTGTCATTGCGCCAAGAGCCACTTTCTATAGCCGATACGAGGGTGGAGTGTAATTCCATGTTCAACTCAGAGTTGACAAGTGCCATTTTAATAAAATAGTAAACTATAAACTATATATATTTTTACATTGTCGGTGCTAACCTAAATTTTAAAGATAAAGAAATATATTGCAATTAATTAAAATAAAATAAAATAAATAATGCGACTTTTATACAACTTGGGCACTGAGCCATCATTAAACAACAATTTACATATGAGGGATTTGACTACATACTAGATATTTACATGCTAAACTAGTATAGATCCATATAAACTCTGAATCTACAAAGCAGTGAGAAGGATCAAATCACTTGAGTTGCAAACAAGGACCAAATCCCTTGAGGTGCAAAATTTTCCTCAAGAGATCAAATCCCTCTACGCTTTCAAAAAGGTTTGCACCTCAAGGAATTTGATCTCTCTATACATTTATTATATCTGACGAAGGATCTATATTGATGGCTATAATAATATTGCACAACTATTTAATTTGCTTGGTAAGATCATCATATCTATGACGGGTAGTTGGAAATGGATTATTTTCTAAAACAAATTAGCTGAAGATGCAAAGAAGAGAATTGCTTGTTTAATCACTTGGTAGGGTCATGATGGCTATGGTAATTAGTTCATAGAATTTGGAAATGGATTAATTTATGAAAAAATTTAGTTGAAGGAGGAAAGTAGACGATTGGGAGCGGTCACATGCTTCACTCAATCATTTTTATTATGTACATTCATATCTCCTAAGGAGATAAAATTCATATAATTCCAAATATAAACACAAGTTCATAGTTAATACCCCCCCTGCCCCCCCCTCCCCCTCCCCCCCCAAAAAAAAAGGTTTTTATATCATTTCCCACAAATCCATGAAAAAATATTCTACTTGTCATATTTCTACACCCTTCATTGTTTTCATAGATAGTATTGCATTTATTTATTTAGTCTACTTTTTGGACCCCACATTGCTTTGATATCATTTCATTTATTTCATATTTTTAATTTAACCCTAATTCCTGAACAATTTTATCCGCTTCATCTTTAATTTTATCCCTTCTACCCAGGTAAATTAATTTCCATTTCCTTTATTTTAACCCCGTCTTCCCTATTGGCCCTAGGAAAACATAGGAGGAATTCACCCATAATTCTTCTTGGGAACATGAAGATTCTAGTCACACAAAAAGAGAAGTTTCGACGAAGGAAGAGAAGCTCTGAAGAGAAAAACCACAAACAAAGGAACCATGATAGAAGAATATTACATCGGGTGAAAAGGACAAATGGATGATCATGGGAAAGAAGTCAATTAGAATAACGCATGCTTTGGGAATAAAGAATATTTGTATTTTTCGGTCGATAGTGCCTACTATCAGTATAACTGAATGTATGAGAATAGGAGTGCTAGTTTGTTGTCTAAAAGAATAGAGTCGGTTGATTATGGCATGTAAAATCCTATAAAAGAGAGAACCCAAGCTGTGTGTTGGTTTCTCTCTAGTTCTCTCTGGGTTGGTCTGTCTATCTTTGTGTATGTATTGGTCTATGCCGACTCTCATATTAGAGTCAAAGAGTTGAAGGGATGTAGGGAAGAGATTCGATCTAGGCTATGTGCAGATTGACAGTAGGATGAAGGAGAGAAAAATTCAAAGATATAAGACTAGAGAGCATGAGAAGAGAGAAGTTGTAGAGACTGTAAACAAGATCTAGAAGAGAGTTTGCAAATTGTATGCATAGACAAAAGGAGCCATACATTTCTCATGCCAGATGAAGAGTGCCTTTTTGTTTTTTCATAGATTGTTTTCCAATTTAAATACTGTCTCAATGTGTATTTGATGGGTATGTCTATGTTGAATGAATGAATGATGTGAATAAGTAGGTCTTCATAGATTGACTAGTATTTTCTTATGAATATGTTCTTATATGCATATGCCACACTATTGATAGATATTTGTATTAACTGTTGTAATATTTGTTGACATACAAGTATATTAATATCTTGAATGAACATAATAAGAATAGGAAATAGACCCCCCGGCTTCGGTCGAATGAGTTGGTAAGGAACCATAAGAGAATAAATCCTTACCCAATTGCATAAACCTAGTTTTGGAAGTTACCCTTAGAGATATATCGGGTG
Organism: Pseudotsuga menziesii; assembly: GCA_001517045.1. Lineage (NCBI taxonomy): Eukaryota > Viridiplantae > Streptophyta > Pinopsida > Pinales > Pinaceae > Pseudotsuga > Pseudotsuga menziesii. The sequence goes on along the minus strand of LPNX010929346.1, from coordinate 225,395 downwards.
AGACTGCATCTGCGTCACAGGTGCTACTGACTGAGCCATGCTCTTTCAGGTTGATATCTTGGGATTTGTTGACGGACAAACAAGGGTGTGAACTTGCGTCGAAGGGAGAAACGCCAAAAAATGGTTTCATTGTTGAGACCTTGAATAATTTTTGTGAGGGATACGTTTTGGTAACTCATGAAGCCAAAATTTCAAGAGTGGGTGGATTTTAAAGCATTATAGTTTGCACAAGAAGAAAGTGAAGGATTACTATTGAATCCAGCAAAGTGGTTAGAGGATACATTTATACTGATATTCATAAGATATTATTTTGTTGTTAGAGGATACATTGATTTTGAAGTAATCGACGTTGTCGATGACACAAATCTGTATGCTCCACTTTTGGGGACTGACTGGGCGAGTTATAATCATACCATCATCAATTTTAAGAAAATAATCTTAACTTTTGAATATTTAGAGCTAAGGGTGGTCTCACCAATTGATCCACTATAATATCATAGATACATCAATCCAATAAATAGTGAAAGAAAACGCGATTATCTGGACCATATTTATAACATCACGTATGCAAGGGACGATTATGTCAATCCAACACTTGACATAAAGCTTAGTTGGTGTAGTATTAGTTATTGTACATTAGATTCTGGTGAAGCATTGGAAAACTGTCAAAATCAGATGCATGAAGTATCCATGAGAAGATTTGCAATAATTACATGATCTGTGCAACGGGTAGGAATCAAGGTAAGTGATATACCCACATATGAAGTTTTAACTAACCTTGCATCTTTTCTTACAAAATTTGAAGAAAAAGTCATAGAAAATCATTGCTTGTCCACCCTAGACTTTGGATTGAAAGCTACACCCTCCAGTTGGTGGGTCACATATAAACAATCTATCTCGAAATGGCCACAATGTCTATGGTTGATGGAGATAAGATTCATATAAGGGATTATCTATACTGGTAAAAAATATACAGGATTAACCAATCATGCTAAGAATCTCAAGTATTGTTGTACGATATGGGAGACATGTCTGTGACATGAATGGGTCCATCATTTCATACACACATTATACATGATGCCAAGGACTTGGTATACATAACTTGAACTGAGATGAGGGATTGTTGAATGGGATGAAATAGCTATTAGATTCACACACACATTTGAGTTTTCCAATAATAATCCTTCGATTGATGATGAATTATAAGTAATCAAGTCAAAGACATTTTAAGATATCCCTATTGCAATGACAAAATTGAATCATAGCAGCAAAACAATCCAACATTGGACGGAGTGTTATAATGTGATGGGAGAACCTGACGATGATGACCCACTTGAAATAAACATACCAAATTACGAAGGTATGCATGGAATGGAAGGAGTTTGTATTTCTAGTGATCAGTTTTTTAAATCCCCTAAAAGTCAAGAAAATCAACATTTGCTCACTCGAGAATCCCAAATTTTCCAATATTGGAGATTACTTGAATGAATAAACTATCGGGAAAATTACAGACCTATTGCATGAGTTTTAGCATTTGCTCCCGACGAAATTCTCATAAATGAAAGGGATTGTTAGAGATCTTGGAGAAATGAAAATACCATTAAATCCTGAAGCAAAAATTGTAAAGGAGGGACCATACCAACTGAATCCATAGTATAAAGAAAAGGTCAAGAAAAAAATGGACTGAATGTTGGATGTAGGTATTATAGAACCTGTTGAAGAATCTGAATTGATCAGTCTGATAGTAGTACAAGACAAGAAAGCTACTAGCGAAGTAAGGATTTGCATCAACCTAAGGAAATTGAGCGATGCTTGTTTACATGACCCATTCCAGACTCCATTTACAGATGAGGTATTAGAAAGTGTTGGGGGTCAAGAAGTTTATTCTTTCATTGATGGATTCTCTAGATACCATGAGATTAGAATCGCAAGGGAAGATCGACACAAGACAACCTTTACGACGGAGTGGGGTTGTTTCCAATACATGGTAATTCTATTTGTACTTAATAATGTTCCTTCTATCATTTATGGGATAGTGTTGATGTAATTGTAACTTCAGAATGTATTCACTTGTATTTCTTATGTATTGTAACCCGATGTTTATTTCAGGATGTATTTGTAATGTACTTGAGTCATGTCATGCCCTGATGTTCCTATCGGGAAGTTTCTATAATGTAAACAAGTCATGTCAAGTCAAGGTGGGTAACCCTCCTATTGTCTAAGGGTTAAAGTCCCCATAGTTTCGGGGAATTAGGGTTATTAGATTCTCCTAGAGAGGTTGGCCCTAGTAGGGTTTAGTCAAGTCAGAAATTAGTATAAATAGAGAGCTAGCCTCTCTATTTATCACACACTCATCCACACTCAGTTGTAGCACATAGCTGAGGAAGAGAAAGACACTGGGGCAAGGAAGAAAGAGGTTACTGCTGTCGGGAGATCATCTTACTATTTTTTGGGTTTCACTTTGGTGCTAATTCTCTCTCTGAGGAAGTTGTGGGGTTTTCTCCATTTATGGTTTCCCCGAGGAAAAAAACTGTGTTCATTGTCTCTTGCGTTTGATTGATATGCTTGTTGTTCTCTCAGTTAAAGATCCTAATGTTATGCTAGATTAATGTTAAAAATCTAACATGGTATCAGAGCTAACCTGAGAAGAAGACATTGTGCAGCTGCGGGAACTAGGGATTCCTACTTTGTGGATCTCTCTCCAAAAAATTTCAGCAAAATAAGGGTGGAATAAATCTCCTCCCTAGGGCACATATTTCTATCGAAGAAGAATCCAATTATGAGGTTTTTTAGTTTTGGACCCGACACTGTTGCCAAAAATTAGGGCTTTTCACAGAAGTGGAATTTTTCAGTGAGCCCAATCCTGGATTGATCTCCTCCCCAAAATCAAAGTTAGGGATCAAATTCAAAGCATTTGGTTGGATAGAACTCCAAAAAAGAAAAACCCTAATCTGCTCCTGAACCAGCACTGTAGGATTTCAGCTCCAAATCCAGATTCGACATCTTGACCTGGTAAGATATAAATCTTTTGTATTTCCATTTGAGGTTCTCAGTTAAGATGTCTCATCATACCAGGCTTGATGAAAAGCTTGAGGGAGCTGATAAATTCTGAGCCTAGAAGTATAGGATCTCCCTGGTCCTGGAAGAAAATGAGTTGGACTCCTATATCAGTGAGCAGGTTCTAGTTCCAGAGGGAGATGAGTCCAAGGACTTACAAAAGAAGAAGTTGGTTATGGTAAATAGGATCATTTTTGATTCTATCAAGGATCACTTCATACCATAGCTGTCCTCCCTCAAGACACCTAAATCCATGTTTGATGTGCTAACCAAACTATTTGAAGGGAAGAACATTAATTGGAAGATGACTCTAAGTAACCAATTAAAGAATGTAAAGATTCAGAATGAGGAGAACATCAAGTCATACTTCACAGGGGTCTCCCATATCAAAGAACAACAGGAAGCTATAGATGAAGAAGTGGAGAATGCATAAATTGTGATGAATACCTTGAATGGCCTCCCTAGGTCATGGGATTCTTTCATCTAAGGAATCTGTGCTAGGAAGAAGTTAGTAAATTTCAGTAGACTATGGGAAGAATGTTCCTAAGAAGAAGCTCGGATAGTAGCGCAAGAAGAAAAGATGGGAAGTGAAGATCAATATCTCACAGTACACTCCAAGAAAGGAAGAAGGGAAAATCAGCATCACCAAGGTAAGTATTCTCATCAAAAAAATAATTATGTAAGAAGGGATCCATCTAAACTCAGATGTTATACATGCGATGAAATAGGACACTTTGCTAGGAATTGTCCCATGAATAAGAATGGACCCAAGAAGAAGAAGAACTCCAAAAAAGACATCATGCTCACATTGCTGAGGATGATGATCCTCCTAGAAAGAGAGTAAAACAAGAAAGTGAAGAATCTTCAAGTGAAGATGAATATGTTCTGATCTCTGCTCTCATGGGAACTGTCACTCATGGAAGCAAAGATTGGCTTATTGACAGTGGAGCTTCCAAACACATGACAGGTTTCAAGGAATCCTTTGAGAAACTATCCAAACATAATTCACCCCATAAGGTGAAACTCGGGGATGACTACAAATATCCCATAAAAGGTAGCGGTGAATCCTCCTACAAGCTAGACTCTGGAAAGTCTATGAAAATGAAGGATGTCTTGTTTGTACCAGGACTAAAGAAGAATCTTCTATCCATATCGGCACTGGATGCAAAAGGCATGAGGGTTGCATTTGTAGATGGCCAAGTCCTCATGTGGCTAAGAGGAAAGAATATTGACGATGCAATAGTAATTGGAGAACAAGAAGGAGGATTATACAAATTGAAGGGCCATCTAGAACAAGATTTGGTCCATGACACAGTAGAGCCAAATGAGCTTTGGCACAAAAGGCTTGTACATGTGCATTACAGAACATTACCACTTGCAAGCAAATTTGTTGAAGGTCTTCTAGAAATTCAAGAAAAACATGAAGGGGTCTACAAAGGATGTGCAAAAGGAAAGAATACAAAGAAGACATTTTCAAGTAGCAAGAGCAAGGCAAAAGGAATATTGGAAATCATCCACTCCGATGTATGCGTACCAATGTCATCTAGTTCATTAAGCGGGTATGTATTCTATGCTTCTTTCATTGATGACTTTTCTAGGAAGACATGGATTTACTTCATGAAGAACAAAGATGAACTTTTCAGCAAGTTCAAGGAGTTCAAAATCCCTATCTAAATATTTATGAGTAAATTATTTTCATAATTAAATGTAATATTAGTTAAAATGAACGTAGGGTCACACCATTTCATCGAAATGGTGTGTTTTGACCTATAAAAGGTCTTCCCACTTATTATACAAATCATCATTCAATAATTATTATCATTGTGGCTGAATTTCAAAAATGTGGGTTTAGTTTTTCTGCTCCAAGTGGTATCAGAGCCATCCGCTGGCACCTTCCGCAACTCAACTCTTCTCCACCACCACCACTACCGTTCCCATATACCTTCCACCACCACCACTGCCTTTCCCACCGCACCACCTTCCCCATCTGCTCAACGTTCTCCCTCCGTGTCTTTCCACCACGTGCTCCACATTCTCCCTCTACGCACTCCCGCCAACCACCTACAATCCCTCAACACCTTCATCACCCTCCCTCCTCCACCCAACACCTCCTCCATTCCCCGCGCCCTTCATCCTTCTTCCCACCTCTGTTCTCTATCGTTGCACATCCATTCTTGCTGGCGCCCACCATCCCTCACCGCGCGGTCATCCAAACTCCACTACCTGCAACAAAAAACAAAAACACAAATATTATAATATATTATAAAATAATATAATTATAATATATTATAAAACAATATAATTATAACATATTAATTCAATATATTATAATATATTTATAATATTTCAAATTTTGTTTTATGATATTAAAACAAAAAAATTAAATTAAGATTTTTTATATAATAATTAATATAATTAATTATTATCCTTAAAAATCTAATTATCTTTAATAATAATAAAAAAATTCCTCCCTACACAAGAAAAATGTTAGAGATGAATGAAATTAAACAACGAATGGTGAAATTAGAGCTTAACCAAACCAAAGGTTCTAAAAATATTGAAGGTTTACACTCAAGACTCAACAAAATTGAAACAGAGCTACACAAAGGCAAAAACGAATTATCAGAGATTGTCAAAAAACAAGTCAATAAAGCAGTAGCTTGGGAGATGGAAGGTGTAAAAGGGGAAATCACAGTATTGTTTGAATCTAGATTAAGCAAACTCGAGCAACATTTGGAAGACACAATTACCACATTACTGTGCAAGGTGTCAAAGGAATACCAACCATCCTAAAATTCAAGCCATCATAAGATAATTCCTCCCAGAAGAGAAATTCCACAAGAAGAGTTCGATCACTATCACTCTACAAATCATGAACAATCATTCTCTCCTCCAAACAGAAGTGGATATCAAATGAAACCCAAGTTATAATTGTCAAAATTCAATGGGGACACAAAACAGAGCATGGCATGGATCAACAAGGCAGAAGAATTTTTTTCCACACACAATATCATAGCCAACGAAAAAATGATAAAATATGCCTCGATGCAACTAGAAGATCGGGCTTACAACTGGTACATGTGGTGGAAGGTTACAACACATACAACTAAACGCAAGTGGAAAACATTTAAAAATGATTTCTTTAAGAGGTTTGAAGATTTAAAAGAAAAAGACTTCTTCACAAAACTCACCAGACTACAACAAAAAGGTGATGTCGATGAATACACTAATGAATGGGAAGCCCTAAAGACACGTGTGCCGGAACTCACAGAAATTCAATGCCTCCAGACTTATGTGTACGGACTAAAACTGTATATCAAGGATGAGCTAGAGCTATTAAATGTATCAACATTAGACAAATTGAGACGCAAGGAAAAATCATTGAGGAAAAATTGAAAAAGACATGGAACAAAAACCATGACAAAGATCAAAGGTCCATCCAAAATACCAAAACCGACACCAAATACCAGCCACCACATCTAAGAAGTGACAACAAAACCACTTTAGAAGTCCAACGAATGAAAGAAGGAAAGTGTAAATATTGCGGAGAGAAGTGGGACCCAAGACACAGATGTTTAAAAAAAGAGACCACCAAGAACTTATATCAATGTGAAGTAGAAGAGGAAGACAAATCAGAGAGCGAGGAATCCGACATAGAAGAAACACATGACATCAAAAATCCTTCCTCAGACTTAGAATATGAAGAAACATAGTTTCGTAGAGACTGGAATTGATGAGTTCACAAAAGGAAGGGAAGAGGCAAGAGATCTAGAATAAGAATTTGTTATAATTCTTTCAAGTGTTGGTTACTGAGAGGATAGGGAGTTTTCTTGCAACCTCCCTTCAAATCCCTAATTGTGACTACCCGAAAAAAATGCTTGGCATGCTAAAAGAAGGGGCATTGTAAGTAAGCATCATACCATTTTTCCTCCTAAACCTAAACTAGAAATGGGCTCCTGGCATGTAATACCTGTAGTACAAGATTGAGTGCACTCACACCTGCACCCAAGATATCAATTGCATCCATAACAGGAATACACCAACCATAGACATTAAAATTTAAAGGGCACATAAAAAATAACAATGTTGTTGTCCTATTTGACACAGGAAGTACCCATAATTTCATCGACATAAGTGTTGCAAAGAGGCTTAACCTTTTCATATATCCAGTACCCAACATGAAGGTAATGGTAGCAGATGGAAAGAAGATCGAAAAAGTGGTAAAATTCCACAAAGTTAAGCTGCAAATACAACACTATAACCTTGAGTCAGAATTTTACGTAGTACCCTTAGGAGGAGTTGATGCAGTATTAGGAATTCAGTGGTTGTAAACACTAGGTATCTACTCAAAAAACCACCAAGAACACTTTATAATGTTTAAATTCCAAGGAGAAAGATACAAATTGTATGGGTTTCAACCCACTCGCACACTAATTGTATCATCCCACAAAATGGAGAAGCTAATTCGAAAGGGAGCACCTACATATGTCGTACAATTCTAGGAGATGGAATTATTAACTTCAGAAGTAGTTAAACCAGGTCATTTAGAGATCCAAGGATTAATCCAAAAATACAAAAAAATATTCGAAGATCTCCCCATGGAGTCACCACCTAAAAGGAAGATCGAGCATGTCATCGAAATCAAGTCTTGATCAAGCCCTGTCAATGTTAAACCTATAGGTACCCACACCATCATAAGATAGAGATTGAAAGATTAATCCGTGATTTACTGAAGTGTGGAGTGATTACAGAAAGTCAGAGTCCTTATGCTACACCAGTAGTACTAGTACGAAAGAAGGATGGGGCATTTAGGATATGCATCGACTACAGAGGACTAAACAAGATAAATATTAAAGACAAATTCCCCATTCCATTTATTGATGAAATGTTGGATGAGTTGCATGGCGCAAGGTACTTTTCAAAATTATACTTAAGGTCGAAATATTACCAAATTAGAGTAAGGCTAGAATATGTGGCAAAGACAGCTTTCCGAACCCATGAAGGACATTATGAATTTAAGGTAATGCCTTTTGGATTGACCAACGCTCCAACAATATTTCAAGAAACCATGAATAACCTATTTGAACCATTCCTAAGGAATTTTAAACTAGTTTTCTTTTATGACATCCTTATATACAGTAAGACATGGAAGGGCCATGTCATACATCTGGAACTAGTGCTCTCTATTTTAAAATAAAATCAGTTCTACACCAAGATGTCCAAATGCACGTTCGGTAAGGAAGAAGTGAGCTATCTTGGTATCGTAATATCTAAATAAGCAGTCAAGGTAGATCTAGAAAAACTCAAATCAATCACATATTGGCCCAAACCTACTAACATCTCCAAGTTAAGGGGATTCCTTGGGCTAACTGGATACTACCGAATATTCGTCTAGAATTATGTGCACATAACTGCACCCTTATCCAACCTTCTAAAAAAGAATTCCTTCCAGTGGAGTGTAGAAGCAGATAAATGTTTTGAAGCCTTCAAAGGAATTATGTCCTCCACACCTGTACTAGCTACCCCAGACTTCTCCAAACCATTTGTAATAGAATGTGACAGTTTAGGTTATGCTTTGGGAGCAATACTAATGCAATATGAACACTCGATAGATTTTGAGATAATGAAATTAAACAATCGAGAACAATTGAAGTCTATATATGATAAGGAAATGCTGGAAATTATGCAGGCATTGGTAAAGTGGCGACAACACATCCTATGTAGAAAATTCATGATTGCATAGACCATAATAGTATTCAATACCTACTTCAATAGAAAACGTTGTCCACAAAACAACAAAAGTGGGTAGAAAAAATCATTTCTTTCGACATGGAAATAATACACAAAATGGGGAAGGAAAATGTAGTCGCAGATGCACTCTCCAGAAAAGATGAGGATATTACCTCTTACTCCATCTCAGTCACAATTCTAGAATGGCTAGATGAAATACGAAGTGAATATGCCAAGGACCCAGGAGCAAGCACTATAATTAAAAATTCCAACCGTGACCCCAAGTTTGAATGGAAAAATGATATCCTTTGGTATAAGGGGAGGATTGATTTAAACTCAAAATCTAAGTTCAAGGTTAAGGAAATGAAGGAATCCCATGATTCACTAGCTGCATGACATGTAGGATTCTTCAAATCTTATTATAATGCAAGAAGGTCATTTTTCTAGAAGGGAATGCAATACGTCCAGCAATATGTGGCAGAATGCGACAAATGCCAGAGGAACAAAACTGAAAATGTTTTAACCCCAGGGTTACTCCACCCCCTACACATTCCAAACCAGAAATGGGAAGAGATATCAATGGATTTCATCGATGGGTTACCTCCATCAGAAGGAAAGGACAAGATCCTCATAGTGGTCGATCGATTAACCAAATTTTCTCACTTCATGGTAATAGAAAAAACAGACATGATAAAACAAATTGCAGATGTATTTTGCAAAAATGTCTACAAATTACATGGCTTCCCAAAAGTCATCGTCGGTGAAAGAGATGCAAAATTTAATGGAAAATTTTGGTGGAAATTTTTCAAACAAGTAGGCACATCACTCAATATGAGCTCAGCTTACCACCCCCAAATAGATGGTGAGACTGAATTCGTTAATAAATTCTTAGAAGCATATCTACGTTTTTTCATAACATATAAACAAAACCATTGGTCTTAATGGTTACACTTAGCAGAATGGTGGTACAATTCAACTTACCACACATCCATAAAAATGACCCCCTTCCAAGATTTATATGGTATGAACCTACAAATTGGAAGGAGTTAGTTCTAAATGACACTAATGTTCCAGAAGTAAGGAACCAACTAGAGAAATCTCAAAAAACCATTGAATTACTCAAGGATAACTTAGTCATGGCACAAAATCGTATGAGGAAACAAGCAGATCAATGCAGAACCGAAAGATAATTTGAAGTAGGAGATTGGGTGTCCATAAGACTCCAACCCTATAAATAGGTATCCCTTAAAATTGGAGGAAAAAACAAGTTGGCCCCAAAGTTCTATGGGTCGTACCAGATTACCAAGAAGATTAGTCAAGTTGCATATAAATTACAATTACCTAATAAAAGTCGTATCCACAATGTATTCCATGTATCATGTCTGAAAACAATGTTGGGGAAACATCAAACAATTGAAACAATACTTCCTATGTTAGATGACGAAGGAATGATCATTTGGGAACCAGAGGTAATCATTACAATCTGAGAAAGAAGGCTTCATTCCTGAACACTCAAGGAATATCTCATTAGGTGGAAGAATTTTCTAGATGAAGACACATCATGGGAGACATAATAGTTTCGTCAACAATACCAATCATTATCCTTGCTTTGAAAACAAAGCATTCTAAAGACGACAGCAATGTTATGTATCTAAATATTTACGAGTAAGTTATTTTTATAATTAAATGTAATATTAGTTAAATTGAACATAGGGTCATGCCATTTCATCGAAACAGTGTGTTTTGACCTATAAAAGATCTTCCCACTTATTGTACAAATGATCATTCAATAATTATTATCATTGTGGCTTAATTTCAAAAATGTGGGTTTAGTTTTTCTTCTCCACTTTCAATGCACAAATTAATGCTATAAAGCTCCCACTGAAAACAGGTTTATCATAGACCCAAGATCTATTAACCTCGTCGAATCCTCAACAAGAAATGTATCTCCCCGATGCCAATAATAGAGTTATGATACCACGTGTAAGTTTTAAACATATGAAGAGAAGAAAACCATATAGATTCTTTTAAGAAAAACAAACATTACACCAAAACATTCACACATAAACACATAGATTTACCTGGAAATCCTTAACGTGGAAAACCAACAAACATTGGAGCCACACTTCCTATTATCTAATTATCTCTATGAATCCCTCACATTAAAATATAGGTATTCAGCAACATCCAATACCTTAATCCATTAACCCATATTAGAAAATAGACTCCAATCCCTTAACATAGATTAAATTACATATTTTTATAAAATTCCCCAAAATAGCCAAAAACGTCCCTTTACCGAGATTAAATTACAATCTTCTTAGTTATAGGATTTTGAAGCTTATAACCTTTCATACCATATTTATAGCCAATAAAGATACATTTTTAATCTTTGTTATCCAACTTTCTCTTTACTCCTTTTGAACATATACATAAGAATTACAACCAAAAACATTCATATGCTTAATAGAGGGTTCTTACCAATCCATACATTTTGTGGAGTTTTGTCAACCAATGCTGATGTGGGTGACTGATTTACCAAGTAACATATTGTCTCCACTGCCTCTTCCTAGAATTCTTGTCCTATCCCAGCACTACTTAGGATACTCCTTTCCTTTTCCATCAACATCCTACTCATCCTTTCGACAACTACATTTTGTCGAGCTGTGTATGATGTAGTCTTCTGCCTTGCTATACCGTACTTCTTATAGAATTCTTGAATTTAGTCCTACATAACTCTCCACGATTATCTATCCTCAATTCCTTTAATTGATTGTATGTCTGGTTCTCTACAAGAGCATTAAATTCTTTAAACTTAACATATATTTCATATTTCTTTTGAAGGAAATAAATCCATGTGTTCGTTGAGAAATCATCTATAAATGAAATATAATACATAGATCTACCTAATGATGTAATAGGAAGAGGTCCAAACACATCATTGTGTACTAACTCTAAAATTACCTTTGCTCTTGTATCATCATAAGGAAATCTTACTCGATTTTTTTTTCCATAGATGCAATGTTCACATAAATCGAAATCTAGAGTGCAATCAGTCATACCTTCAACCATACCTTTATCTTGTAATTCTCGAAGGCCATTTTCTTCAATATGCCCCAATCATTAATGCCATAGTATCATATTTCCTCATGAAGAAATTATGGTACTATCATCTTTACCTCCTTCCTCAGGCTCAATAGAAATGTTACATTCATTGATTATGGTGCTTTCCAATAGTTTGTACATAGTTCCATACCGAAATCCTCTCTTAAATACCATTGATCCTCGAACCATTTTGCAAGCACCATTTCCACACACAGTCTTTAGACTTGCAACATCCATATTTCTGATAGATATAAAGTTTCTCACTAGATTTGGAATGTGTAGCACTCCAGGTAGAGTTATAATCCTTCCATCCTTGAGTTTCATATTGACTTTACCACGTCCAACAATACTAGTTGGTGACTCATCTCCTAAGTGCACATCTCCTCCATTGTACTTTTCATATTCACAGAACCACTCCCTATGAGGGTTCATATGACATGATGCACCTGAGTTAATAATACATATATCACATTATGAATGATTACCCATGGATGCTAGGTACACATCCGATCTATCTTCCAAGGAGGTCTTTTCCTCTGTGGAAGGGTTATCCTCAGTTCCCTTTTCTTTCTCAACATTCTTAGATCTATAATCCTTTTTATAATTTCAAACTTTACCTCATTTCCACAACTTCGTATTCCTTTTCGAGGGGATTTAGATTTACCCTTAGATTTAGATCTCCCCCCATATCATTTATTTTTCTTTCTCTCCTAAGGGAAACCTCTCACAAACAAGGCATCCATGCTATGATTATCCATGTTTTTCTTCCTTGTCATTTCTGATAGTAGGGATGATATTATTTCATCAAATTTTAAGGTCACTTGGTTAGCACTAGATATTGAAACAACTACGTTGTCCCATGAATATGGCAAAGAACACAATAATGTAATATATTTATCTTATTCAACCATTTTAATTCCAACAGAGGTTATCTGAATTACCAGACTATTGTAGACATTCAGATTCTCTGTTATAGTGTTATTTTCATCCATTTTGAGGTGAAATAGATTCTTTTGCAGAAACAACTTGTTCATAAGGGATTTTGATTGATACAAACTCCCTAGTTTCCCACAAAGTTTTATCGTACTATCTTCACCATATACATTCAACATCATAGAGTCTAATAAGAACAATAATAGTGTACTCCTCTCCCTTATTTCTAATTTATCCCAATAATATTGTGATGTTCCAGTGGGTTTTGTACCTGGATCCACAATAATACATTATTCTCAATCTACAAGAAGATCCTCCATTTTTATTTTCCATAACTCAAACTTGTGATTGCTAAATTTCTCGATTTCAATTCTCAAACTTCTCGACATTCCCTTTCAATGCATAAATCAATGCTCTAAATATCTCACTGAAATTAGGTTTATCATAGACCCAAGATTTATCAACTACATCGAACCCTTAGAAAAAAAGGCGTCCCCCTGATGCCAATAATCAAGATCTGATACCACATGTAAGTTTTAAACCTGTGCAGAGAAGAAAAGGATACATATATTTTTAAGCAAAACAAAGATTACACCATAACATTCGCACATAATTACAGAGATTTACGTCGAAAAAACTTATTCGTGAAAACCAACAAACTGTGGAGACACACCTCGTATTATATCATCATCTATATGAATCCCTCACAATACAAAATATAGGTATTCAATAGCATCCAATACCCTAATCTGTTAACCTGGATTAGAAAATAGACTCCAATCCCTTGACCTAGATTAATTACATATTTTTAGAAATTCCCCAAATATATCCAAAAAAACCCTTAACTGAGATTCAATTACAGTCTTCTTAGTTACAAGAATCATAACATTCTACCCTCTTCTATAATGTATCCTATTTAACAAAAAGTGAAAAGATTCCTAGAATCTTTGGTATTTTAGGCATATTTTTCGCTCGTAACTCAGAATTGGGCAGACTTTGGACCATTGGAAAGGTATTGAGATTCTCTACAACTTTTTGGTTTTGAATTTTTCCTAATTCCTTACCATTTTTCCAGGGCAGGAATTTTAGTAACAAAGCATATTTTAAAATATGCTTTTAAAAGATTCTTTGTTACTAAAACGTTTGCCATGGACAAACGGTAATGGATTAGGTAAAAAACAAAACCGCAAAGTTGTAGAGAATTTTAATACATTTCTAATGGTCCAAAGACCACCTAATTCAGAGTCATGAGAGAAAATGTATGCCCAAAATAGAAACGATTCTTGGAATATTTTGGTCTTTTTTCAAATAGGATACATTTTGGGAAAAATAAAACCCTATAAGTTCCAAATATTATAACCCTTCATACCATATTTAAATCCAATAAAGATACATTTTTCATCTTTGTTATCCAGCTTGCTCATTTTCTCCTTTGGAACATGTACATAAGCATCACAACTAAAAACTTCCAAATGCTTAATAGAGGGTTTCTTACCAATCCATACCTCTTGTGGAGTTTTGTCAACCAATGTTGATGTGGGTGACCAATTTAGCAAGTAACATGTTATATCTAGTGCCTCTACCCAAAATTCTTGTCCTATCTAGACACTGCTTATCATGGTCCTTGTCTTTTCCATCGGTGTCTTATTCATCCTTTAAACAACTCCATTTTGTTGAGGTTTGTATGGAGTAGTCTTCTTCCTTGCTATACCACACTTCTTACATAAGCTCTCAAATTAATTCTCGGAGAACTCTCCACCATTATCTGTCCTCGACACCTTTATTTTATTTTCTGTCTGATTCTCTACAAGAGACTTAAATTCGTTAAACTTGGCAAATAATTCATATTTATTTCAAAGGAAATAAATCTACGTGTTCCTTGAGAAATCCTCTATAAATGAAACATAATATACATATCTACATAATTATGGAACATGCACAAGTCTAGACACATCATTTTCTACTAACTCTAAAATTCCCTTTACTCTTGTAGCACTAGATGCAAATATTTTTTTATTATGTTTTCCATATATGCAGTGTTCACAAAAATCAAAATCCAACGTGAAATTAGTCATACCTTCAACCATAACTTTAGCTTGCAATGCTCGAAGGCCCTTTTCTTTGAAATGCCTCAATCTTTGATGCCATAGCATCATCTTTTTTGATGATGCAATTAGGGTACTATCATCTTTACCTCCTTCCTCAGGCACAACAAAACTATTTCATTCATCGATGATGGTTCTTACCAATTGTTTGTACAGAGTTCCATACTGAACTATCCTCATTAATACTAATGATCCTCGAACCATTTTGCAACCATCATCTCCACACATAGTCTTTAGACCTGCAACATCCATATTTTCGATAGATATCAAGTTTCTCCCTAGATATGGAATGTGTAGCACTCCAGCTAGAGTTCTAATCCTTCCTTCCTTCAGTTTTAGATTGAATCTACGAGGTCTAACAATACTAGATGGGGAATCATCTCTCAAGTACACATCTCCTCCATTTTACTGTTCACATTCATAGAAACACTCCCTATGAGGGGTCATATGACATGATGTACCTGAGTCAATCATCCATATATCACATTCTGAATGATTACCCGTGGAATCTAGGTACACATCCCATCCTTCTTCTAAGGAGGTCTTTGCCTTTATGGAAGGGGTATCCTCATATTCCTTTGCTTTCTTGGCATTCTTAGATCTGCAAGCCTTTTTATACTTCCTAGCTTTACTGCATTTCCAAAACTTCTTTATTTATTTTCATGGGGATTTAGATCTAACTTTTAGGTTTAGATCTCCCCATATATCCTTTATTTTTGTTTCTCTCCTAGGGGATACCTCTCACAGAAACATTGGAGGAAATTTGGGGTCTAAAATGGGCCTCCTAAAGAAAATAATAAAATAATAGTTAAAATAATTAAATAATAGTTAAAATAATAAAATAATAGTTATTAATTTTGGAGGAAGAATGAAAAAAAACTACTTTTTGTGTTCGTATTTTCGACATATCTCCCTGTGTTTTTACTGAAATTTTGAGCAAGAGAGCTCGTTGGATGTAGAATTTAATTCCGCATCCAACGAGTACCCACACTACATACTTTTGATGGACCCCAATACCCCAAAAACAAGAAATACCTGAAAAAATGTGATGATGATGACGAGTACCCACACTTCATACTTTTGACGGACCCCACTACCCCAAAAATAAGAAATACCTGAAAAAACGTGATGATGATGTCATCATCACGTTTTTTCAGGTATTTCTTATTTTTGGGGTAGCGGGGTCCGTCAAAAGTATGCAGTGTGGGTACTTGTTGGATGCGGAATTAAATTCCGCATCCAACGAGCTCTCCTACTTGAAATTTGAGGAAAAACACAAGGAGATATGTCGAAAATACGAACAAAAAAATAGTTTTATTTTATGACAAATATGTCAATTCAACCATTATGGTTGACTCATTTTATTGAAATTCTATTGGTTCTTGAATTCCAACACACAAAATTTATTGTTGGTGCATTTTGTTATAAGGCCCATTTTAGACCCCAAATTTTTTCTAATGAGGCATCCATGCTATGACTATCCATGTTTTTCCACCTCATCTCTTTGGATAGCATGTATGATACTATTTCATCAAATTTTAAGGTCGCTTGACTAGCACTACCTATTGCAACAATTAGGTTGTCCCAGGAATCTGGAAAAAAACACAATAATGTAATACGTTTATCTTCTTTAGGCATTTTAATGCCAACAGAGGTTATCTAACTTACAAGAGTATTGTAGAAATTCAAATTCTCTTTTATAGTGTCATTTTCATCCATTCTAAGGTGACACAATTTATTTTACATAAAAAACTTGTTCACAAGATATCTTGAATGATACAAAATCCCTAGTTTCTTGCAAATATTTACCAGACTATCTTCACTAGATATGTTCAACAACACAGAGTATGATAAGCATAATCATATTGTACTCCTCTCCCATCCTTCTAATTTATCCCAATCATCTTGTGACGTTCCAATGGGTTTCATACCCAAATCCACAACAATCCATTGTTTCTGATTTACAAGAAGATCCTCCATTTTGAGCTTCCATAGCTAAAAATTATGGCCATTAAATTTTTCGATCTCAATTCTTGAACTACTCACCATTCTCTTTCAATGCACAAATCAATGCTGCAAATCTCCCACTGAACCCAGGGTTATCACAGACCTAATATCTATCAACCGCATCGAACCCTCAGCAATAAAGGTGTCACCCTGATGCCAGTAATCAAGGTCTAATACCACATGTAAGCTTTAAACCTGTGTAGAGAAGCAAAGCATACATATTATTTTAAGCAAAATAGAGATTACACCAAAGCATTCACATAAAAACACAAATATTTACACTGGAAACTCTTAACTGGGAAAACCAACAAACCTTGGAGCCACACGTCATATTATCCCATTATTTCTATGAATCCCTCACAATACAAAATATAGGCATTCACCAACATCCAATACCCAAATACGTTAACCCGTATTAGAAAATAGACTCCAATCCCATAATCAATATTAAATTACATATTTTTTGAAAATTGCCCAACTTATAGCCAAAAACAACCCAAATTTTTGGCTTGCTGTGCTCACATCATAAACATTCTAACAACCATTCCGATTGGAAACGACCTAATGGCTATTTCTATATAAAAAATGGCCTAAAAACCATTTTTGAATGGAAACATCCTACCAGCTTGTTTATGTGAAGGCGCCGACATGGATTGTCTCTCGTGCCACTGACAGGTGCACCTCCCCCCCACATGCACATGCAAAGAATATAACATATACCCAACATTCTCCCACTTGTTGTTTTCTTTGCATAACAATGAGTCATGCACTTATAAAGTCACGGGTTCAGGGAATCAATGCCCATAGATTCTCTACATGAAGATAACTTTTTTGTACTGACAGACTTTGTTAATGAATCTGCAACATTCTACAAGGCATCAACCTTCTTCGATAACACCTTCTTGTCTTCAACCATATCTCCCACAAAGTAATATTGCAAATCAATATTCTTTGTCTTATCATGATAAGAAGGGTTCTTTGTGTGGAATATTGCACTTTGGCTATCAAAATCTAACCTTATATATTTCTATAAAAACCCAACACTTGAACACAGTCTCTACAAACATACTGCTTCTTTGGTAGCATGTGTGGCTTCTATGTATTCATCTTCTATAGTTGAGAGTGCAATTACAACCTATCTCTTTCTCATCCAACTGATATATCCTCCAAATAAGTTAAACACATACCCACTTGTAGATATTTTGTGATCAAGATCTCCATCCCTGTCTACATCAACAAATCCATGTACATCTATTACTCTGTTTTGTCGAGGTATTCCTTGGTATAAGATTTCATAATATGTGGTGCCTCATAGGTATCTGAAGACCCTATGTATAATTGTCCAATTCTCTTTCCCTAGATTCGACATAAATCTACTCAAAACTCCCACTGCATGAGGAATGTCCGGTCTGGTACAAACCATTTCATACATCAAAATTCCAACAACACTTGCATATGGAAATCGTGACATATCTTCTTCCTCTTCCTGTGTCTTGGGACATTTATCTACATATAAATTTACACATATAATAATAGGAACCTTGACCGACTTACTTTCTTGCATGTTAAATATCTGCAGTACCATCTCAACATATTTTCTTTGATTTAACCAGATATTCATATTTGCTCGATATCTTTTTATCTCCATTACCATAATGAAGTTTGTAGAACCGAGGTCCTTTATGTCAAATTTGGAGGATAGTTGATACTTCACCTCTTTTATAACATCTTTGTTGTTTCCAATCACCGACATGTCATCAACATACAATACTATGTTAATGAAGTGATACCCAATATGTTTGGAGTATACACAATGATCAACCTCGATTCTCACAAACCCCAATCCAAGTACATATGTGTCAAAATTTTGGTACCTCATCCTTGGAGATTTATTTAGACCATAAATGGAATTCTTTAGTTTACATACAAACACTTTCTTTCCATTTACTAAGAACTCTTCTGGTTGCTTCATGTAGATTTCTTCTTCGATATCTCCATGTAAGAACGTTGCCTTCACATCCATCTACTCTACTTCAATATCGAAATCAATGACAATAGAAAGAATAAATCTAATAGAAGTTAGTTTTTCAACTAGAGAAAATATTTCACCAAAATAAATTCCGAGTCTACCTGAGAATATCCCTTTGCTACCAAGTGGGATTTGTACTTCTCCACTTTACCTTTTGCATTCAACTTCTTTTTAAACAACCATTTTCTCCCAATGGTTTTTCTTCCAACTTGTAACTCGACTAGATACCGAGCTTCATCTTTGTCCAGGGTATCCATTTCTTCAACCATGTCTTTCTTCTAGAGATTACTATCCTTTGAATCAACATCTTCCTTCAAATTTCTAATATCATCATTAGTAATAGACAAAGGTAAATGAGAGAAAAAATAAGAAGGGGAATACCTTTCTGGATTCCTTCTTTCTCGAGATGATCTCCTCAAAACTAGGCTATGGGGTTCTTCTTCTTCTAATTCAACTTATTTTGTTGAGTCAGATTCTTTACCTTCGAAATCAAACTTTATCTTCTCTAGTTCCTTTTCCAATGGAGTCACTTCCTGTGTGGGGACTGTTGGTTTATTGGTCAATACTAAGAGGGGGGGTGAATCATAATTGGTATCCTTTTAATATTTTAACAATTTTAAATCTATCATTAGAAACACACAACAAGAATACATAGAACATAATTTTAATGTGGAAACCCAATATGGTAAACCACCAATACGTCCTATTACTGCAAAATTGTTATTTACAAATATTTTTTTTTGCTGCTATAGACAAGGATGGTATTACACCCTATTTACCAATACCAATTGGAAGGAGGCTATGACCCCCTGGTTTATCGGCTACTACTAAAAGGATTCTTCGACACCCTATTTACTAATGCCAATTGGTAGGAGGCTTCAACTCCTTGGTTGATTAGTTGCTACTAAAAGGATGCTTCGACACCCTATTTACCAATGCCAATTGGAAGGAGGCTATGACCCCCTGGTTTATCAGCTGCTACTGAAAGGATGCTATGACCCCCTATTTTGTCAGTTACCACTGACAGGATGCTCCTACACCCTTTTTACCAACTACTGTTGGAAGAAGGCAACAACCCCCATCAGGGGAATTTTGAGGTAAAAAATGGGCCTCAAAACAAAAAATGTACTATCAAAATCGACTTTAAAAGAATCAATCACATTCTAGAGGATGACTTCATCTATAATAGTTGAGGTGGCATTGGTTGAGTTAAGGATGCTTATTTTTCAAATTGTAAATGGTGAGTGAAAACCCATAGTTAACTATATCAATGTTGTAAGTAAAGTACTCACTATGAAAATAGTACTCCTAGATTATTTGTGAATATAATATAAGTGTACTCAAGTACTTAAAAAAAAAATACTCCTTATATTTCAATATAAAATAAATTACAAATACCAAAAAACTAAATGTTTTATTTAAATGTACTTATTTTTTATATTTCAATATAAAATAAATTACAAATACAAAAAAGTAAATTGTCTATTCAAAACTAAAATTATGTATTTACTTTTTCAATATTTAAAATATATATGCCAAATCTTTATTTAAAATCAAAATCTCTTAACATCTTATAATAAAAACAATTTGATGATTAATAGTTTTGTTTTTTAAATACTTACTATATATAATAATCTATTATAGTTATTATTTAAATATAAAAAAATATATTTATTTATTTTATAAAAATAAAATATTATATTATAATAAATTACTATATATATTCCCGGTTGAATTTTAATATTAATACCATTTTTTTTTAAATTTAGGTATTATTCAAGGTTCATATTTTACTATCAACTTTTAACGTTTGAAACACCTGCATCTATACCAACATAAATTAGACACGTACATTTAAGTTACAAAACCAAATACATACATAAAACCTTAATGTAGCAATTTGAATGAACTATTATATCATAAAAGATATTAGATTATCAAAATTTGTATTACATATAATCTCCTTAGCTTAATATTAACTCAATTTTTTCGTGGTAGGAATTTATGTATTATTTCTTTATCCCAATATTAACATTTTTTTAGTTTATTTAATGATGCTATTAATTATTACATTAAGAGCAATATCTGATATACATAATATATATCATAAGAAACTATTAAAAATGAGTATACACGTGTTTTTGAAGGTGTATTAAAAAGATGAAAAATAAATTAAATTCTTTTTTTTTAATTTATAGTTTTATATTTATATTTTAAAATTAATTTTTACTTTTAATATATATACATCTAACAATTTATTCATTTAACTTCAACTTTATGTTTAAAATTCAAAATTATAAATACATAGTTGAAAATACTATTTTTAATATTGAAAAAGATTTTATTTTATGAGTATATTACTTTCTAAGTACATTCATCATATTATATTCAAAAGTACTTACTTTTAGTCATATCAAAGATGATTTTTTTATTGGTTTTATTTTAAACATCTTTTCAATTTAACTTAACCATAGTTGCATTGGTTATAGTGTAAGAGATGAGTTATAAATATACCTTCCCAACAAAATGTCTAACTCATAATAGTTTATTATATCTCTTATGAGGCCCATTTTAGACCTCAAAATTCCCTTAATGCCCTGCAGGCTTGTTGCCTGCCCTAGCTCCACCATGCCACCCTAATATGTTAGATTTCTTTCTCCCTCCATTCTCTGTCACTCCCACTGGTCTCTGTCTTCTGCTATGGCTACATCAATCTCAATGACATGGACACCTCTCTCACTCATACTTCTGCGTATAAGCATCTTCAAGTTTCCTACGGAAGCATCTCTTTATTTTGGAAACATACCCTTTCGCAATCATGCCGTTTCAAATATGATTGTCACACCTTTTCAATAATCTATGACTAACAATTTTTAATTAAATAATTAATTAAAACCTTCTTGATCACTTATGATCTACGAGCTCCCTTCTTCTCTGATCGTAGGATTCGTCAAACCAATTCATGTGGACTTCCTCTCCTCCATCAGTGTGAATACTCTATCTTTAGACCTTCGGCCTTCTCTTCTCTCATGCATGTGGGCTTCTTTTCTTCCTCTGCGAGCTATCTTCATCGCAGGCTCATCTGTACATGTTTCTCTCACAAAACACGTCCTTCTCCTTCCATCTATGAGTTTCATGTTGGACATTCTTCTTTACCATTTATGGACGCAGCTCATAATCCATTTCCACACCTCTGTCGACGTTTGTAGGTGCTTCTGCATTGCCAAACTTATTTCCGCAGGATCAACTTCTTGATCCAATAAAAGTCGTTGATCCTATCTCTAAGTCAATTTGGACTGTCGATCTAACCATCAATTTCTGCCTCAAAATCGCCTTTCTGCACCAAGATTTCCTCATCAAGGACTCCCCATTGTTGATCTTCGTCGAGAGTTTTCCTGACCGTCGATCTCCATATTGCAGGATGTGAGATGTAACATTTCCCAAAATCATATCTCGACTTTCCGCCTTCAGCTTTCTGCGTGCGTGATGTAGGATGAGTACTTTCCTATTTAGGACTTATGCAACTTTGTTTCCGCATTGCGAGATGCGGGATGTAGGATGTGGGATGCGTACTTTGCTATTCCACAATTTCCTTCTGCAACTTTGTTTCTGCATTGCGGGATGCGGGATGCAGAATCACACTTTATTATTTTGGACTTCCGCAACTTATCTTCCGTAACTTTGATCTTCACCATCAGATCTTATGCAGATAACTATGCCACCTCATCATCCATTAGAGGAAATTTCAACTCAAATTGGGCCTTTTAACTTTAACTCAAATTCCATGTCATCATGTGTTAGCCAATGAAATTTCTTTAAATTTGAAATACCGTATAGGTCTTAAACACTTTTTTAATATAAATTTGGGGATAGGTATCATAAAAAAACTACTTTTTTTTGTTTGTATTTTCGACATATCTCCCCGTGTTTTTACTCAAATTTCGATCGAAAGAGCTCGTTGGATGCAGAATTCAATTCCGCATCCAACAAGTACCCTCTCGGCATACTTTTTACGGACCTCGCTACCCCAAAAACAAGAAATACCTAAAAAATGTGATGATGATGTCATCATCACATTTCTTCAGGTATTTCTTATTTTTGGGGTAGCGGGGTCCATCAAAAGTATGCCGAGTGGGTACTCATTGGATTCATAATTCAATTTTGCATCCAACGAGCTCTCTCGATCGAAATTTGAGTAAAAACACGGGGATATATGTCGAAAATACAAACAAAAAAGTATTTTTTTCTTTT
Organism: Pseudotsuga menziesii; assembly: GCA_001517045.1. Taxonomy (NCBI): domain Eukaryota; kingdom Viridiplantae; phylum Streptophyta; class Pinopsida; order Pinales; family Pinaceae; genus Pseudotsuga; species Pseudotsuga menziesii. The sequence goes on along the minus strand of LPNX010929346.1, from coordinate 202,178 downwards.
CTTCCTCCAAAATTAATAAATATTATTTTATTATTTTAACTATTATTTTATTAATTTTTTTTAGGAGGCCCATTTTGAGTTGAATTTCCTCTAATGGTGCCATGTCATCACTACCTTAGTCTTTCACTAAGTACACCATCATATTCCATGTCATGATATGTGTCATGCCACATCCTCAAATATGACATCATATGTGTCATGCCACATCTTCAACTATGCCATATTCCTCAACGATTCCATATTCCTGAATTATGCCATATTCCTTAACTATGCCATATTCCTCATGTCTTTTACTCAGTTTGTCTTGCCATCATATCCACTGGTTATTCCTTTGTCATTCGTGAACACCTTTGACATCAATGACAACTATAACCCAAATTTGCCAACAATCTCCCCCTTTGGCATTAATGGAAACCTCTAAACATTCTCCCCCTTTGACAACAATAACAAAGGATAACCTGTTATGCCAATGTTGTACCTATTTTGATATAGGATTTCCTGTCTTTCTACTTTCTGATAGCTCCCCCTATCATCATATCTCCCCTTTGTTAACTAAACTGTGTTATTTAATCAATGTATTATCTTTTATCTCAATACTTCCTCTCTTGCAACAGGTTCTTGAATGATAGCTTAATTGATAGATTCATGGACCCCACTGTCACTATACTTCCTCTACTTTGTCAACATTTTTGTGACAGAGTTTACACTCAACATTTTTCCACACCATTCCATTTTTTGTCTAGGATACATATTTTTTATTTTTATTTTTTAAACTTTGTTTCCGCTACCATATCTAATGGTATATCTTTCCTGTAAGTTAACTAGATTCCGTTTTTACCATAATTCCTTAATCCTGTGCATTTAGATCTTCATATAAAAAGCAACAGACACGGTCTTCATACTTCATATCTTCACTGACAAACATACTCTGCTGAAACGGATCATAGAGACGTCTTTTTCTCTCTTATCATATCTAACAGAGACGTACACAGACACACATCTTCATCTTTAGATCCTTATTATTCATAGAAGAGACACCCTTAACTTCCTCGATCTGCTAATTATATATATCTCTTCAATGATTTGAACCAACGCACCCTTTCATCAAACGTGTCTTAACAAACACATTCCTTCATTAACAGTCACGCCCTTTTAATGACAAAATCACATCGTTCTAAACTCTTGTAAAACACACCCTTTCATTTAAATAACACTTCTCTGTCTTATTCGATAGCACTTTATAATTTATTAATCCTTTGATTAATAAATAATAGAAACTCTATTTTTACTTTTGATTATAACCAAATTGTTTGTTATAAATCGCTTCTATATCTCTGTTTATTAGTTTTTATTCCTGTAGCTTTCATTAAATAAACAGTTGTATTTCTGCCTATTTTATTCATGTAGCTTACATAATTTTTGCTAATTTGGAAGATTTATTGTTCACATGTGTGACCATAAAAACATGAAGCTAAACCCATGGATGGATGGACTAATCACCAAATAACAAACTCATGCTTTTGGACAAATTTATTTGCACAGGAACAACCTTTGGCATGCATTTCAAAATGGCCTCTTAATTTCCTGTACCTGATTTTTCTCATTATGCAGGCATAATTATTCTTTAAGAAAAACATAGTTTTTTCTCAATATTTGGAAGATTTATTTTTCCACTTTCTATGTCATCTATACACCAACCTTGATCACCCATCATCTTTGAAGAAGATATCTTTCAATACACTTCAACATTATATACCAATTGAATTTTTCGTAGATACCAATTGGAATTTCCTGACTTTAACTCCCCTTGAATATATGATCCTTTCTAGTGTTATTTTCATGGTTTTCTTTAAATGATGAGATATCTTTTTAGGAAAATCTCCCACATTCATCACTACATCCTTCTTCATCATCTAAATTTTTATCGGTGTATCCTTTTACATCTCCATCTTGTTTTTCCTTATAATGGGTGTCCTTTTATCTGTGGCATAATTCTGTTCATGGTCATCTTTGGAGACCTCATTGATGTTTGAAATCTTTATTTCTTCTATATCTTTGTATTCTTCCTTTCTTCTCCATATTTTTCCAAGAGGTACTCTGTTTACTAGTTTTTTATTTCTTTGTTCCTTGGTTTTCATCTTCCATACCTTTTTCTGAGTTTCTTGGAAAGATCTGCATGTACCATTCTTGCAATGTTTTGCAAAGTGTCCAATACTGTGACATATGAAACAAATAAGTCTTTTTCCATTAGATATGTTGGTGTCTTCTTTCCTTATCATCCCTTCATTTTCTTCTTTGATTCTACAATCATCAACCTTGTGACCAAACTTGTGACAACAATGACAATATCCATAGAATGTATGTTTGGAGAATCTTTGGTTTTTCTGCTTTTAATAACTCTTTTCTTTTACATGTCTTCTGAAATTTTTCATCTTGGGAGGATGAGCAAAATTATGATATCTAGACTTCATTTCCTTGTGATTCCTTTGTTGCCTGGGTGTATCTTTGGAGGAATCATGTTGACATTTAAAATTTTCAATATTTTCATGAATGATGGAGCTTGATCCTTTATGATTATATCCAAGACCTGTTTTATCCGTGGGGGATCTTTGTATGCTGAGGAATTTATTAAGATCTTCAATACTTTCATGAACTTCTCACTAACATTCAGCTGATCTTTTAGCTTCTTCACTTCTTCCTTGAATTCAACAACTTCTTGTTTTAATCTCTTGACCTCTTTCATACTAGCCAACACTTGTTGTCTTGAATTGTGTAGATCTTCTTGGAGGGTTTTTACTTCCTCTTCATTTGAATTCTTCTCTTCTTGATATTTTGACAATTTTCCTTTCAAGACTTGTTATTTTTTCTACACTTTTCAATTTCATCTACAACAGCCATGTATTGGGATTCTATGTCCACTTTTGATTCCTCATCTGAGTTTGTTGTCCCTATAAACAAATTTTTTTCATCTTCACTTATCTTTTCATCTTCACTTGGAGATCCATTTACTGTGTAAATATCTTCCTGTTGATCCATAGTGGTTTTCATAAAGGATCTACCTTCTAGTTGTTAAACTATGCTGAAGGAACCTGCTATGATACCAATTGTTGGTTTATTGGTCAATAGTGAGAGGGCGGGGGGTGGGGGGGGCGGCGTGGTGAATCAATATTGTTATATTTTTACTATTTTAACCACTTTTAAATCTATCATTAGAAACACATAACAACAAGAATACACAGAACAAAATTTTAACATGGAAGCCCAATAGGGTAAACCACCAATACATCATATTACTACAAAATTGTTATTTACAAATAGTTTTGTCTACTGCTACAGACAAGGATGGTATTACACCATGTTTACCAATACCAATTGGAAGGAGGCTATGACCCCCTAGTTTATCAGCTACTACTGAAAGGATTCTTCGAAACCCTATTTACCAATGCCAATTGGAAGGAGGCTTCGACCCCCTGGTTTACCAGCTGCTACTGAAAGGATGCTTCGACACCCTATTTACCAATTCCAATTGGAAGGAGGCTACAACCCCGTGGTTTATCACCTGCTACTGAAAGGATGCTATGACCCCCTATTTTGTTAGGTAGGACTGATAGGATGCTCCTACACCCTATTTACCAGCTACTGTTGGAAGGAGGCAACAACCCTCTGTAGGCTTGTTTCCTGCCCTAGCTCCACCCTGCCACCCTAATATGTTTTCTATAATATGTTAGATTTATTTCTCCCTCCATTCTCTATCGCACCCACTGGTCTTTGTCTTCTGCTATGGCTATATTGATCTCAATGACATGGACAACTCTCTCACTCATTCTTCAGCATATAATTATATTCATGTTTCCTATGGATGCATCTCTTTATTCTAGAAACATACCCTTTCACAATCATGCCCTTTCAAATCTGATTGTCACACCTTTTCAATAATCTGTGACTAACGATTTTTAATTAAATAATTAATTAAAACCTTTTTTATCACTTATGATCTGTGATCTCCCTTCTTCTTTGATCTTATGATTCGTCAAACCAATTCCTGTGGACTTCCTCTCTTCCATCAGTAGGAATAATCTATCTTCAGACCTTCGGGCTTCTCTTTTTCTCATGTCCATGGGATTCTTTTCTTCCTCTGTGATCTCTCTACAAGCTATCTTCATCATAGGATCATCTGTACACTTTTCTCTCATAGAACAAAGTCTTCTCCTTCCATCTATGAGTTTCATGTTGGACATTCTTCTTTACCAATTATGGATGCACCTCAGAGTCCATTTCTGCACCTACTTCCAACATTTGTAGGTTCTTTCACATTGCCAAACTTCTTTCCATAGGATCAACTTCTTGATCCAATCAGAATTGTTGATTCTATCTATAAGTGAATATGTACCATCAATCTAACCATCAATTTTTGCCTCAAAATCTCCTTTTCGCACCAAGATTTCCTCATCAACGATTCTCCACTGTTGATATTCGTTGGGCGTTTTCCTGACCGTTGATCTCCATATTGTGGGATGTGGGATGTAGGATGTAACATTTCCCAAAATCATATATCGACTTTCCACCTTTGGCTTTCCGCATGCGGGATGCATAGTTTCCTATTTAGGACTTCCACAACTTTCTTTTTGCATTGCGGGATGCGGGATGCGTACTTTCCTATTCCTCAATTTCCTTCTGCCACTTTGTTTCCACATTGCGGGTTGCAGGATGTAGAATCACACTTTCTTATTTTGGAATTCTGAAACTTATCTTCTGCAGATAACTATGCCACCTCATCTTCGTGCCATGTCATCACTACCTTAGTCTTTCACTGAGTACACCATCATGAGGACACTTGGACTTTCACAACTTTGATCTTCACTATGCAGATAGATATGCCACCTCATCATCATGCCATGTCATCACTTCCATAGTCTTTCACTGAGTACACCATCATATTCCATGTCATGATATGTGTCATGCGACATCCTTAACTATGCCATCATATGTGTCATGCCACATCCTAACTATGCCATATTTCTCAACTATGTCATATTCCTCAATTATGCCATATTCCTTAACTATGCCATATTCCTCATGTCTTTTACTAAGTTTGTCCTGCCATCATATCCACTAGTTATTCCTTTCTCATTCGCGAAGACCTTTGACATCAATGAAAACTATAACCTAAATTTTACAACAGGGACTTCTTTTACCTCTTTAAACACAACATCTCAACTATAAAATATCTTCTTAGTTGAAGGATTCCAAAGCTTATAACCTTTCATACCATATTTATATCCAATAAAGATACATTTTTCAACTTCGTTATCCAAATTTCTCCTTTTCTCCTTTGGAACATCTACATAAGGATCAGAACCAAAAAATTTCAAATGCTTAATAGAGGGTTTCTTACTAGTACATAGTACCTCTTATGGAGTTTTTTCAACCAATGCTGATATGGGTAACTGATTTACCAATATGCTATCTCCACTACTTTGGACTAGAATTCTTGTCCTATCCCAACACTGTTGAATAAGCTCCTTGTCTTTTCCATCAGCATCCAACTCATCCTTTCTACCACTCCATTATGTTGAGGTGTGTATGGAGTAGTCTTATGCCTTTCTATACTGCACTTTTTACAAAATCTTTCGAATTGACTCCCGTATAACTCTCCACCATTATATGTCAACTACACATATATTTTCTTTTCTATCTGATTCTTTAGAAGAGCCTTAAATTCTTTTATCTTAGAAAATACTTCATATTTCTTTCGAAGGAAATAAATCCATGTGTTCCTTAAGAAATAGTTCACAAATAAAACATAATACATAGATATACCTAATGATGGAACATGGACAGGTCCAAACACATCACTGTTTACTAACTCTAAAATTCCCTTTTCTCTTGTAGCACCAAATGCAAATATTACTCGATTTTTTTCCATATATGTAATGTTCACAAAAATCAAAATCCAGAGTGCAATTAGTCATACCTTCAACCATACCTTTACCTTGTAATTCTCGAAGGCCCAATTAGTCATAACTTAAACCATACCTTTACCTTGTAATGCTCGAAGTCCCTTTTCTCCGATATGCCCCAATATTTGATGCCATAGCATCGTCTTTCCTCCTGATGTATTTAGGGTACTTCCATCTTTACCTCCTTCCTCAGGAACATGAGAACTGTTACATTCATTGATGATGGTGCTTCCCAATAGTTCATACAAATTTTGATATTGAACTCCCTCATCAATACCATTGATCCTCGAACCATTTTGCACCCATCATCTCCACACACAGTCTTTAGACTTGCAACATCCATATTTCTAATAGATATCATGTTTCTCCCTAGATTTGTAATGTGTAGCACTCCTGGTAGGATTTTAATCCTTCCATCCTTGAGTTCTAGCTTGAATCTACCATGCCCAACAATACTGGTTGTTTAATCATCTCCCAAGTACACATCTTCTCGATTGCACTTTTCATATTCATAGAATCACAACCTATCAGGGGTTCTATGACATGAAACACCATATTCAATAAGCCATATATGACGTTTTGAATGATTGTGCGTGGAATATAGCTACACATACCCTCCTTATTGAGGAGGTATTTGCCTCTATGGAAGGGGTATCTTCGGATCCCTTTTCTTTCTCAACATTCTTAGATCTGCAATCCCTTTTATAGTGCCCATCTTTACTGCATTTCCATCTTCCTTATTCCTTTTCCTAGGGATATAGATCTACCCTTATATTTAGATCCCCCCCAAGATCGTTTATTTTTGTTACTCTCCTAGGGGATACCTCTCACAAACAAGGCATCCATGCTATGATTATCCATGGTTTTCCACCTCATCTCTTCTAATATTAGGCATGATACTATTTCATCAAATTTTAAGTTCGCTTGGCTAGCACTACATATTGAAAAAATTAGGTTGTCCTAGGAATATGCTGAAGAACACAATAATGTAATATATTTATCTCGTTCATCCATTTTAATGCCAACAGAGCTTATCTGACTTACCAAAGTATTTTAGACATTCACATGCTTTGTTACAATGTCATTTTCATCCATTATGAGGTGAAACCATTTGATTTGCAGAACAACTTGTTCACAAGGGATTTAGATTGATACATGTTAAAATTATAATCCTCCCTTGTCCAAATTGGTCAATTATGCCTAAATTAGGAGTCTTTTCAGTCATTATTGAGTCACTAGTACCATTGGGTCCACATGGCCTAGTTGGTCCACATGTACCAGTTACTAAAGTGTGGGGAACACTAATTGAGGCTAATTTCCACTGATTTCACTTGCATGCATCAATTTAGGTGCCTCCTAGACCAATCCAGGAGGAGCCACTAGGAGTGCTAGTGGCAGAGACCATTGGGGGTGCCAGCACTAGGAGTTCCAGCACCAACCTCCTTCAGTTGAGTTCAGTTGGTGACTATTCAGGCCTAGCTATGATTCAGTTCCAGTCAATTACATTCAGTTAGTTCTAGTCTTTGCATGACTGCATGTGGGACGGCACCTTTTCTCACCTACCACATCAGTTAGACTAGTTTAACTGATTCCCAATGATTTAGCCATTGATTTAGACAACTGAAGTTAGCTAGTTAAGATTTGATAGTGATTTAGACATGTCCAGTTGTCCTTGCAGTTAGATTGAGTCAATCAATTTGAATTTCCTCTCATGTATTCGAATTTTCTGGTTATTAATACCAGCCTATTGCATTATAATAATTATCCATTTTGCTTTTTTTATTAATAAAAGCATTATACAGCCGCAAACCATTTTTTGTAATGTTTCATATCAATTATGTGTAAATTGTTTGTGATATATATTTGTGATTTTTTTCTTGGTTCATAGATCCATGTGAGCTCAATTTTTATACGGTATCACAACCTTGGTAGGACAAGGCACTTCTCCTTCTACATATTTCCTACCGGAACAAAAAAAAATTGAGCAAAATTGCTCCTTCCAGCTCTGCACCAGAAGCAGAGAGTTTACCACATAATTCCTAGGAAAAGGAATTTTTGATCAAGCTTGCTTGATTGACTAATCTAGGTGTGAAGAAAACTCCAAAAGTGTAGGCTGTCAACCTTACTTTGTCAATTTTTTTGTGATTTGAAGTTTGTTCAAAAATTTTCACTGCATTCTCTACAACAACATAATGGTATCTTCTGTGGATCTTCTTACTCCTTTCAACTACCATCAATGGAAGGAGGAAATTGAGATACAACGTTTCTCCAAAGGACTCTACAGATTCACCATGGACTCAGAAGTAGATCTGAATCATTTTGTAGACAAAGAAAAATACTGGAATAATCTTGATGAAGCATATGGATTTCTATGCCTTTAAATTTCTAAGGATCTTCTCTTCCAAATCACTAGATTGAAGACTACCAAGGACATTTGGGACCAACTTGCTCCTTTGTTTGATAAGCAAGATGACTTGAGAAACTATCATCTAGAGAATGAGATGATATCTCTAGACCCAGGAAACTTTGAAATAATGAATGACTTCTTCACCAAATTCAAGCTCCTGGTGCTCCAGTTGAAGCAGTGTGAAGTTGAGAAGGAATAGGATCATCTCATCCTTTCCATCCTTTCAAAACATGGGAAATATTACTCTGTTTTTGTGTCCACATTTCATACCGGGAAGTTCATAACCCCGAATTGGAAGATGCCAACCCTCAATGCCTTCATTGAGTCTCTCACCAATGAGCATGACAAGCTTGTCCAAATAAAAATCATTAGATCCTCCAAAGATAAAGCCTTGTTTGCTGGAGGACCTAAATCTATGAATGGCAAGGGAAAGCAAAAGAAGACAAATATTGAGCCTCCTAAGGAGAAGGAGCAGTCAAATTAGTCCTCAGGTTCGAGGAGAAACAAGAAGAAGGGAAAAGAAAAGGTCATTTGTTCTTACTGTGGAAAGGGATTTCATCTAGAAATCTCTTGTATGAGGAGAACAATTGATCAAATGGATCTTCTCCTAGATAAAAATAACATCACTCGACTAGATAGTGGAAGGAAGGCTGACTATGAAGAAAATATTGAATATCATGATGAGAGATGCCATGCACTGAAGGCTAGTTGTTCAAAAACACATGCTTTCCTCATTGTTTCAGGAGCTTCCAATCATATGGTTGCATCTAGAGAATCATTTTCTTCATTACAGTCTATTGATGGTACTAGCATTCACATGGGTGATGATAGTCAAATTCGAGCTGAAGGGAAGGGTTCTATCAAGTTGAAGCATGGAAAGTTCAATGATGTACTTTATGTCCCTCCTTAGCTGCAAATCGATTATCTGTATACTAGATGAATCACATTGGCTCAACAAAGAGAGCGATATTTGGTCCTGACTTAGTGGAGATCATGGATACCTCTGCTGGGAACATTATAGCAAAGGGTGCTGCAAATCATGCCTCCAAGGAATATGAATTCTCACACTTTCTTCCATTTTTGGAACCAGTGCACTCTCAACTACCACTTGAAAGGGGAGGTAAAAAACATTCTATGTACTCCTTTTGCACATGATAAAGTTTCCATTTTTCTTTCACAATCTAAAGTAGAAGAATCATTTGTATCACTTTATGATATTGAAGATGAAGTTCACAGTGATTCATATCCAATATCAGTCCCTACTCCCTATCCTAAGTCCAAATTGGAACAAAAGGCTATTGGGGCAGCTGGGAAGATGATTGGAAATCCATTTGACATAAAGAAGACAATAAATCAGTTTCAGAAAGACAACCTGGCATTATTTCAATTAAGATAAATACCTTCAGAGAGATGCAACAAACTCCCTGTGAGATGCTACATGACAAGGTCTGATCAGGTACACTACTCTCAGAAGAACATAGTGGATCATGTCCCTCTACCTCCAAAAAGAGACAAGTTTACATTCCTCCTTCCTTCCATCATCATTTTGGAAGAAGATGGAGAAGTCTACTTACCAGGATCCAGGATACATGTGCACAGAAGAACAAGCATGTTTCTTCACTACACCATAGAGAGGAAGGTTGCAACACCATTTTCTCAAGTTTTTTAGCTTGAATCTTAATTTTACCTGCTTAGTTTGAGGGGGGGTATTTTTCCCATGAGGTTTTTTCTCGTTTCCTTATTTTTATTAAGTAGTTACTATGTAAAGGGTGACTCATGGTCTTAGTTACCAGGTCCCACAATTTTCCAAGTTAACATTCAGGGGGGGTGTTAGGATTATAATCCTCCCTTGTCCAAATTGGTCAATTATGCCTAAATTAGGAGTTTTTTCAATCATTATTGGGTCACTAGTACCATTGGGTCCGCATGGCCTAATTGGGCCACATGTACCAGTTACTAAAGTGTGGGGAACACTAATTGATGCTAACTACCATTGACTTCACTTGCATGCATTAGTTTAGGCACCTCCTATACCAATCCCTACAATTTATGAGCCACTAGAAGTGTCGCCACCAACCTCCTTCAATTGAGTTCAGTTGGTGACTAGTCAGGCCTAGCCATGAGTCAGTTACATTAAGTTACAGTGAGTTACATTCAGTTAGCACCAGTATTTGCATGGTTCCATGTGGGAAAGCGCCTTTTCTCACCTACCATATCAGTTAGACTAGTTTAACTGATTCCCACTGATTGAGCCACTGATTTAGACAATTGGAGTTAGCTAGTTAAGATTTGATAGTTATTTAGACTTGTCCAGTTGTCCATGTAGTTAGATTGAGTCAATCAATTCGAATTTCCTCTCATGTATTCGAATTGTCTAGTTATTAATACCAGTGTATTGCATTATAATAATTATCCATTTTACTTTTTTATTAATGAAAGCATTATACAACTGCAATTTTTTTTTGAACTGTTTCATATCAATCTTGTGTAAATTGTTTGTGAGATCTATTTGTGAGTTTGGTCTTGGTTCATAGATCCTTGTGAGCTCAATTTTTATAATACAAACTCCCAAATTTTCCCCAAATCTTTACCACACTATCTTCATCAGATACGTTCAATAACGCAGATTATGATAAGAAAAATCATACTTTACTCCTCTACCTTCTTTCTAATTTATCCTAATCATCTTGTGACGTTCTAGTGGGTTTCGTACCTGGATCCACAACAATCCATTGTTCCTAATCTACAAGATGATCCTCCATTTTGAGCTTCCATAGCTCAAACTTCTAGCCATTGAATTTCTCGATATCAATTCTTGAACTGCTCTCCATTCTCTTTCAATGCAAAAATCAAAGCTGCAAAGATCCCATTGAACCTAGGTTTATCATAGACCAAATCTATGAACCTCATCGAAACCTCAGGAAGAAAGGCACCCACTTGATTCCAATAATCGATCTCTGATACCACATGTAAGTTTTAAACCTGTGCAGAGAAGAAAATCATACAGATTCTTTTAAGAAAACTAGATATCACACCACGATATTCACACATAAACACAAATATTTACCCTAGAAACCCTTAACTGAGAAAACTAGCAAACCTTGGAGCCACACCTCGTATTATCTCATTATGTCTATGAATTCCTCACAGTAGAAGATATAGTTATTCAGTAGCATCCAATACCCTAATCCATTAACCTGGATTAGAAAATAGACTCCAATCCCTTTACTGGGATTAAATTACATATTTTTGAAATTCCCAAAAATATCTAAGAACAACCCTTAGCTAGGATTAAATTACAGTCTTCTTAGTTACAAGATTCCAAAGATAATAATCTTTCATACCATCTTTATAGCCAATAAAGATACATTTTTCATCTTTGTTGTCCAACTTGCTCATTTTCTCCTTTGGAACATGTACATACGCATCACAACCAAAATCTTTCATATGCTTAATAGAGGGTTTCTTACCTGTCCATACCTCTTGTGGAGTTTTTTCAACCAATTCTGATGTGGGTGACCAATTTACCAAGCAACATGTTGTCTACACTACCTTTTCCCCAAAATTATTTTTCTATCCCAAAACTATTTAGCATCCTCCTTTCCTTTTCCATTAGCATTCTATTCATCCTTTTGACAACTACATTATGTTGAGGTGTGTATGTAGTAGTCTTCTTCCTTGATTTACCACACATACAAAATTTCTCGAATTCATTCATGTAGAATACTCCACCATTATATGTCCTCAACACCTTTATTTTCTTTTATGTTTGGTTCTCTACAAAAGCCTTAAATTATTTAAACTTAGAAAGTACTTAATATTTTTTTCGAAGGAAATAAATCCATGTGTTCCTTGAGAAATCAACTATAAATGAAACATAATACACATATATATCTAATGATTGAATAGGAACACATCCAAACACATCACTGTCTACTAATTCTAAAATTCCCTTTGCCATTGTAGCACTAGATAGAAATATTACTCTATTATGTTATCCATATATGCAATGTTCACAGAAATAAAAAATCCAAAGTGCAATCATTCATACCTTTACCTTGTAATGTTAGAAGGTCCTTTTCTCCTATACGCCCCAATCTTTAATGCCATAGCATCGTCTTTCCTCCTGCTGCAGTTAGGGTATTGTCATCTTTACCTCCTTCCTCAGGCACACCTCCCCCTGACACACACATGAAAAGAATATAACATATACCCAACACATTCTAATAGCCAAAAAAGCTAGTTAAACTCTTAATTAACATGAACTAGACATAAACTGCAGAGGATATGAAAGATCCACACACATACAAAGTTGTAGTGCAACATCCACCCCATATTTCAAACTTATGAACCTCTAGGTTCAAAATACTCCAGTTCAGTAAGTCGAACAAGTTCCTCTTTAGTGATCCAGGTGTTGTTGGAGTCTGATAGTTCGTACTATTTTACCAAGCATAATTTATAATTTTTTTATCTTGCGGAAGTTATCATGGTGTGTACCACTTTCTCAATGTCCTCTCTCATTTTTTGTTGTAATTTCTAGTTCCTTTCCTCAAGCACATCTTCTAGAATTTATTCACCACCTACATGATAAGGATATACATTTTCCACATTAAAGATGGGAATGAAGTCAAATTCCTCATGCAATTCTATTAGATATGCATTTTCATTGTTTTTTTAGTACTTTGCATGAACCAACCTTCTTTGGTTTTAATTTATGATAAGTTACTATAGATAATCTTTCCCTTGATATGTACACCATGACTTATTCACCCACCTATTACACCTTTTTTCTCTGATGCAAATATGCTTTCTACTTGTACATCTTATTCATATTATTCATTTTAAGGTTGGTCTTATCTTTCATATCATGCATCTGCTTCATGAAATCCTTTGTTTTTTGACTAACTTGTCTTTCCTCAAGAAGGTCAATTAGGTCCGCTATTCCCTTTGGGTTGTCTCCAAATAAAATATGGAAACAAGACTTACCTGTAGACCTTTTGATGTTGGAAATTAAAGCATATTCATCATGTTCTAAGACGGGGTCCCATTGCCTTGGATTTTCTCCAATTAATCTTTGAAGCAAATTGCCCAAACTTTTGTTCACTTCCTTTGTTTTCCCATACGTTTGAGGATGATAGTCTGAACTATCTTGTAATTTTCCATCAAGTTTCCTCCATAACGTTCTACAAAAGTGGCCAAGAAATTTTGTATCTCAATCACTTGTGATTGACTTGGGAAGTCCATGTTGTATCTCAATCACTTGTGATTGACTTGGGAAGTCCATGTAAGCGCACTATCTCTTTAAAGAACAATTTCACCACCTTGCTTGCATCATTTTTTTTTCTTGCACGGTATGAAATGGGCCATTTTGGAGAATTGGTCCACTACTACAAAAACAAAGTCATTACCTCTTTGAGAATGAGGTATCCCCATGATAAATTCCATGGAAATGGCCATCCATGGGCCTTCTGACACTAGAAAATGTTTATATAATCCCATGTTATGATACCCACCTTTAGTTATTTGATAAATTTTTCATGAATAAATAAATTTATTCACATTCTGTCATATCAAGAAAAAATAACTTTTTACATACCAACATGTATATTTAGTCCCTACCAAAATGGCCACCCAAAGCATTTGATTTGTTTCTCTATAATCATTTTCTCTCTCCTATATCCCATGGGAATACAGAGTTGGGTATATTTACACAAAAATCCATCAACTAACAAATATTATCCAAAATATTCCTACCTGTGTTTCCTAGGTTGTTGAGAGCCTTAGTAGTTTGGCTAAAATAGGGGTCAACAATATATTTCTCCTTCATTTCTTTGAACTCTACAATCTCATTGGTGATAGTTGCAAGTAGGCAGTCTCTCCTACTGAAATCATCAACAATGGAATTTGTTTTCCCACTTATATGTTGTACTACAAATGTATAACTCTATAGAAACGAGGCCCATTTAGCATGATTATGGGATACCTTAGCCAGAGAATTTATTTATTTAAGCACTTGATTGTCAATTAATAGGATATTTCGCTATACAAAAGGCGGTGTCTCCATTGATTCAATGTTTCGACAATATCATAAATCTCTTTATCATAAGTTCCATACTTTTTCTTTACGTCATTTAGATTTTCACTAAAAATGGAAATAGGTCAACCTTCTTGACTTAATACTCTTCCAATAACCACTTTCAAAGCATCACACTGAATGGTAAGCAATTTTTTAAAGTATAATAGGGTTAGGATTGAGGCATCAATCACTTTCTTTTTGCAATGCTCAAAAATTATTTTAGCTACTCTATTCCACGAAAGGGACTTTCCCCTTGTACAATTAGTTAGGGGAGTACTCACCTCGCTGAAATTTCTAATAATATTTTTATTATTTATGTTATCTCATATTGTGACATTCGTTTTGGCTAGGTTACATTGATTATTATGTCGCATTGAATTTGGTTGGAAATGGATTTCTATGGTTGACCATAAATAATTCACGTTGACATATTCATCTTAGTTGAGTTATTTATAATCACTATGTTCTTCCATCAATATTTTGCAGTATAACATTTGTTAACTTGAGTTATCTCACATTGAGTTAATTTGACTATGGTTGTCTGTAGTTGTCTATGGTTGACTAAGGTTAAATGTCGCAAATATAAATTATCACTAAGTTACTATATAATCCAATGAACCACATTAACATTTTAAAATTTTCAACCCTGGTCAAACATTAATAATAGCGAGCCATCGTCAAACATAGTCAAACACCCTTGAACATTAATCAATTATGTATTTGACTCATTGAATCATTAACTTTGCTACTTAGCCATCCCATCGTAGAAATGCATAATCATATCAAGGATTGTTGTCAAACATGGTCAAATGAAATGATGTGAACCATGACAATACACAATTAAACATGATCAACCATGTAAAACCATGGTTAAACAAAAAAAAAACATGGTCAACAAAATTCAATCAAACTCAAAATGGCATAACCCTTATTATGGGTGAATGTGGTTGACCTAGGTGACCATAGTTGACCATGATTAGAAATGGTTTACTATAGTTGACCATGATTGGAAATGGTTTACTATGGTTGACCTTGTTTAACAGTGATCATTTACTTAATTATGCATTTAAACCATAAAAAATATAAGCAACAGATTCGATGGTTTACCTTGGTGTTTTGTGTCCAATAGTTGAATGCATAATTAACTTACACTTGAGTAATCTTGACTACTATTGGCTATAGTTGTCCATCTTTGAATATGGTTAACCATGTTAATATTTCAAGTTACAACACTATTCTTGAGTAAGTTATGTTGAATTGTTATCTCACCAATGATTATGTTGCATTACACCATTCATTAAGGTTTCTCTCGCATTAAGTTTAGTTACTTTGGTTACAAATGTTGTCTATGGTTTACCATAGACAATCTCACATTGTGACATTCATCTTAGTTGAGATATGTTGTTATACAATATTAGTTTGATTAGGCCTAATGGTTTAGAACATGTGTTCCATCCTAGGAGGTCATAGGTACAAATCTAGAGTGGGGTAGGGTATGTACACCATTGTAAATTTTAGTAGTTACATCGTTGCACAAAGGGGATCCCGTGTCCCATAAAAAAGGGATATAATACACCAAATTGGTGTTTGAATTGACTCTGACCTTGAAAATAGATTATTATTATTATTATTATTATATATTTCCAAAACCTTAACAATCTCTTGAAAGGATAACAAACTAAAGCTTAGACTCCTTCGAAACCAATAAGATTCTATTCTAGTAAGGGTGACTTGAGTTTTGTTTGAGAATTCAAGAAGTTATGATCGATTTTGTTTTTGTATCATACCATGCTTATATATCACGATTGTATAACAACTATAAACCTAAGATCAGAAGATCTTGTAGTGTAATGTATCTGGAACAAAATTGGTCAATACATTAAAAGATGCATGTGATAAAATATGGTAAGTATTAGGGATGAAAAGGTCTTGCATTTTATTGCAAGTGAAAAAAATGTTATAGCATACATATAGAAAACATTCCATTTATTGAAAATTAGATATGCAAATAACTCGCATTCATTACAACTAACTCATGCTTGATGCAAAAATATGTGAAGGTTGATGGTTATTAAGTAGACTTGTTACCACATATTACCACAATTTAATCGATTTACTATTTATTATACTATTTACTATGATGAATAACTTCTTAGATGTTCGGAGATCGATCTCCATCCTTAAAAAAATGGAGAACATAACACCACCTATTAACATAATTAAAATAATTATGTTAATGAAATATTGTGTCATTGCGCCAAGAGGCACTTTCTATAGCCTGATACGAGGGTGGAGTGTAATTCCATGTTCAACTCAGAGTTGACAAGTGGCATTTTAATAAAATAGTAAACTATAAACTATATATATTTTTACATTGTCGGTGCTAACCTAAATTTGAAAGATAAAGAAATATATTGCAATTAATTAAAATAAAATAAAATAAATAATGCGACTTTTATACAACTTGGGCACTGAGCCATCATTAAACAACAATTTACATATGAGGGATTGGACTACATACTAGATATTTACATGCTAAAATAGTATAGATCCATATAAACTCTGAATCTACAAAGCAGTGAGAAGGATCAAATCGCTTGAGTTGCAAACAAGGACCAAATCCCTTGAGGTGCAAAATTTTCCTCAAGAGATCAAATCCCTCTACGCTTTTATAAAGGTTTGCACCTCAAGGAATTTTATCTCTCTATACATTTATTAGATCTGACGAAGGATCTATATTGATGGCTATAATAATATTGCACAACTGTTTAATTTGCTTGGTAAGATCATCATATCTATGACGGGTAGTTGGAAATGGATTATTTTCTAAAACAAATTAGCTAAAGATGCAAAGAAGAGAATTGTTTGTTTAATAACTTGGTAGGGTCATGATGGCTATGGTAAGTAGTTCATAGCATTTGGAAATGGATTAATTTGTGAAAAAATTTAGTTGAAGGAGGAAAGTAGATGATTGGGAGTGGTCGCATGCTTCACTCACTCATTTTTATTATGTACATTCATATCTCCTAAGAAGATAAAATTCCTATAATTCCAACTATAAACACAGGGGCATAGTCAATACCCCCCCTCCCCCGCCCCTCCCCCCCCACCCCCCAAAAAAGGTTTTTATATTATTTCCCACAAATCCATGAAAAAATATTCTACTTGTCATATTTCTGCACCCTTCATTGTTTTCATAGCTAGTATTGCATTTATTTATTTAGTCTACTTTTTGGACCCCACATTGCTTTGATATCATTTCATTTATTTGATATTTTTAATTTAACCCTAATTCATGAACAATTTTATCTGCTTCATCTTTAATTTTATCCCTTCTGCCCAGGTATATTAATTTCCATTTCCTTTATTTTAACCCCGTCTTCCCTATTGGCCTTAGGAAAACATAGGCATAATTCGCCCATAATTCTTCTTGGGAACATGAAGATTCTGGTCACACAAAAAGAGAAGTTGCGATGGAGGAAGAGAAGCTCTGAAGAGAAAAACCACAAACAAAGGAACCATGACAGAAGAAGATTACATCGGGTGAAAAGGACAAATCGATGATCATGGGAAAGAAGTTAGTTAGAATAACGCATGCTTTGGGAATAAAGAATATTTGTATTTTTCAGTCGATAGTTCCTACTATCAGTATAACTCAATGTATGAGAATAGGAGTGATAGTTTGTCATCTAAAAGAATAGAGTCGGTTGATTATGACATGTAAAATCCTATAAAAGAGAGGACCCAAGCTGTGTGGGGGTTTCTCTCTAGTTCTCTCTGGGTTGGTCTATCTATCTTTGTGTATGTATTGGCCTGTGCCAACTCTGTTATTAGAGTCAAAGAGTTGAAGGGATGTAGGGAAGAGAGTCGATCCAGGATATGTGCAGATCGACAGTAGGATGAAGGACATAAAACTTCAGAGATATAAGACTACATAGCATGAGAAGAGAGAAGTTGTAGAGACTGTAGACAAGATCTAGAAGAGAGTTTGCAAATTGTATGCATAGACAAAAGGAGCCATACATTTCTCATGCTAGATGAAAAGCGCCTTTTTGTTTTTTCATAGATGGTTTTCCAATTTAAATACTGTCTCAATGTGTATTTAATGGATATGTCTATGTTGAATGAATGAATGATGTGAATAAGTAGGTCTTGATAGATTGACTAGTATTTTCTTATGAATATGTTCTTATATGCATATGTCACACTATTGATAGAGATTTGTATTAAATGTTGTAATATTTGTTGACATACAAGTAGATTAATATCTTTAATGAACATAATAAGAATAGGAAATAGATCCCCCAGATTCGGTCGAACAAGTTGGTAAGGAACCATAAGAGAATAAATCCTTACCCAATTGCATAAACCTGGTTTTGGAAGTTACCCATAGAGATATATCAGGTGAGACTACATCAGCATTGCAGGTGCTACTGACTGAGCCATGCTCTTTCGGGTTGATATCTTGGGATTTGTTGACAGATAAATAAGGGTGTGAACCTGGGTCAAAGGGAGAAATGCCAAAAAATGGCTTCATTGTTGATACCTTGAATAATTTTGGTGAGGGATACGTTTTGGTAACTAACAAAGCCAAAATTTCAAGAGTGGGTGGATTTTAAAGCATTATAGTTTGCACGAGAAGAAAATGAAGGATTACTATTGAATCCAGCAAAGTGGTTAGAGGATACATTTATACTGATATTCATGAGATATTATTCTGTTAGTATCCTATTTTCTTGTATGAGTGGTTGTTGAAGCTAGCAACCCAATGAAAAAATTTACAAGAAACACAACTGACATAGGGATATCCCCAGCTGATTCAGCGGCTGAAGTGTATTAGCAACCCTGTATCTAGGGATGTAGAATTTTGGATAGATAGTATTTTGGAGGGACACATCACTTATTTTTTTGTCAACACAATAACATCGTATAGTGAGGTGGAAAGAAAAAATTTCCAAGGACCTAGAGGAAGGTACCTGACATATTTAAAATTTTGGATAAAGATGCTTGTATGTGAAAAAGGGATCCTGAGAATGGAGTACGACAAGTAAATAACTATGCGTATAGACCTGGGTTATGTCACAAGATAAGTATAAGAAAAATGGAGTAGAGTAAGATGATATGTTCCCTGGTGATAGTGAAATTGAACTAGAAGGTTGACGTCTAAGAAGTGGAAGAATATTTCAGTCAGTAAAGAGAAGAAGGACTGTGACTAGAAGAGGAGGTTGCAGTACGACCAGAGGAGAACACTATGAGTTCACGTCGCACTTTGAAGAAGGTTATTGAAATGAGGAAGATGCATAAAAACCTATATATGAAAGATAAGAAGAAGAAGCCCCAAATCCATAGTACGATTATGGAACACCTACGACCCTATGTACGTCTCCGGAGGTAATATCCAGAAACTCATCTCCTAGTGGGTTTGTCAATACCAGTAATAATAACTGTGGAAATAGTAGAAAAGGGAGTCCCACTAGCCAAAATGTGTATCCATCGGTTCTAAGGACCAATATAATGGCAGGGAATGATATTAAGTTTCCGATATTCAATGGAAATGGGTTAGAAGACCTAAAGAAACATTGGTTTCTCTGCGAAGCTGTTTGGACTGTGAGACATGTCCAAGATGAAGCCATCAAGAAGGCTCAACAGATCACAACCCTTAGGGGTCGTGCACTGGATTGGTACATGAATATCTCTATGGTTCCGATATGAGTCATATAGAAAACACTTGACCAACTTTGAGAGAGATTAATACATTAATTAAGAAATCCCAAATATGAATCACAATATATCACAGATATTAAAGAGATTAAGAAATTGTCTACAAAATCTATTTTTGATTTTGACCAGAGATTTAAGACGTTGATGGCTAAAGTGAGTTTCCAGATGTTAGACATACAACACAAATAATGGTTCATTGCATCATTGTTACCCCATATCTGAATTCCCCTAATGCAACAAAATATTGTGTCACATACTAAAGCTCTAGAGTTAGCCATGAAGTTGGAATCCTCACTTGTATGAGAGACTGGTGTAGGGATGATGCAAATTTAGTCGCAACTAGACAACCTTACGCTGCAACTCGAGGACATTGAAAAATGGAAAGATATCCAAGAAGAAATGCGGTGTACCAGATGTAGAATAGAGGGACACCATAGGATAAATTCCCAACACTCATGAATTATGTCGCATTAGAAGCGCTGAACCCAAAAAATACACAAGGGATTCCTTGGTGTAAAATATTCTAGACTAGAGGCCATTGTTCAGAAGAATGTTTGTACTTATAGAAGATTGTAAGTGCACCGACTAGTTTATATTGTAAATTTTGTAAATCAGTAGTCCACTATGAGAAAGGTTGCAGAGCATTTCAGCTGCTATAAGAGAAAATATTGGATACCTACCTAATGAAGAATGAAGAGAAGATGCAAGATGAGAGAGATTAAGCTCAATACCTACAATATCAGTATCCTCAGAATCAGTATCCGTAGCATTAATACCCTCAAAAAAGGAGGGGTGGAAATTTGAGAGGACGAGGACAAGGGGGACAATTTGGTCGTGGAAGAGGCCAAATTATATGTTATAATTGTGGGTAACCATGACATTTTTACAGGGACTATGAGAGTCCTACAAAGACATGTTCATATTGCAAATATTTTGATTATACCATCAAACAATGTTCACATTTGATTGCGAAGTGGGATGCTAGAAATGTGGGAAATCCAAACCTTATGCAAAATCCCTACCTGAACCCCAACCAGAATATCCAAAAGATCTATGCTAAGCCGAGGGAACCACATATTCTATCGTAACAAGAGTATATTATGCGACTAGAGAAAACCAAGAAACACAGCGTGAACAATAGCATGTGCGACAAGCAACACAAATGAAAGTGTCATTTGACATCCAAAAAGAGAAGGAGGCATTCTTGGACACATGACCACAATTCGTTGAAAAGAATCAAATGTCAATATTTTCTACTACACTACCTATAATACCAATAGTAGGAATTCCTAGGAGGTTTGACTAATTGTTCCGAAAGAAACCGAAGGGAAATGTTATAGTATGCTTAAATTATTTTTTAAAAGTTTCTTATGACTAATACAAGATAAAAATGTTGTTGCATAATTGACCACTCTAATAGAAGAACCTCAAGAAGACGTGCGACCAAAAATAAGGGTCAACCATGGGGGAAAATGATTAAAGATCGGTCACGAGTTAAGAATGACTTCCCAAAGTGGAGATTATGATATGTATTATATTATTCTGTATTTGAGCTATGGTGTGAATATTTTGACAAGACAAACTTGGGAGAACATGGGAAAATCGAGACTTTCATGGTATCCTATTCAACTCAAATTAGTAAATGAGTCGAAATTCCTCCCTATCAGGTGATTGACTCAGGTTCCTGTTGAGGAAAAAGGCCTTAGAATGTATGTTGATTTTGAAGTAATCGACGTTGTCGATGACACAAATCTGTATCCTTCACTTTTGGGGATTGACTGGGCGAGTTATAATCATACCATCATCGATTTTAAGAAAATAATCTTAACTTTTGAAGACTCAGAGCTAAGGGTGGTCTCACCAATTGATCCACTATAATATCATAGATACATCGAGCCAATAAATAGTGAAAGAAAATGCGATTATCTAGACCATATTTATAACATCACGTATGCAAGGGATGATTATGTCAGTCCAACACTTGACATAAAGCTTAGTTGGCATAGTATTCGTTCTTGTACATCAGATTCTGGTGAAGCATTGGAAAACTGTCGAAATCAGATGCATGAAGTATCCATGAGAATATTTGAAAGAATTACATGACCTGTGCAACGGGTAGGAATCAAGGTAAGTGATATACCCACATATGAATTTTTAACTAACATTGCATCTTTTCTTACAAAATTTGAAGAAAAAGTCATAGAAAATCATTGCTTGTCCACCCTAGAATTTGGATTGAAAGCTACACCCTCCAGTTGGTGGGTCACATATAAACAATCTATCTCAGAATGGCCACAATGTCTATGGTTAATGGAGATAAGATTCATATAAGGGATTAGCTATACTGGTAAAAAATATACAGGACTAACCAATCATGCTAAGAACCTCAAGCATTGTCGTACGATATGGGAGACATGTCTATGACATGAATGGGTCCATCATTTCATACACACATTATACATGATACCAAGGACTTGGTATACATAACTTGAACTGAGATAAGGGATTGTTGAATGGGATGAACTAGATATTAGATTCACACACACATTTGAGTTTTCCAATAATCATCCTTTGATTGATGATGCATTATAAGTAATCAAGTCAAAGACATTTTAAGATATCCCTATCGCAATGACAAAATTCAATCATAGCAGTTAAACAATCCAACATTGGACGGAGTGTTATAATGTGATGGGAGAACCTGATGATGATGACCCACTTGAAATAAACATACCAGATTCCGAAGGTATGCATGGAATGGAAGGAGTTTGTATTTCTAGTGATCAGTTTTTTAAATCCCCTAAAAGTCAAGAAAATCAACATTTGCTCACTCGAGAATCCAAAATTTTCCAATATTGGACATTACTTGAATGAATAAACTATCGGGAAAATTATAGACCCATTGCATGAGTTTTAGCATTTGTTCCCGACGAAATTCTCATAAATGAAAGGGATTGTTAGATACCTTGTAGAAATGAAAATACCATTAAATCCTGAAGCAAAAACTATAAAGGAGTGACCATACCAACTGAATCCACAGTATAAAGAAAATGTCAAGAAAAAAATGGATCGAATGTTGGATGTAGGTATTGTAGAACCTGTTGAATAATCTAAATGGATCAGTCTGATAGTAGTACAAGACAAGAAAACTACTAGTGAAGTAAGGATTTGCATCGACCTAATGAAATTGAGCGATGCTTGTTTACATGACCCATTCCAGACTCCATTTACAGGTGAGGTATTAGAAAGTGTTGGTGGTCAAGAAGTTTATTCTTTCATTGATGGATTCTCTAGATACTATGAGATTAGAATCGCAAGGGAAGATCGACACAAGACAACCTTTACAACGGAGTGGGGTTTTTTTCGATACATGGTAATTCTCTTTGTACTTAAGAATGTTCCTTCTATCTTTTACGGGATAGTGTTGATGCAATTGTAACTTCATAATGTATTCACTTGTATTTCTTATGTATTGTAACCCAATTTTTATTCCGAGATGTATTTGTAATGTACTTGAGTCATGTCATGCCCCGATGTTCCTATCAGGAAGTTTCCATAATGTAAACAAGTCATGTCAAGTCAAGGTGGGTAACCCTCCTATTGTCGAAGGGTTAAAGTCCCTGCAGTTTTGGGGCATTAGGGTTATTAGATTCTCTTAGAGAGGTCGGCCCTAGTAAGGTTTAGTCAAGTTGGAAATTAGTATAAATAGAGAGCTAGCCTCTCTATTTATCACACACTCATCCACACTCAATTGTAGCGCATAGCTGAGGAAGAGAAAGACACTGGGGCAAGGAAGAAATAGGTTACTGCTGTCGGGAGATCATCTTACTATTTTTTGGGTTTCACTTTGGTGTTGATTCTATCTCTGAGGAAGTTGCGAGGTTTTCTCCATTTATGGTTTCCCTGAGGAAAAAAACTGTGTTCATTGTCTCTTGTGTTTTATTTCTATGCTTGTTGTTCTCTCAGTTAAAGATCCTATTGTTATGCTAGCTTAATGTTAAAAATCTAACATGGTATCAGAGCTAACCTGAGAAGAAGACACTGTGCAACTGCGGGAACTAGGGATTCCTACTTTGTATATCTCTTTCCACAAATTTTCAGCAAAATAAGGGTGGAATAACTCTCCTCCCTAGGGCACATCTTTCTATCGAAGCATAATCCAATTATGAGGTTTTTTAGTTTTTGACCCGACACTACTGCCGAAAATTAGGGCTTTTCACAGAAGTGGAATTCTTTAGTGAGCCTAGGCTTGGATTGATCTCCTCCCCAAAATCAAAGTTAGGGATCAAATTCAAAGCATTTGGTTGGACAGAACTCCGGAAAAGCAAAACCCTTATCTGCTCCTGAACTAGCACTGCAGGATTTCAGCTCCAAATCCCTATCTGACATCTTGACCTGGTAAGATATAAATCTTTTGTATTTCCATTTGAGGTTCTCAGTTAAGATGTCTCATCATACCAAGCTTGTTGAAAAGCTTGAGGGAGTTGATAGCTTCTGAGCCTGGAAGTATAGGATCTCCCTGGTCCTAGAAGAAAATGAGTTGGACTCCTATATTAGTGAGGAGGTTCCAGTTCTAGAGGGAGATGAGGCCAAGGCCTTACATAAGAAGAAGTTGGTTATGGTAAAGAGAATCATTGCTGATTCTATCAAGGATCACCTCATACCACAGGTGTCCTCCCTCAAGACACCTAAATCCATGTTTGATGCCCTAACCAAACTGTTTGAAGGGAAGAACATCAATCGAAAGATGACTCTAAAAAACCAGTTAAAGAATGTAAAGATTTAGAATGAGGAGACCATCCAGTCATACTTCACAAGGGTCTCCCAGATCAAAGAACAACTGGAAGCTGTAGATGAAGAAGTGGAGAATGCATAAATTGTGATGACTACCTTGAATGGCCTCCCTAGGTCATGGGATTCTTTCATCTAAGGAATCTGTGCTAGGAAGAAGTTAGTCAATTTCATCAGACTGTGGGAACAATGTTCCCAAGAAGAAGCTCAGATAGTAGCTCAAGAAGAAAAGATGGGAAGTGAAGATCAATCTCTCGCAGTACACTCTAGGAAAGGAAGAAGGGAAAATCATCATCACCAAGGTAAGCATTCTCATCAAAAAAATAATTATGTAAGAAGGGATCCATCCAAAATCAGATGTTATACATGTGATGAAATAGGACACTTTGCTAGGAATTGTCCCATGAATAAGAAAGGACCCAAGAAGAAGAATAAATCCAAAATAAGACATCATGCTCACACTACTGAGGATGATGATCCTCCCAGAAAGAGAGTAAAACAGGAAAGTGAAGACTCTTCAAGTGAAGATGAATATGTTTTGATCTCCGCTCTCATGGGAATTGTCACTCATGGAAGCAAATATTGGCTTATTGATAGTGGGGCTTCTAAACACATGACAGGTTTCAAGGAATCCTTTGAGAAACTATCCAAACATAATTCACCCCATAAGGTGAAACTTGGGGATGACTACCAATATCCCATAAAAGGTAGTGGTGAATCCTCCTACAAGCTAGACTCTGGAAAGTCTATGAAAATGAAGGTGTCTTATTTGTACCAAGACTAAAGAAGAATCTTCTATCCATATTGGCACTGGATGAAAAAGGCATGAGGGTTGCATTTGTAGATGGCTAAGTCCTCATGTGGCCAAGAGGAAATAATATTGACGATGCAATAGTAATTGGATAACAAGAAGGAGGATTATACAAATTGAAGGGTCATCCAGAAAAAAGATTTGGTCCATGACACAATAGACCCAAATGAGCTTTGGCACAAAAGTCTTGCAAATGTGCATTACAGAACACTACCACTTGCAAGAAAAGTTGTTGAAGGTCTTCTAGAAATTCAAGCAAAACATGAAGGGGTCTGCAAAGGATGTGCAAAAGGAAAGAATACAAAGAATACATTTCCAAGTAGCGAGAGCAAGGCAAAAATAATCTTGAAAATCATCCACTCCGATGTATGCATACCAATGTCATCAAGTTCATTAAGCGGGTATGTATACTATGCTTCTTTCATTGATGACTCTTCTAGGAAGACATGGATTTACTTCGTGAAGAACAAAGATGAACTTTTCAGCAAGTTCAAGGAATTCAAAGCCTTAATCGAGAACCACACAGAAAAGAAGATCAATACCTTTCGATCAGATAATGGTGGAGAATTCACATCAAATCAATTCAAATACTTATGCAAAGAATCAGGGATTAAGATGGACTTATCCACTCCTTATAATCCACAACAGAACAGGGTTGAATAAAGGAAGAATAGAACTATCATGGAAGCTGCAAGAGCAATGCTTCATGATCAAGATCTTCCCATGCATCTATGGGCAGAAGCTTCCAGACCAATGGTGTATGTACAGAACCGTACTCCACACAGAGTACTCAAGAACAAGACTCCTGAAGAAGTCTTCTCCAGCAAGAAACTAGAAGTCAGCCATCTCAGAATATTCGGTTGTCTAGTGTACATACACATTCTAAAAGAGAAGAGAACAAAATTAGATCCTTCAGGAAAGAAGGGTATATTTGTGGGATACTCTGAAAGCTCGAAGGCTTACAGAATATACTGCCTAGGATTCCAAAAGATCAACATCAGCAGGGATGTGACATTTGATGAAGGGATAGCTTACAACAAATCCAGAAAGAGACCTGTTGAAGAACCTGAAGAAGTAGAAGCACCCATAATTCATGATACAACCATGAACAAAGAAACTCAAGAAGAAGATCGAGAATTTGAAGAACCACAAAGACTTGTAGATCCACCTCAGTAGAACAATCCTCACGAGAGGAAACCTACTTGGGTACGAGAAGTTATCCAAGGTGTGGAAAGATATGGGGCTCCTGATGAGAATCGCAGAGAAAGAAAGAGAACCAGATCCTGCTCCGGATATGTAGCTTTACTATGTGATGTTATCAATAAAGAACCTTCCAATTATGAAGAAGCGACAGAATGGAAAGAATGGAAGTAGGATATGATCGAAGAGTATCAATCAATCATGAAGAATGATGTTTGGGATGTTTTCCCAAGACCAGAAGGGAATTCGGTTGTAACTTCCAAATGGATCTACAAGATCAAGCATGTTGCAGATGGTAGCATAGAGAAATATAAGGCAAGATTCATGGCTCGTGGCTTCTTATAGAAGGAAGGAATAGATTATGAAGAAACCTTTTCACCTGTAGCCAGATACACTTCCATCAGATCGGTACTTGCTCTGGCTACAGTGATGAAATGGAAGATACACCAAATGGATGTCAAGACTACTTTCTTGAATGGTGTAGTGGAAGAGGAAGTGTATGTAGAGCAGCCACTCGGTTTTGAGACACATGACAGGGAGTGTCATGTGTGTAGATTGAAGAAATCCCTGTATGGTTTGAAACAGGCACCCAGGACATGGTATGACAAAATTGATAGCTTTCTATCAAGTTTGGGCTTTACCAAGAGTAAAGCAGATTCCAACCTTTACTACAAGGTTGAAGATGGCAACCCAATGATGCTCCTACTGTATGTAGATGATCTGTTTGTAATAGGTATGGATGGGTTGATTCCTGATATGAAGAGAAAGCTTGCTGCTGAGTTCAAAATGAAGGACTTGGGTATGATGCATTATTTTCTATGCATGGAGGTGTGGCAAAATGCAGATGGAATCTCCCTCAGACAAGGGAATTATGCAATAGATATCCTGAAGAGGTTTTGGATGATGGACTGCAAGGCTATGATCACAGCTATGGCATTGAACCTGAAGCTGTTGAGTGATGCTTCATTAGAAGCAATTGATGCTGCGATGTATCATCAGATGATTGGGTCCTTAATGTAACTGACGAATACGAGACCAGATATTTTCTTTGCTGTGAATACCTTGAGCTAGTTCTTGATAGATCTGAGACATGTTCACTTGATTGCTGCAAAGCATATTCTGAGGTACCTGAGGGGTACAATTGATTATGGGCTCAAGTACAAGGTGAATCAAAAGATTAACCTGGAGGGTAATGTTGATTCAGATTGGGCAGGAAATGCGATCGATAGGAAGACCAATTCAAGGTGTTGCTTCAGTATGGGATCAGGTGTGATCTCTTGGTTTAGTAGGAAGCAATCATGTGTGGCACTAAGTACAGCTGAAGCAGAGTATGTTGCAGCTTGTTCAGCTAGTTGTGAGGAAGTATGGTTGAGGAAGATACTGTCTAACTCATTTGATCTCCAGATGGATGCTACTTGTATACGTTGTGACAACTAGAGTTGCGTGAAGTTGTTAGAGAATCCAGTGTTCCATGACAAGTCGAAGCATATTGAGATCAAGTATCACTATATCAGGGATATGGTGTAGAGGGGAGTAGTGAAGCTCTAGTATGTTGCGATGAAGGAGCAAATAGCTGATGTGTTGATGAAGCCATTGGCTAGGGTGAAGTTCGAGTACTTCAGGGAGAAGCTTGGTGTTCCCCAGATCGAGGTTTCCTCCAAAGGGAAATGATGAGACCCAGAGCCATTCTGACATGGTGAGAGGATTGGTTCCTTCCATGGTCAGATGTAAGGGCTGAGCCATTCTGTCATGGTTAGAGGATTGGTTCCTTCCATGTCATATATGAGTGCTAAGCCATTCTGATGTGACTGTAGGATTGGTTCCTACATGATCAGAAGTAAGCGCTGAATGCCATTCTTGGAATGGAGGCACCTGGTCAGTTACCAAGAAATCTTAGTCTAGGACTGAGGGCCATTCTGATGTGACTGTAGGATTGGTTCCTACAAGATCAGATGTGAGTGTAGAGCCCTTCTGACATTGGTTGTCAGATGTAAGTGCAGAGCCCTTTCGGCATGAAGGATTGGTTCCTTGCATGGTTGAATATAAGTGCTGAGCCTTTCTAACATTGGTTGTCAGATGCAAGTGCAGAGCCTTTCGGCATGGAGGATTGGTTCCTATCACGACCGAGTGTAAGTGCTGATCCTTTTCGACATTGGTTGATGGATGTGAGTGCCTGGCCTTTTTGAAAGGGTTGTGGGATATGTTACCACATGGTCAGATGTGAGTGTTGGGCGTGCCTTTCTGATATGATTATAGGATTGGTTGCTACATGATCAGATGTAAGTGTTGGGCAGGCCATTTTGACTTAGGGTCACATATAAGTGCTGGAAGAAGACCTACATGGTGGCAAGGCCTACAACCAGCATGAAAAAGGGTTGGCTCTGTAGAAATTCCTGTGATGAGAAGAATCATGAGATAGCAGCCGTGATGATCCAGTGATGATGATCCAGTAGAGATGATCTAGATCAAGGGATGATACAGATCCAGAGATGATGCTCCAGAGATGATACAGATTCAGGGATGATCCAAATCCAATGATGATGATCCAGATCAAGTGATGATCTAGATCCAGGTGAAGATGACTTGAAGATAAAGGTGACTTGAAGATGAAGGTGACTTGAAGATAGAGATGATTTGAAGGTGAATATGATGAAGAATCGATGATGATCCAGATGATATAGAGAAGAAGACTTGTGCTGATAAATTGTGTCAAGAGAATACCTTCCTAGTTAAGAGTGAGTGTTGACGTAATTGTAACTTTGGAATGTATTCACTTGTATTTCTTATGTATTGTAACTCGATGTTTATTTCAGGATGTATTTGTAATGTACTTGAGTCATGTCATGTACCGATGTTCCTATCGGGAAGTTTCTATAATGTAAACAAGTCATGTCAATTCAAGGTGGGTAACCCTCCTATTGTCTAAGGGTTAAAGTCCCCGCAGTTTCGGGGCACTAGGGGTATTAGATTCTCCTAGAGAGGTTGGCCCTAGTAGGGTTTAGTCAAGTCGAGAATTAATATAAATAGAGAGCTAGCCTCTCTATTTATCACACACTCATCCACACTCAATTGTAGCACATAACTGAGGAAGAGAAAGACACCGGGGCAAGGAAAAAAGAGATTACTACTGTCAGGATATCATCTTACTATTTTTTGGGTTTCACTTTGGTGCTGATTCTATCTCTGAGGAATTTGTGGGGTTTTCTCCATTTATGGTTTCCCCGAGGAAAAACACTGTGTTCATTGTCTCTTGTGTTTGATTGTTGTGCTTGTTGTTCTCTCAGTTAAATATCCTAATGTTATGCTAGCTTAATGTTAAAAATCTAACAGATAGTAGTGGCTTCCTTCAAAGATTTTATTCATTAATTTATTAAAGAAGGATACTATCAAAAATTTATCGAAGGATATGTAGAGGCGACTTCTCTGATGGAGAAGTTATCAAAGAAGGATGTTAAATTCTAGTGGAGGAAAGATTACCAATAAAGTCTAGACACCTTAAAGAACAATACGGTTATAGCGCCCATACTTGAATTTCCAGACTGGAAGAAGGAATTTCGTGTACATGTCGATGTTTCCTCTATCATGCTCAGCGTGGTACTAGCACGAACTGGAGAATAATTGATTGATCATCCCATTTCCTTCACTAGTAGGAAACTATCAACATCAGAGATGAAATATACCAAGATGGAAAGAGAAGGGATAGCTATGGCATATTCTCTATAGAAATTTTGACACTAATTGCTTGGTGGACATTTCAAAATGTACAAAGATACTTTAGCATTGAAATACCTATTCAATAAGATAGTGTTGGGGGTGAATATTTTTTGGTAGCTTCTCTATTTTCCGGAATTTGACTTTGAAGTCATTGTTGATTTGGGCCGACTAAATTTAGGACCTGACCATATGTCGAGGATCAAGAGTGGCAAAGAACCTGGTAATATTGATCATAGTGTCCTTGACGCACAGTTATTTGCGATAACAATGTTTGATGATCATTATAGTGACGTTATACAATTTTTGAGTACGGGCTATGCACCAAATGAATTTACTACTACACAAAAGAAACAATTAGTTGTGCAAGCTGTATATTTCCATTTGATCACTGAATAGTTATATAAAATGGGCCTTAATGATATTCTTCATCGCTGTGTCTTGCAACATGAGCGACCAATGATACTAAATGTAGCACATGCTGGTGTCACAGGAGGCCATTATGCTGGAAAAGATACAT
This sequence comes from Pseudotsuga menziesii, assembly GCA_001517045.1. Taxonomy (NCBI): domain Eukaryota; kingdom Viridiplantae; phylum Streptophyta; class Pinopsida; order Pinales; family Pinaceae; genus Pseudotsuga; species Pseudotsuga menziesii. The sequence continues at coordinate 170,981 of LPNX010929346.1, read as the reverse complement.
TGCAAAAGATATTGCAAGCAGGATTGTGGTGTCCCACCATGCATGTGGATGCTCGAGAATACTGTCGCATTTGTGTTGTCTGTGAAAGAACCAAAAAGTCGTCTCGACAAGATGAAATTCCATTAGTACCACAAGTAACTTTGTAGGAATTTTACAAATGGGTTGTTAATTTTGTGGGATATATTAATACTACAGGTAATAGAACATGTGCAAGATATATTATTACTATTACCGATTATTTGACCATATGGGTTGAAGAAACACTAGTAAAGGATTGTACTGCTACGACTGCTGCCAAGTTCTTATTCAATAATGTTGTGACTCGATTTGGATGCCAAGAAATTTTGATAAGGGACCAAGGTATGCATTTTGTCAATCATATCATTGAAGAATTAATTGAATAATTGTATATCCAGCATATAAATACAACACCCTATCACCCTCAAGCGAATGGTGTTGTCGAAGCATTCACTAAGATCCTAGAGAATGTGTTGACAAAGATTTGCAATATTCAAAGAGACGACTGGGACTAGAAAATTCCTGTAGTTTTGTGGGCATACCACACGACCTATAAGAAGTTGATAGGATGAACTCCATTTCTCCTAGTGTATGGACAATAGGTTTTGTTTCCAATGGAATATATTGTACCCAACCTAAGGGTTGTTGCGATTACAGATATGACAGATGTGGGATCTATTGAGGAAATATTGTCAAAGTTGATATAGTTGGAGGAGGAACGTTTTGTTGCAGGTTATAATCAAGATGTTGTGAAGGAATAACATAAAGTATGGAATGATCTCCACATCAAGAATAAGATATTTCAGGTCAGAGGACTTGTTATTTTGTATGACAACAAATTTTTAAAACATTTGGGTAAGATGAAAACACACTGGATAGGACTGTATATTGTAATCAATATCACTAATGGAGGCGCAGTTCAACTACATAAGATAGATGGAACACCTCTCAAAGGATTGGTGAATGGAAGTCGGCTAAATCCCTACCAGGATAGCAAAAACAAAAGAGAAAAAAATAAAAAAAGAGAAAAAAGAAAATAGAAAATAAAAAGAAGAATACAAAATCTTATGCCTATTTTTATGACTTAATCACAATATGTTAGTCCATCGCATCATAAATCAAAAGGCGTTGCATACTATCTTCTTGTTGCATATAAAAGTGGTGGTGAAGGCAGTCTGTCTATCGCAACAAAAGAAACATGTTGAAGGTTGAATACAGGTCATAGAGAAAGAAGAGTTTTTGCAAGATGAACTTACGTCGCAAAGATGACATATGTCCATAATTAACTAAAAAATGTGAGTGATTTTCACAACGCTATTTTTTGTCACTTATGTCATTATTGCACAATAACTACCATTGATGTGAAAAAAGAATGATGGTTTGTGTGGTGATTTCTGTATGATTATTCAAATGATCAACCCATGTGATGGATATCTTTGGCACCTTTCCATTCATCGTTTGTGCATATGAAGGAATGACTGATTGAATGGGTAGATGTTATCACCTTCACAACTAAGTTTCACTTCATTTTTCTACACCTAAGTGAGAGTATTCCATTTTCATCTACAACTGAAAGAGACGAAGTGAGTTTTTCACAGAGTAAGGTTATTTCCATTTCCAGTACAAGCATAGTTGCAGAATCTAGTGTCACGAATTCATCACCCACACTCATTATGGAAGACAATGCTGGATATGTTCCACCGAAAGTCAGGGTTGCAAGGTAATTGCCACATAGTCTAGTAATTCCTCTGATGAGGTTGAGACTAGACCCACCTATTTCATCTAGTACGTCAATGAGAAAGATATCTGGTAGCCACAAGAAGAAAGCACTAGTGGCACCACCATAGGAAGATGAAGAAATAGGATTTGCGACTATGCTGCCACTATATATTCCACCCAGAAAAAATGATGCACCTAATATTAAAATTCTAAAGAATGCACAATTCGCACTGGTAGCACCTTCAGTACCCAAAGGAGTTCAACTAACATGCAACATACTCCCCAATCTCAAGAAGATGACCTTTGTTGATCATGACCTAAGGAAATATCCATATTTGGAAATGGATAAATATATGGTTTCTATCAAAGATACAAAGGATGGCCTGACGTGCCTAGATCTGATGGAATGGGAAAAAGGGCTGGACAAAGTAGGTTTAATGTCGTTGGTGTACATTCTGCATTTTGGTCATAGTATGGAGGTGAATGAATGTGTTAAACAACTATTAATGTCATTTCATAGTGTATTTCTATGGCTCAACCTGAAGGTTTCTGTTGATGTCAAGCTTATAGCCGCGATTACGGGGCTCCCACTTGCAAACTTAGACCCAACACCATTTCTCACCAAAAAAGAGAAAGATACTGCATTGATGAATAGGTTAAAATACAAGTATGACTTGACCAGAGACATTAGAGGATTTTTTATTACCTCTATCAATGACCACATTATTCAGTTTTCTGCTAAGTTTCTAGCTAGAAAATTGTTGTGAAAGATACGACCGAAGCAGTGCATCATTGGGACAATTTTTGTGGAAGAGTTATGTGCAGCGGGTGTTCAACTCAAATGGTCGCAATATATACTCAATGAAATGGTTGCAGGTGCAGAGGAAGCACATGATAAAGGTAGGTCAATTCATTACTCATGGATACTTATTTTGATTTTGTTTGTTGCATGGGCAGAACTAGCAAAATACCCGGGGGTATATGTACCTGTTATGTGTTGAGGCACTTTCTACTAGAATATTTGGTTCGACAAAGACTTGAAGCAGAGACAAAAAGATAACAATGTAGAATTTGTTTTGCATAGAGAGGCCCTATGATATCATGCCAAACAACAGGCCAAACTTACAGAGGAAATCGTTCAACAGTTTTGAAATATTGTCAAGTTTACAATTGGGCCCCATCATATCCTGCTCCATCCATGACAAGACCCATAACACCAATGGATTGTGACACATTATCAACTGTCATCTGAGGAAGTTGAGAAAATTATCCAAGATTGGCCAGAAGAATGGATAGTCCCCGTTGTAGATGATCAGTTGTCTCCATATGAAGAGGAGAGACATGATGATCCACAAACATAGAAGAATGGAGGAAAAAGAGAAATTCAATCACAAGAAAACCCAGAAAATACCCAAAATGAGTCAAGCATGACTCCAACAAACCCGAGAGTGAGAAATAAGGGGAAGTATACAGAGAAGTCTGCGATAGAGCATAAAAAAAAGACGACTAACAAATCAGCAGGAACTGTTGGCCTTACCAACAACGATTATGACCTTCTGACGGAACCAATGGGAGAAATAACTTCCCAAAGACTTAGGAAAATGGTTGAATGACAAACAAATATAAGAAATAGTATTATATATTTACTGGAGCAATTGTATCCAGTTGGTCGATTAATAGTTGAATTTGACTTTCATATTGAATGATAAATAATGAATAATATATTAAATATGAATACAATGTACAATAAGCTCGCCTTTTATACGGCTTGAGCCAACATAGTGAAGGGTTACACGCTTTCACTAGTAACCTAATAATCTAATTAATTCTAATTAATAATATTTAATTAAATATTCACAACAATTCCTTCCCATTGGGAAAATATTTTTCCTCAAAGCTTGAGTATTTTCCTGATGTTGTCCTTCACCCTGATTCGGAGTCAATATTAGAATCAGATGAGATTTTTGGTGTAGAGACTTGCACTTCCTTTCTATTGATGATTCTGCAATGTATTGTCTAATTGTTCCTACATTTATGGCCAGGGGTCTAGTCATCACCACATCAACAACATATGTTTTTCTTCTTTTTTCTATGATCAGAGTAATTGTTAGATGAATTCAACCTATTTTCCATTTCATAGGCATGTGATTGAGGTTTGTGACACTAATGGACAGCTGACCAAGTATCTTCTTAGTACCTACATTGTGTCCCTTTTTCTCATTGATAATGGTTATCACCTCTTGTTCTTATTCCTTCCAATTTGCATTCTACAACTTTGGCTTTATATCTTGCTACTTCTACATTAGGTATGTCATGTAACTTTAACTCTTTTTGGAGGTATGGTTTGAGACCTCCTAAATAGGTTTCGAGTCTTTGCTTGTCAGAAAACCCAAATACTCGTGTCGATAAGGATTCCCATTGATTTGTTAATTCCTCAACGCTTCCAACTTGTTGTAATCTGGTAAGTTTACTGAAAAAATCATCTTCTTTGATTCCTTGAAACCTATTAAAAAAATCATTTTTGAACAAGTTCTAGGTGTAGGTAAAATTATCTCTCCTCCACCATAAGTACCAATTATAGGCATACCCTTCCATATGCATTGACGCATATTTCACCTTCTCCTTGTTAGATTGAATATTGTAAATGTTGAAGTATTCTTCTGCTTTGTTTAGCCGAGCAATACATTGATCTTCACTTCCATTATATTTCGACAAGTCTATTTTTTCCTTAGATGGGTACATTTTGTAAGGAGGATATTGATTGCCTTTTTCTTTACAGTTTGATGGTGGCTTGGAACTACTGGTCGATACAAGTGACATATTTGAATTGCTTTGTTGTTGTTGGCGGTTTTTTAGCTTTTTATTCTCTACTATTTTACTGGTAGCTTCTATTTTGTTGTTTAATCGTGCCTCCATATCTGAGAGTATTTTTTTTCTATCTCTTGTTTAAGTGTAGCATTGTTAATATTTATTTATTTTTGCAAATATTCTTGATTCTTTGCAAGTGTTTTCTAGGTGGCAACATGAAATGAGGCATCTAACATGTCTGGACTGCTGACTTGGTACGAACTAGGTATGAGTCTTTGTAAAACATTGATTAATGTATTATGGTTCTGCGTCATGGTGCTCAAGTTTGGTGTTAAGGTGTTTATGTTTTAAGTCATGTTACTCAATTTGTCATCCAAGTATTTTTTTGTTTTGTTTAGGATGTCAATTTTTTCATCGATCATTCTTTCTGGTACCAGAACAAAATCATCTTTGAAAACTGTATTGTTATTTTTCATCTCTTCCTTCAAGATTTTTTGGTTAGCAACAAGGCACTTGATGTCCTTCTCCATTTTTTTGATTTGTTCCTTTCGTTCTACCATGGTCTTGGACCTTGTATGCGGAGGTGTGTACTTCGAAGTTATTTTGGCTTGTGTGGTGTGAAATTTTTTTTCTAAAGATGGTGAGGTTTAAGGAATAATAATTAATTATTATATAATAAAATCTTTATTTTATTATTTTATATAATAAAACAAAAAATTGAACTATTATAAATATATTATAATAATTCAAGTCAAAGCAAAATCTGGGTTGAAGTTGGAAAGCAAAACCAAACCATGTGTTGGTTTTACTTTATCTTTTCTTTCTTTTAACCTTTTTCTTTCTTTTCTTTACCCTTTTTTTACTTTTTCTTTTTTTTCTTTTCTTTTTTGGACAATGTCCTATATTTTAGGGAAACCCTAAAACTAAATCTACACAAAGTGTAAATATGGCCAAGGGTCGTATAGCTATGAAACCACTTGGAGAAACTGTATCCGGTTGGTCGGTTAATAGTTGAATCTGACTTCATATTGAATGATAAATAATAAATAATATATTAGATGAGGAATACAATGTACAATAAGCTCTCCTTTTATACCGCTTGAGCCAACATAGTGAAGGGTTAACCCTTTCACTAGTAACCTAATAATCTAATTAATTATAATTAATAATATTTAATTAAATATTCACAACATTTACTATTGACTCTCTGTAACATAGTAAAAGAAGTACAGGTAGCATTCGATTACAAACCATAATTTCTAGTGACATAGGATTTAGTTGGATCATTATGAGAGAGACCGAATGATGTGTCTATACCTATCCCACCAATGAAGACTCAACTAGTGGGAGAAGCACTCGACTTGGGGAGAACATAGATAAATACTACGGCCAAATGTGTAGGCGATGTCACTATAGAATTCTCTGCGTTTCTACTGTATGAGGTATATACTCTTTAGAATGTTGTAGTAGCAAAAATGAATGTCAGGGAAGGCACATTGGTTAAGAAAGTTAGAGAATTGAAAACTATTGTTAGTAAGATGAAACAAATAGTCAAATAAAATGAGCAAAAATTGAAAACCTGGGAGGCAAATGAGCATCAATTCGACATGGTTGTAACACTAGCTTGCAAAAATTTGGTATACAAAGGAATAACATATGATATGGTTGTAGAAGCCAAGTTATTTCGACTTGGAGAAATAGCAGAGGAAATCCACAAAAAGGTCGTAGATTCGGAAGAATAGGTGACACCCAGTACACCTCCATAGGTACTGAAATAAAGAAGACAAACATCAACACAGGCTATGAAGAAGATCGAAGAGGTGGAGGCACTGTGAGCCAAGGCAGTCGAACAAGTTTCTTAAATGTGGGAAACATTGATTGATGATGAAGAGTTAGATAAATTCACAGAGAAGTTGAACACTGTAGAGGCAGAGGTGACCCAGATGAAGAATGAAATGAAAAAGGTACCCTTAAAAAATAAAATGGCTAAGGATGTCGAGATGAAGAAAGTGAAACACCAAGTAGAAACACTACGAACACAACAACAAACGTGCACTAACAGGGTCACAGATTTACAGGCTGAGGATTAAAGATTCACAGGTCTTGTTCATATTGTACACCAAAAAGTGCGACAAGCAATAGATTCAATAGAATTTGCAACGTCAAAACACATTAGTTTCGACCTTGTGGAGAATTTGAAGAAGAAGAAAAAGTACCAGAAGAGACTATGCAGATAGTGAAAATATTTCAGGATTTTAAAAGTAAGGTAGTCACAACATAGGTTTCAGACTAGTGTGACTTGGGACAAGCCATAGGTGAGTGTTGGGGGCCTATTGACCCTAGGAAAAGATAGTCAGAATTTAGTCAGAATTCTACTTAGGAACATGAAGATTCTAGTCACACAAAGAGAGAAACTGTGATGGAGGAAGATAAACGGTGAAGAGAACAACCATAATGGAATGAAACATGACAGAAGAAGACTACAGTGGGTGAAAAGGACAGCTCAATGATTTTGGATAAGAACTCAGTTAGAATAATGCATGCTTTAGGAATAAAGAATATTTGTATTTTTGGGTCAAGAGTGCCTATTGTTAGTGTAACTGAATGTACACAAATAGGAATAACAACCTGTCAACTAAAATAATAGAGTCAGTTGATTACGACATGTAAGAGAATATAAAAGAGAGAACCCAAGTTGTGTGCGGGTTTCTCTCTTTTTCTCTCTGGGTCGATCTGTATATTTGTGTATATGTATTGGTCTCTGTCAACTCTTGTCTTAGAGTCTAGTTGTTGAAGAGTCAAAGAAGTGTAGGGTTCTAGGGAAAGGAGTCGATCCAGGCTGTGTGCATATCGATAATAGAGTGAAGGAGAGGAAACTTCATATATCTAATACTAGATAGCATGAGAGGAGAGATTTTTTAGAGATTATAGAGAATATCTAGAGGATATTTTACAAGATGTGTGCATAGACAAAAGGCGACATACATTTCTCATGCGAGATGAAGAGTGCCTTTGTGTTTTTTCACAGATGGGTTTCCACGTTAAATGGTGTATCAATGTGTATTTGGTGGATATCTCTATGTTGAATGAATGAATGATGTGAATAAGAAGGTATTGATAGATTGACTAGTATTTTCTTATGAATATGTTTTTATATGTATATGTCACACTGTTGATAGATATAATCTGAGATAGATCTTTGTATTAACTATTGTAATCTATGTCGATGGACAAGTAGAGTAATATATTGAATGAACATAATAAGAACAAGAAATATACCCCCCGAGCTTCATTCGAATGAGTTGGTAAGGCGCCATAAGACAAGAAATCCCCACCCAACTGTGGAAACCTGGTTCTGGCAGTTACCGATAGAGATATATCGGGTGAGACTGCATCTGCATCACAGGTGCTGCTAACTAAGACATGCTCTATCGGGCCAATATATTGGTCTTTGTTGATAGACAAACAAGGTTCTGAACCTAGTTCGAAGGGAGAAATGACAACATTCCCAAATATATAATTTTCTTTAGGTACAATTTATATACTCTACATTTTCAACCTTTTCTGAATATATTTTTCGTCTTATTTTGTTTTAAGTATTATTGGAAATTTTTAAAAAGTCTTAGAATAATATATATTAGGTATGTAAATTGCATAATTTGGATTCCATGGAGGCTTTCCAGGGTGATAAATATATTTATGGATTCAAAAAGGAAATTTAAACACTTCCAAAATTGGATTAGACCGATAAAACATTTACCAGATTCCCACTAAAACCTAGGGTAAAGTCCAAAACATGGAGTAAATAGACTACTCCTTTCCTTTATTCATTCTCCCTAGGTATATCATAATGTACAATTATCTCCCATCCCATTTTATATACGTTTCTCATAATTATGCCAATAGACATTTTGTTTCCAGAGTGTGTTTTCAAAACCACTATTCCTTTTGGTCAGCCCTCCTCCCAATGAGTTGTTTCTATGTGTCCTCTGGCCCTGTTGCCTCATGTCCTCATCATGTTCCTAGAATGACTGCTAGAATTAGAGAAAATTTGAGGTCTAAAATGAGTCTCCTAAGGAAAATAATAAAACAATAGTTAAAATAATAAAATACTATTTATTAATTTTGGAGGAAGAAAGAAAAAAACTACTTTTTGTTCGTATTTTCAACATATCTCCTTGTGTTTTTACTCAAATTTCAAAAGGGAGGGCTAGTTAGATGAAAAATAAATTCTGCATCCAACGAGTACTCACATTGCATACTTTTGACGAACCATGCTACCCCAAAAACACAAAATACTTGAAAAAGCATGATGATGATGTCATCATCACATTTTTTCAGGTATTTCATTTGGGGGTAGCTAGGTTCATCACAAGTATGCAGTGTGGGTACTCATTGGATGTGGAATTTGATTCCACATCCAACGAGCCCTCCTACTTGAAATTTGGGTAAAAAAACAGGGAGATATGTTGAAAATACGAACAAAAAATAGTTTATTTTATGACAAATATGTCAAATCAACCATTATGGTTGACTCATTTTATTGAAATTCTATTAGTTCTTGAATTCCAACTCACAAGAATTTATTGTTGTATCATTTTCTTATAAGGCCCATTTTAGACACCAAATTCCCTCTAATAGTTTCGTGTGTCTTCGATGGACTCTTCTCACCCTCTTGGTCATCGTCTTGCTACCATTAAGGCTGGAGTTTATGATACCATAGTGGTAGGTAGGTAGAAAATAGCTTGCGTTGAGGTTTTCCCCTGGGTGTAGATATGGGTTTTAGAACTCGCCAAGCATAGATATTTGTGATGGCTACAGCTTCACCCATCTAATCATGAATGCAGTGTGTCTCTTTCATGTCTTGTATTCCCCTTTACAGTACACTGTTGGGTGCTTTAACAATTTTCCCTGATTTCTTTCCATGGATTCCCACGTTGTTGAAGTTCCTAATGTGGTAGATAATGGTGGTCCTGCACCTTCCATTTGATTAGTCCATTGATAATTCTCCTGCCTTCTCCATAGTATTCAATGATTACTTCATTTATTGTGATCATTTAAATATAATCTTCAAAACACAAACTAAATCAACAAATCTCTTTAGTTGGTTTTATGAAGCTATGAGCATGATGTCCTAGTTTTTCAAAAGCATTTGGAGCTCCTAATAGGTCGGTCAAGAAATTTTCTATACAGGCCAAGGAGAGTGTAAATGAATGGTTTTGGTAAGTTAAATTTCCTGGAGTGTTGTGTCATTAAGGATATTATATTCGTGGACCTTCTTGGCCTAAATTTCTTGGAGTGAGCCTAGGAAATATTACTCCATGATGGGTTTCGTCACATTTTAAGGAGTTTTATATAGCTAAAGTTGATGTCTAAGTATTTTGAGATCGAACATACTTTCTTAATGTCACGGGTTTCATCACTTTTTTAAATCATGTGTGAAAATATCCATAAAGAGGTGTTTCTAATTTGTCATGGGTTTCATCACTTTCTAAAACTGATGCTAAAATATATCCATATAAGTGTTTATACTTTGTTATGGATTTCATTGTCTGGTTCCATATTTGTCATGGTTTTTATTACTTTGTAAAAGTGTTGCTTGAAGTGATTCATAATAGGGGTAATATCATCTCTTTCGAAAGGGTCTTATTTCAGAAGCAGATTACTATTTATATGGTCGAAGTTGAAGCCTTGGGTTTTTCAAATCATATGTGTTTTTTAACTTCTGCACAATGATATTATGAAGGACTAAAAGTTGCAGAATTTGGGGATCTTATGCTTTTTAATTTATACATGTGCGAGGTATTATCAATGCCTACATTGATCAATTTTATTTTCCTCTATGGGTAATTGATTTATTATGTAGCTGTTAGAATAATCAACCCATAGTTTACCCACTTAGACATTAATTTAATTATTTTTGTCTTATTTGCCTAGTTCATGTGTCCCACCTTATGCAAGTTGTCAATTACCTATCCATAGTGGTCCAACTTGCCTAATTTTACCCATGTAGCACTTGGGAAACCTCAAGGAATCAATTCTGCTTTATTCCTGGTCTCCTAGGTGCCCATCTACTTTTTCTGCTTTATTGCCTGCTTTTTCAGTGTTGTAAGGCAATAAGAAAAGTTTGACTAGGTGAGGTGAACTAGTTTTTTGTCCTCTTCATCCTCCACTCTTTTCTCCTTGAAAAATCATGTATGAGTTGTCATTCCATCACTCTTTATCTTGCCTAAGCCATTTTTCCAATTCATGAGCTCCATGATAGATTTGGGATCAGCTTTTTACACCTATGGGGGATTTGCTTAATTTTAGTAAGCCTGCTTTATGCTAGATTCGAATTGCTCCTCATGCATTAGAATCCATGATGTATTTTATTTATTCAGCAACCTATTATGTTACAGTGTTGGCTATTGTACACTGATTTAATACAGTTTAGTGTTCACCTCCAATTTCAGTCTCTTTTGTGAGTGATTTTGCATGATCAATTGTTAATTGTTGTGAGTAAAATTAATCTATCACTGGGTTCAATTTCCACATGGTATTGGAGCCATTTTAGATCGATTTATGTCCTTCAAAATTGTTTTTCAGGTTCAGAATCAGTGACTGGGAGCCTTCTACTGACAGCTGGGACAGATTTTCTAAGCTATGGATCAATCACAGAAAACTTTCTTGACTCCCTTCAATTTCTTTGAATGGAAAGCAGAGATGGAGATACTGTTGAGAGTGAAAGGCCTCTACAAGGTGACTATGGCAACAGAAGCAGAGCCCAATGCAGCTGCAGAGAAGATAAAATGGCACAACAGGAGGGATGAGGCCTATGGTCTCCTGTGTCTGAGTATTTCCAGAGACCTCCTTTTCCATCTTGATGGATTGACATCACCGAATGAAGTATGGGAGAAGCTTGCTGATCTTTTTGGAAAGACAGATGAGATGAGGGGACATCAAATCGAAAATGAGCTGATTTCTCTGAGTCCAAATAGCTTTGAATCCCTGCAGCTATATTTCTCCACATTCAAAGCACTAGTTTTGCAGCTGAAACAGTGTGGGATCGAAAAGAAGGATGATCAGCTCGTCTTGGCCATTCTCTCGAAGCTAGGACCTGACTATTTAGTGTTTTTTTTTACCTTCTATGCCACAAAACTGACAGCTCGAACCTGGAAGATGCCTAGCCTTGTAGATTTCATGGAATCTCTCACACAAGAACAGGATAAGCTGGTGATGATGGGCACCATCAAACCATCCAAAGATCAAGCTCTGATTACTGGAGATTCGAAGGTGGATTCAAAAAGCAAAAAGAAAGCTAAAAATCCACCTGACCAAAAGAGAGACAAGAAACAGTCTCCAGAGGAGCCACAAGGTTCCAAGAAGAACTACCAGAAGAAGAAAAACAAAGGTGAAATGAGCAAGTGCGCATACTGCAATAAGGGAAATCACACTGAAAGCTCTTGTATGAAGAAGCAAATAGACATGCTGACCCAACTCCTGGAGAAGAATGGCATCTCCCTTCCAGACAGCTCAAAGAAGAGAGAAGGAGGATCAAGTTCAGATGACAGAGAGAGAGAGTTCATGCATTGGTTGCTGGCACATCAAGCTCACCCAGTTTTATCATTGATTCTGGAGCTTCAAGACACATGGTTTCGACGAAGGAGGCCTTATCCTCACTTGACATGTCGAAAGGACCACCTATGGTACTGGGAGATGACTCTCTCACTGAAAGTTTGGGCAAAGGGAGGATTGATCTTGATCATGGTCAGTTCAGCAATGTCTTGTATGTGCCTGGTCTTGCCTCCAACCTCTTGTCAGTGTACCAGATGACCCACACTGTGTCTCCTAAGAAATTCATCTTCTCCCCTAATGAAGTTGAGATCATAGAGATCTCAAGTGGTAGATTCATTGCAAAAGGAGTTGCAAATCATGCTCAAAAGGTATACATGTTCTCACACTTCCTACCCTACTCAAACCCCTCTGCTCTTCTGATTCATGCTAATGAAGCAAGCAAGCTTTGGCATGAAATATTTGGCCACCTAAACTACAAATATCTTTCTGATCTTAGTGAAAAAGAGATGGTCATAGGGTTTCCCAAGATAAAATTTTCCAAAGGAGTCTGCCAAGGTTGTACCCTAGGAAAACACCCAGAGCACAAATTTGAGAGAGCTAGTCATGAGAGAACCTCTGCACCCCTCGAGCTGATCCACAGTGATGTTGCTGGACCATTCCCTCATATGTCCATGAGTCAGGCCAAATATGCATTGACTTTTATTGATGACTTTTCCAGGTATTGTTGGGTTTACTTCCTGAAAACCCAAGTCTGAAGTTTTTGGCCTCTTCAAAGTCTTTAAGGCTTTGGTTGAAAACCAGTCTGGGAGGAAACTCAAGGTCCTCAGATCTGACAATGGTGGTGAGTATGTCAAATCTGAGTTTATTAATTATTGTGCAGATTCAGGTATTTAGATGCAGCATTCTATCCCTTACACACCACAAAAAAATGGTGTTGCTGAGAGGAAGAACAGATCACTGAAGGATATGGCAACATGCATGATGGAGGCCAAAACTTTGCCACCAAAGTACTGGGCCAAAGCTATAAAATGTGTAGCCTATATTCAGAATAGGGTACCTCATAAACATCTTGATGGTATGACTCCCTTCGAATCATGGAGTGGGCACAAGCCAGATGTGACCCATTTTAGGATTTTTGGCTCAAAGGCTTGGGCTAGAATTCCAACAGAGAAGAGGAAGGATTTGCAGCCCCAAAGCCAAGAGTGTCTTTTTGTTGGATACTCTGAAGATTCAAAAGGGTACAAGATGATAAATTTGAGCACAAAAAAATCCTTCATTGAAAGGTGTGTTCAGTTTGAAGAAGAACCCCTTGCAGCAGTGGAAGCTGGAGAAGCCTCTTCTCCACCTGAACCTCAAGAAGTAAGTAAAGAGTTTGTTGAACATGCTGATTCTGATTTGTCTGATGGATATGAGTTTATTGCAGACCATAAAATCCCTACAAGGCCAAAATGGGCAGCCAAGACACTACATGCAGCAGGAGACCTAGCTGGGGATCCCAATGACCCAAGGAGGACTAGATCTCAATTTGAGAGTGGTCTGTGCATGAAGGATCCTATGTTTGCTGAAAAATGCTATTTGATGGTGGAGTCTGATCCTCAAACATATGAAGAAGCAGCAGGATATCCAAGATGGAAAACATCCATGAAGGAGGAGTTCAGCTCACTCCAGAAGAGCAACACATGGGAGCTAGTGGATCTTCCCCCAGGGAGAAAGTTAGTCCAATGTAAGTGGGTCTATAAGACCAAATTTTCTGCTGATGGCTCACCACTGAAGTACAAGGTCATATTGGTAGCCAAGGGATACTCACAGGTTCATGGAATAGATTACAATGAGACCTTTTCCCCAGTGGCAAAGATGGATTCCATCAGGCTAGCCTTAGCCATTGCAGCCTCAAGGAAATGGGAGGTACATCACATGGATGTAAAATGTGCCTTCCTGAATGGAGATATCACTGAGGAGATATATATGCAGCAGCCTCAATGTTTTGCTACTAACCCTTCTCTTGTGTGCAGGTTGAGAAAGTCATTGTATGGGCTAAAGCAAGCCCCCAGGGCTTGGTATGCCAAGATCGATAGCTTCTTGCTATCACTGAATTTTGTTCGGTGAAAATCAGATCCAAATGTCTATTTGAAGTTAGTTAAAGGTTCATTAATGATCATTGTGTTATGTTTTGATGACCTCCTCATTACAGGAAGCTCAAAGGCTGAGATTGCTTCCTTAAAGGGTGCTATGAACCAAGCCTTCTCCATGACAGATTTGGGGCTCTTAAGTCAATTTTTGGGGCTTGAGATTGCTCAAACCAAAGCTGGAATCAAGGTGCACCAGTAAAAATATGACTTGGACTTGCTGAACAAATTCAGAATGAAGGATTGCAAAGCAAGCAAAACTCCTTTCCTTTCAGGAGTGAAGCTGGAAGAAGCTGATTCTTCACCTATGGTAAACAATACACTGTATAGGCAATTTATTGGATGTTTATTGTATCTAACACATGCTAGACCTGATATTTATTATCCAGTAAGTGTGGCTTCTAGATACATGGATCAGCCTCATGAGATCCATTGGAAAGAAGCCAAAAGGATCCTTAACTTTGTTCAGGGAACAAGGACACATGGGATCTTCTATAAAGCAAAATCTGATCTTGATTTGATTGGATTTACTGACAGTGATTGGGCAGGTGATAGCACAGACAGAAATTCCACATCAAGATATGTGTTCATGCTTGCAGAAGGGCCAATCAGTTGGTCAAGCAAGAAACAGAGTTCCATTGCACTCTCATCTATAGAAGCAGAGTACAGAGGAGTTGTTAATGCAACAACTCAATGTTTATGGTTGCAGGGTTTACTTGGAGAGTGTGGCTTCGAACCAGAGTACTCAAATACCATCTACTGTGATAACCAGAGTACCATTCGAATCTGCAAAGATCCAGTTCAGAAGCAGAGAACCAGACACATTGAGATCCATATGCACTACATCAGAGAGATTGTGCATGATGGCACCATTCACCTACTCTTTTGTTCATCTTCAGAACAAGTAGCTGATATCTTCACCAAAGAATTTTGTGAGAAGACCTTCAGCAATCTCAAATCACTATTGGGGATTGCTGATCATGCTGTGAAGCATGAGTGAAGACAAGATTTCCAAATTTTGTTTACAGTCGATGTTTAAGGGAGGATTTTCCCAAGATGGTTTTGCCTCTTTCCTTGGTTGTATGGACATGCAGTATGTAAAAGGGTGACTAATCCTTGTTGCTAGGCCCTATAATTTTTTGATATATTACTCATAAGTCAGGCTTAAGGGGGGGTGTTAGAATAATCAACCCATAGTTTACCCACTTAGACATTAATTTAATTATTTTTGTCTTATTTGCCTAGTTCATGTGTCCCACCTTATGCAAGTTGTCAATTACCTATCCATAGTGGTCCAACTTGCCTAATTTGACCCATGTAGCACTTGGGAAACCTCAAGGAATCAATTCTTCTTTGTTCTTGGTCTCCTAGGCGCCCATCTACTTTTTTTTCTTTATTGCTTGCTTTTTCAGTGTTTTAAGGCAATAGGGAAAGTTTGACTAGGTGAGGTGAACTAGTTTTTTGTCCTCTTCATCCTCCACTCTTTTCTCCTTGAAAAAGCATGTATGAGTTGTCATTCCATCATTATTTATCTTGCCTAAGCCATTTTTCCAATTCGTGAGCTCCATGACAGATTTGGGATCAGCTTTTTACACCTATGGGGGATTTGCTTAATTTTAGTAAGCCTGCTTTATGCTAGATTCGAATTGATATATTAATCAGAAACCTATTATGTTACAGTGTTGGCTATTGTACATTGAGTTAATACAGTTTAGTGTTCAGCTCCAATTTCAGTCTCTTTTGTGAGTGATTTTGCATGATCAATTGTTAATTGTTGTGAGTAAAATTAATCTATCACTGGGTTCAATTTCCACAGTAGCATCGATGCAATAACACATGGCTCATGGATATTATTATGGAGATTTGGGAAAGAATTTTTGGCCACATAGATGCAATAACACATGTCTTGTGGATCTTACTATGGAAAGTTGGAAAAGACACGGTGGTTGTGAATTTTACTGTGGAGTCTAAAAAGATATCGAGACTTTATGAACATGCAGATGCAATAACAAATGGATTATGGCTTCTTGATCTTACTATGGAGAGTTGGAAAATACTTCCTTGAAATGAATTTGTGGATATTACTTGGGAGATTTGGAAAGGAATTGCTTGAAATGATATTTTCTATGTCAATAGATTTTGGAGTTTTCACTGTATTATGAGTTCAATTTTTTTGGAGCTAGGAATTACATTTTTCTGTGTCAAGAATTTTTAGAGTTTTCACTATTTTATGAATTTAAAATTTTAGTTTTCAAAACTCTCGACACAAATGAAATGAAATTTTAATGCTCTTTGTTGGAACATATTTCCCATCTAGACCTTGGTTAATAATCTTTGCATAAGGTTCCAAGTTTTTAGTGTAAATTGTTCCATGTGATAATGGTTCTAGTTCCTAGTATAGTGTCTTGGACCAAGAGTTTGTCCACATTTGACTCACTTAGACTAGTGGTTATGCCATAAAATATTGTTTTTCCACTTACCCACTATGTTACTTGTTCTATGGATTCAATGTGCCCCTCTATGCTACATTTATGGGGTAGTTATTGCATTTTCGTATTTTAAGGAGACTAGGTGCACCTTCTTGAGGGTTTGATCGGTTTGGTCATTAGTGGTCCAAAAAAAAACCACTTAACCGCCTCTAGCACACTCGTGATGGTTTATTTCACACATGCTAACTAAAATAACCACTTCATGGTACATCTAGGTTCATTTCACCTTATTAGGGCCACTACTTGGTGTTACACTTGCCACAATGTCATAGATTGGGGGACTTAGTCAAGATAAGCCAACATTAATGTGAGATACGGAAGTCACCATTAAGCCTATCAATTTTTTCTCTTGAGAGATTCTATATATTGTACTCTTTGTTAATGAATAATATCATAGTGGAAAACTTCCCACTGCAGTGATTTTCCTCTAGTGTTCTATCCAATATATCTTCACTATTCTTGCTATCTCTTTGTGAAAATAATTCTAAGTGAGATTTTTTTTCCATCTAGATCTAGGATGGAATGTCACATGAATTAGAACTTTTGTTGTGATATTGTGGATTCCAAAATCTTACATGTTATCATAGCTAGTCTGATGCAAAACAATTTCCATTATTACTTCTGGTTATTACCTTTTCTTATTTGGTTTATCCTTCTGGCCTTTCTCAAGCATGCTATTGAAGTAATGAATTTTAAATTGTTTTGTTTGCAAGTACATCAAGAAATGGTAGAAGATTCAACAAATCATCTAGTTAGAATTTATTCCTCTGTGGATTCCTCTGTTTTTCATGAAGATACCATATGAGTTGCTTCCATCAATATTGTTGAAGAGAATATCTTCCATCTCTCATCATTGTTCTTCCATGATTCTTCTATTTAATCTACTAGTGTGTGAAAGAGCTATCCCTTGGATGTTTTGGAAGAAGGATCAAATCTTGGAGACGTTGCATT
Source organism: Pseudotsuga menziesii (assembly GCA_001517045.1). NCBI lineage: Eukaryota > Viridiplantae > Streptophyta > Pinopsida > Pinales > Pinaceae > Pseudotsuga > Pseudotsuga menziesii. The sequence goes on along the minus strand of LPNX010929346.1, from coordinate 153,313 downwards.
CTCTCTCCTTGGATCCATGCTTCTTATGTATTCCTATATGATTGCTAGCATTGATTTTTAGAGTTACACAAAAGATGGAGATTCCTTAGCCATCACAATGGTGCATTTGGCACTCTTGTTCCACCTTCTCTCGAATTTTATGCTTCAATATCCTTATGATTTTCTTGGGGTCACTTATTCTCAAGAACTTCAAGTCTCTTTTGGACATGGAACCCTGGTTGGTTCGAAGTTCAATTATGAAGAGAAGCCTTCATTCTCGTATAAGTTAATTTCACTTGTTCTACATGGTACCAATATTCATCATGTTGTTGTACATATTTCTAAGATTGTTGAGAACCTTCCACTTCTTCCCAAGAAGAATATTCCTCCATACATATTCATTAAGTTTGGAGTGTATATAGATTTTGGTTTCTCTTTCATGTCCATTTTTGAGGGAGGATTTTCCCCATATGTTTTTTCCTCTTTCCTCGGTTCATATGGATCAATAATGTAAAGGGTGACCATAAGCCTTGTTTCTTGGGACCTCAATAATTGGTCACAACAATTTGGATTAGTGAGGGGTGTTGGAACATATTTCCCCTCTAGACATTGGTTAATAATCTTTGCATAAGGTTCCAAGCGTTCAGTGTAAGTTGTTCCATGTGAAAATGGTTCTAATTCCTAGTCTAGTTTCTTGGACCAAGAGTTTATCCACATTTGACTCACTTAGACTAGTGGTTATGCCATTAAATATTTTTTTCCACTTATCCACTCTTTTCCTTGATCTATGGAATCAATTTTCCCCTCTATGATTCATTTATGGGGTAGTTATTGCATTTCCCTATTTTAAGGAGACTGTGTGCACCTTCTTGAGGATTTGATCGATTTGCTCATTAATGGTCCAAAACACTAAACCACCTCTAGATCCCTCATGATGGTTCCTTTCACACATGTTGAATATCCTAACCACTTCATGCTCCATCTAGGTTCATTTGACCTCATTATGGCCACTACTTGGAGTTACACTTGGCACACTGTCATAGATTGGGGGAATTAGTTGAGATAAGCTAGCATTAATGTGAGCTACACAAATCACCATTAAGCCTCTTGATTTTGTCTCTTGAGAGAATATATATATTTTACTCATGTTAATGAATAATATCAAAGTGGAAAAAATTCCCACTGGAGTGATTTTCCTCTAGTGTTTTATCCAATATTTCTTCTTTATTCTTGCTATCTCTTTCTGCAAATAATTATAAGTGGGATTGTTTTTTATATCTAGATCTAGGCTGTAATGTCACATGACTCAAAAAACATTTAGTGATGTTGTGCATTCCAAAATCTTACAGTGACTAGTTTCTTTTCTCAGTTTAAATTACATATACAAAATGATTATCCACCATAAAAACATCTATGCTCAAACGAAATGATATTTTTCTGCTCATTGGGTAAATTTATTTTCTCATTTAAAACAAAAAGAATATGGGAATAAGAGATAGAACATGGTTTTGTGAGTCTAAAATGAATTTCTTTTTTAGTGGGTAGTATGTCTTATTTGAAAATTTTACATTTATTGTTATTTTTTTTAAATAATGGAAAACAAATGGGTGGACCATATTTACCACTATAATATCCACATGTGCATTCACACCGTGAAATGTAAACATTGTAAAATCACTATTAATTTTTCACCACATTGAAAATTTGGCGACATCCTTTAGCATTATCAAAACACCCTTAAAAAATCCCATCTGAATCATGCAGAAAGTTCATGTGTGTGGTGATAGCCATAATGCCATGAATGTTTTTTGCATATTGTTGGATGAGAAATTGTTGTGAGAGACACTGACCGCTTCCATCATTTCAAGGATGGGATTTTTTCTTATGGAGAATATCGATAATTTTGTTTAGCAAGTAAGAAAAAAATTGCATTGTTGTTCCTCTTAGCTTAGCAGATATGCACCACTGACATGGAAACCATGATTTTGTTAGCTTCATATGTTCAAAAGTGGGTATACATACCTAATGTTGTTCCTTTCACTAAACTCTAATATGAAGAATTGAGCCCATCCTTTATCTTGGATGGATCACTCTGAAATCATAGAGGACGTATATCAAATTGATTCAAGAAAAATTTCACATTTTTATGCTCCATTTGGGTATATTATTGACTAAATGCACCTTGCATGTAATGTCAACAATGATAAAGTTGTGCCTATTTGATGTTATGTCCTCCCTTTCTATCTTACCATTTGCAGAAAATGTTTACACGTAAGAGGATCTAGCATGGAAATTTTTGTCAATGACTATGAAGATTGTAAAGAGTTGGGGAAGACAAACTGACAAAACATACAACTTTGACATGAACACCAATGCATGAAGTGATTGAGATAAATATTGAAAAACCCACTGCTAAAAGCATTTTTTGTAGCCTTTTTCCATGGAAGAATCTAACATCAATCATGAGAAAGGTTTCCACTATCCATCCAAGGTAGTGTTGAAAAATTTGTCAATTTCTTCAATTTGTTTTTTAAGTTGTTGAGTTTCACAAGATTTTTAAGTCTAAGTTTATGCTTGCCAAGTTTTGGCATTTTTTTTCCAATCTTCTTATTTTTCTGAGTTGATGATAGAATTGATGACCTTGAAGGAAATGTTAGTTTACTTTTTTGTTTAAAATGGATTTACCTTATGTTATTTGTATAGGCATAATCCCTTTTTCACATATTCTTAGGATATTTATCTTAAATGCATTCTTCTTCCATCTTCTTTTTGAGTAGTTTGCATTGCTAGAGAGTGATTTTGTTGGCGACGACCTAGCAAGCTTGAGAAAATAAGTATCTAGAATCTCTATGGTACTGTTGAATCTTGACATAGAACACAAAAAAATGAATTGTTAGTAATGGAAATAATTTGTTAATAGAGTTAATTGTTTGATGTATCAAATGTGCAATTTACTAGTATTGTGGCCATTCTCTGCACTATGACATATGTTGTGCCAATGGCCATGATTTCATGGATTAAAAGAAAAAATAAATATATACAGTAGCATTCATGACTATAAATGGTACCATCCATCTTTCTCTATCTTTATCTACAAATTTGAAGTAGCAATATGTGATTTTCGGGTTGTTTTTTTGTTGTGGATGTGATATGCTTTGTGTTGTGAAAATAACCAATATACCATTGGAAAGGAGACATATACAATAAAATTCATGACCATTACTGAAACCATATTACTCTAATTTTATGTACATATAAATATATACAATATGTGATTTTCTATTTGGTTTTGTGTTCTGGATATTCTGCCCTGCAACTATTTTACTAGATGTATAGCGAAGGAATAAGGCCTAATCAATTCATCTTCTCCAACATATTGAAATTCACTATGATTTTTTCAGGATTTGAACATGCTTAGTGTTAACATTTTAAAAGTTTTTATACCAAAAAAAAAGGACCTCTAAAACAATAACAAGCACAATCGAACAAAAGAGAACACAAAGATTTATCCTGGGAAACTCTCGTAGGTGAAAACTGTTGATGTATATGTAACTTCGAATGCATTTCTCTTGTATTTATTATATATTTTAACCCGATGTTTATTCCGGGATGTACTTGAGTCATGTCATGCCCCGATGTTCCTATCGGGAAGATATATAATGTAAACAAGTCATATCAAGTCATTGTGGGTAACCCTTCTATTGGCTAAGGGTTAAAGTTCCCGCAGTTTCAGGGCACTTATTTATACTCTCCTAGTGAGGTCAGCCCTAGTAGGGTTTAGTCAAGTCAAGAATTCATATAAATAGAGAGCTTGCCTCTATATTTATCACACATCTCATACACACTCAAGTGTATCCCATAATTGAGGAAGGAGAATACACTGGGGCTAGATAGAAAGAAGGTTACTACTGTCGAGAGATCACTTACTGTTTTGGGTTCTACTTTTGGTGCTGATTCTATCTCTGAGGAAGTTCCGAGGTTTTCACCATTTATGGTTTCCCTGAGGATAAACACTGTGTTCATTATCTCTTGTGTTTGATTTCTATGCTTGTTATTCTCTCAGTTAAAGATCCTAATGTATTGCTAGCTTAATGATTGAAAATCTAACATGGTATCGAAGCTAACCTGAGAAGAAGACATTGTGTAGCTGTGGGAACTAGGGATTCCTACCTAGTGGATCTTCCTCCACATATTTTCAGCAAAATAAGGTTGGATTAACTCTCCTCCTTAGGGCACATCTTTCTGTCGAAGCAGAATCCAGTTTTGAGGTTTTTCAGTTTTGGACCCGACACTGCTGCCGAAAATTAGGGCTTTTCACAGAAGAGGAATTTTTCGATGAGCCTAGTCTTGGATTGATATCCTCCCCAAAATCGAAGTTAGGGATCAAATTCAAAGAATTTGGTTGGATAGAACTCCGAAAAAGAAAAACCCTATTTTTCTACTGAACCAGCACTGCAAGATTTCAGCTCCAAATCCAGATCCGACATCTTGACCTGGTAAGATCTAAATATTTTGTATTTCCATTTGAGGTTCTCAGTTTAAGATGTCTCATCATACCAAGCTTGATGAAAAGCTTGAGGGAGCTGATAACTTTCGATCCTGGAAGTATAGGATCTCCCTGGTCCAGGAAGAAAATAAGTTGGACTCCTATATCAATGAGGAGGTTGCAGTTCCAGAGGGAGATGAGGCTAAGGCCTTACATAAGAAGAAGTTTGTTATGGAAAAGAGAATCATTACTGATTCAATCAAGGATCACCACATACCACAAGTGTCCTCCCTCAAGACACCTAAAGCTATGTTTGATGCCCTAACCAAATTGTTTGAAGGGAAGAACATAAACAGGAAGATGACTCTGAGATACCAATTGAAGAATGTAAAGATCCATAATGATGAGACTATTCAATCTTACTTTACAAGAGTATCTCAGATCAAGGAACAACTAGAAGCAGTAGATGAAGAAGTGGAAAATGCAGAGATTGTGATGACCACCTTGAATGGTCTCCCTAGATCATGGGACTCTTTCATTCAAGGGATTTATGCTAGAAATAAGTTATTCAAGTTCAACAGACTATGGGAAGAATGCTCTCAAGAAGAATCTCAGATAGCAGCTCAAGAAGAAAAGATGGAAAATGAAGATCAAGCTCTCACTGTTCACTCCAAGAGAACCATAAGGGACCATCATCACTCCAAAGGTAAGATCTCACACCCTAAAAGATATATGTCTACCATTAGATGTTACAATGTGATGAGAAAGGTCACATATCCAGATTCTTCCCTAATAAAGGGAACTTAAAGAAGAAGAAGGAAAACAAGAGAAGACATCATGCTCATGCTATGTAGGATGATGAACCTTTCACAAAGAGAATCAGACAAGAAAGTGATTCTTCAAGTGATGAAGAATATGTGTTGATCTCTGCTCTTATGGGAGCTATTTCACATGGAAGCAATGATTCGCTCATAGACAGTGGTGCTTCCAAGCATATGAAGGGATTCAAAGAATCATTTGTGAATCTATCTGAACATGATTCACCTCACAAGGTGAAACTTGGGGATGAATACTAGTATCCAATAAAAGGTAGTGGTGAATCCTCCTATATACTAGACTCTAGAAAGTCTATGAAGATGAATAATGTATTATTTGTTCCAGGACTAAAGAAGATCCTCCTCTCCATATCTCCATTGAATGCAAAAGGAATGAGGGTTGCTTTTGTAGATGGCCAAGTTCTTATGTGGCCAAAGGGAAAGACTTTTGACGATGCAATAGTGATTGGGGAACAAAAAAAAGGTCTATACAAGATGAAGGGCCAACCAGAATAAGCTTTGGTTCATGACTCAGTAGAACCAAATGAACTTTGGAATAGAAGTCTTGCACATGTGCATTACAGAGCACTACCACTTTCAAGCAAAGTTGTTGAAGGTCTTCCAGAAATTCAGGCAAAACATGAAGGGGTCTGCAAAGGATGTACGAAAGGAAAGAACACAAAGAAGACATTTCCAAGTAGTGAAAGAAAAACAAAAGGAATCTTGGAAATCATCCACTACGATGTATGCGGACCAATGTCATCAATATGACTAAGCGGGTATGTGTACTATGTTTCTTTTATTGATGAATTTTCTGGGAAGACATGGATTTACTTCATGAAGAACAAAGATGAAGTATTCAGCAAGTTCAAGGAATTCAAAGCCTTGATCAAGAACCACACTGAAAAGAAGATCAAGACTTTTCGATCAGACAATGGCGGAGAATTCACTTTGAATGAGTTTAAGGAACTATGTAAAGACTCGGGGATTAAGAGGGAGTTTTCCACCCCTTATAATCCACAATAGAATGGGATTACAGAAAGGAAGAATAGAACTATCATGGAAGTTGCAAGGGCTGTGTTTCATGATCAAGATCTTCCTAGGCATCTTTTCATAGAAGCAGCCAGAACAACAGTGTATGTACAGAACCTTACTCCACACAGAGTACTTGAGAACAAGAATCTTGAAGAAGTCTTCTCCAGCAAGAAACCAAAAGTCATCCATCTCAGAATATTTAGTTGTCCAGTGTACATACACATTCCAAAAGAGAAGAGGACAAAATTAGATCCTTCAGGAAAGAAGGGTATATTTGTGGGATACTCTGAAATCTCAAAGGCTTACATAATATAATTCCCAGGGTTCAAGAAGATTGACATCAGTAGGGATGTAACATTTGATGAAGATTCATCCTACATCAAATCCAGAAAGAAACCTGCTAAAGAACCTGAAGAAGCAGAAGCTCCCAGAATTCATGATACAATCATGAAGGAAGAAACTCAAGAAGAAGATTGAGAATTTGAAGAGCCACAAAGACATATAGATCCACCATAGGAGAAGAATCCTCACAAGAGTAAAAATACTTGGGTATGAGAGATTATCCAAGGTGCGGAAAGATATGGGGTTCCAGAAGAGAATCTCAGAGAAAGAAAGAGGACCGGATCTTGTTCCAGTTATGTAGCTTTACTATGTGATTTCATTAATAAAGAACCTTCCAATTATGAAGAAGTGGCAGAACGGAAAGAATGGAAGGATTCTATGATCGAAGAGTATCAATCGTTCATGAAGAATGATGTTTGGGATGTTGTCCCAAGACCAGAAGGGAAGTTAGTTGCAACTTCCAATTGGATCTACAAGATCAAGCATGCTGCAGATGGTAGCATAGAGAAATATAAATCAAGATTTGTTGCTCGTGTTTTCTCACAGAGAGAAGGAATAGACTATGAAGAAACCTTTGCACCTGTAGCTAGATACACTTCCATTATATCAATACTTGCTCTGGCTACAGTGATGAAATGGAAGATACACCAAATGGATGTCAAGACTGCTTTCTTGAATGGTGTAGTGGAAGAGGAAGTGTATGTGGAGCAGCCACTCGGTTTTGAGACACATGACAGGGAGTCTCATGTGTGCAAATTGGAGAAATCCTTGTACAGTTTGAAATAGGCACTCAGGACATGGTACGACAAAATTGACAGCTTTCTATCCAGTTTGGGCTTTACCAAGAGTAAAGCAGATTCCAACCTTTACTACAAGGTTGAAGATGGCAACCCAGTGATGCTTCTACTATATGTAGATGATCTATTTATGATTGGTATGGATGGGTTGATTGATGATACGAAGAGAAAGCTTGCTACCAAGTTCAAAAGGAAGGACTTGGGTATGATGCATTATTTCCTAGGTATGGAGGTGTGGCAGACTATGGATGGAATCTTCCTTGGACAAGGGAAGTATGTAGTAGAGATCCTAAATAGATTTGGGATGATGGACTGCAAGGCATTAACCACACCTATGGCATCGAATCTAAAGCTATTGAGTGATGCTTCATCAGAATCGATTGATGCCACAATGTATCGTCAGATAATTAGGTCCTTGATGTACATGATGAACATGAAACCAAATATTTACTTTGCTGTGAACACCTTGAGCCAATACTTGACAGATCTAAGACATGTTCACTTGACTGCTGCAAAGCATATTCTAAGGTACCTGAAGGGTACAGTTGATTATGGGCTCAAGTATAATACTGATCAAAGGATTAACCTGGAGGGTTACGTTGATTCAGATTGGGCAGGTAGTGCCATCGATAGGAAGAGTACTTCAGGGTGTTGCTTTAGTATGGGATCAGGTGTGATCTCATGGTTTAGCAGGAAGCAATCATGTTTGGAACTGAGTACAACTGAAGCAGGGTATGTTGTAGCTTGTTCAGCTAGTTGTGAGCCAGTATGGCTAAGGAAGCTACTGTCTGATTTATTTGAACTCCAGTTAGATGCTACTTGTATATACTATGACAACCAGAGTTATGTAAAGTTGTCAGAGAATATAGTATTCCATAAAAAGTCAAAGCATATCGAGATCAAGTATCACTATATCAGGGATATGGTGCAGAGAAGATCAGCGAAGCTCCAGTATGGTGTGATGGATGAACAGATAGCTGATGTGTTGACTAAGACATTGGCTAGGGTGAAGTTTGATTACTTCAGGGAGAAGCTTGGTGTTCTCCAAATCGAGATTCCTCCCAAGAGGAAGTGACGTGTCCATGCTGAGCCCTTCTGACATGGTGAGAGGATTGGTTCCTTCCATGGTCAGATGTAAGTGCTGTACCATTCTGACATGGTGAGAGGATTGGTTCCTTCCATGGTCAGATGTAAGTGTTGTGCCATTCTGACATTGTGAGAGGATTGGTTCCTTCCATGGTCAGATATAAGTGATGTGCCCTTCCGACATGGTGAGAGGATTGGTTCCTTACATGGTCGGATGTAAGAGCTGTGACATCGTGAGAGGATTGGTTCCTTCCATTGTCAGGTGTATGTGATGATGCCACATCTAGCATGAAAAAGGGCTAGCTCTGTGAAGACTCATATAGTATGAAAAAGGACTAGCTTTGAGTGTGTTCCACATCTAGTATGAAAAAGGACTAACTCTGTGAAGACTCATCTAGTATGAAAAAGTACTAGCTTTGTGAAGACTCATCTAGTATGAAAAAGGACTAGCTCTGTGTGTGTTCCACATCTAGTAGGAAAAAGGATTAGCTCTGTGAAGACTCATCCAATATGAAAAAGTACTCGCTCTATGTGTGTTCCACATCTAGTATGAAAAAGGACTATCTCTATGATGATACATCCAGTATGAAAAAGGACTGGCTCTGTAGATGTACATCTAGCATGAAAAAGGGCTGGCTGTGTAGAGATTCCTATGACAAGAAGAATCAAGAGATAACACCCGTGATGATGACCCAGTGATGATCCAGATCGAGTGATGATGATCCAGATCGAGTGATGATCTAGATCTAGTGATGATGTCCAGTGATGATCCATATCGAGTGATGATGTCCAGTGATGATCTAGATCCAGTGATGATCCAGATCCGATGATGAAGATGAATTGAAGATGAAGAAGATTTGAAGATGACGAGGACTTGATAATGATCTAGAAGATACAGAGAAGAAGACTTGTGCTGAAAATTGTGTCGAAAGAATACCTTCCTAGTTAAGAGGGAATGTTGATGTATATGTAACTTCAGAATGCATTTCACTTGTATTTCTTATATATTGTAACCCGATGTTTATTCCAGGATGTACTTGAGTCATGTCATGCCTCGATGTTCCCATCGGGAAGATCTATAATGTAAACAAGTCATGTCAAGTCATTGTGGGTAACCCTCCTATTAGCTAAGGGTTAAAGTCCCCGTAGTTTTGGGGAACTAGGGTTATTAGACTCTCCTAGTGAGGTCGGCCCTAGTAGGTTTTAGTCAAGTTGGAAATTAGTATAAATAGAGAGCTGGCCTCTCTATTTATCACACATCTTATACAAAATCAAGTGTAGCGCATAGTTGAGGAAGGAGAAGACACCGGGGCTAGATAGAAAGAAGGTTACTACTGTCAGGAGATCACTTACTATTTTGGGTTCTACTTTTGGTGTTGATTCTATATCTGAGGAAGTTGCGGGGTTTTCACCATTTATGGTTTCCCCAAGGATAAACACTATGTTTGTTGTCTCTTGTGTTTGATTGTTGTGCTTGTTATTCTCTTAATTAAAGATCCTAATGTATTTCTAGATTAATGATTGAAAATCTAACAAAAAACCCATAAAAACTCTCTATATAGAATTCACCCAAGAACAGTGTAAGACCCAATAAAAAGACTATAATAATTCCTCACTTCCAGATGGACTATCTCTTCTCTCTCTAGCGAAACTGCTTGAGTTTTCTTCTTGTCCAAATGAGGGAGGCGCCTCTCCTATTTATACAGATTGGATGAGAGGCCTAATAACCCAACTGGGCTGACTTCTCCTTGCTTCCAGGGCCGACTTTTCTTGGAAAACTCAAAAATACATTTTAATAATTCTTTAGTCAATACTATGGACCTGAATTACGACATAGGATTTACCTCAAGAATTTACATGACCAATTGCATCAATGAAATCCATAAACAAAGGAACAACATATCGGAAATATAGGTAAAACAATAATAATACAAAATATAATATCTTCCACAATTACATTTGTTTAACACTCCCTCTTAACAAGGAAGGTATTCTACAATACAACAACACGTTTGTACAACTGACTAGTGAATCTATATGTCATAGGAAGTTTTCAAAATTACATCAACATCATAATCATCCTTGGAACATCATCATCACGTACATCTCTATCATCTGGTATCATATTGAGCATCATCATGTCTCGAACATCATCTATGGAATAATCTGGAGCATCATCATCTTGGCATCATCTCGAGCATCACCTACACTATCAACATATAAATACTGAGCTAAATCATCCACAAAAATTATTAAATCTTGGAACATCATCATTTGCAGCGAAATGCAAGAACTCATCTGCAAGTAAATGCAGGACCAATCATCGGGGACCATCCTCAGCCTATCAGTTCTAGGACCACTCTCAAGAGAGTGTTCTTTTCCCCAGAAACATCCTCAGAGAGGAGCACTCAATCAACATGGAACTTCCTCAACCTATCAGTGTTAGGACCACTCTTAATAGAGTCTTCTTGTTCATGGAACCTTCCTCAGAGAAGACCACTCAATCAACATGGATTGTACTCACCCTATCAATGCTAGGACCACTCTTAATAGAGTGTTCTTTTCCATGGAACCGTCCTCAAAGAGGACCACTCAATCTACATGGATGAATTTCATCATATCAATGCTAGGACCACTCTCAATAGAGTGTTATTGTCCATGAAACTATCCTCAGAGAGGACCACTCAATCAACATGGACCATCCTCATCCTATCAGTGCTAGGACCAATCTCAATAAAGTGTTATTTTCCATGGAACCGTCCTCGTATAGGACCACTCAATCAACGTGGACCTTCCCCAACCTATCAGTGTTAGGACTACTCTCAATAGAGTGTTCTTGTCCACAGAACCATCCTCAAAGAGGATACTATTGTCCACAAGTGAAAGTCGGATCTCATCAACATCTGTAGGCACACTGGAATTACACTAGAACATTACTTTTGTCTCATCCTCAATAATATTCTCATCATCACTCCCTCTTTCCAGGGAGGTCCTTTTGGACTACACCAAGCTTGTCTCAAAAATGTTCAATCTTTACATGAGACATAGGCTTAGTCAACACATCAACAAGTTGTTCCTCTGTAGGAACATACTAGAGCTTCATAGCTTCTCTTTGCACCATGTCTTGGATGTAGTGATACTTTATCTCTATACTCTTTAGCTTATCATGAAACATCGGGTTCTATCTCAACTTGATGCAACTCTAGTTGTCACAATAGATCTTAGTTGCATCCATCTTGATATCAAGCAATCCTGCCAATAGTTTTCTAAGCCATACTGCTTCGCTACAGGATGAACATGCTACAATGTACTTATCCTTGGATGTACTGAGGGAAACACTTTTTTTCTTTCTGCTAATCCATGATATCACACCAGATCCCAAACTGAAACAACATCTTGAATTTCTCTTTTTATCTTCATCATTTCCTGCCTAATATGAATCAATATAGCAACATAATATAAACTCATTGTCAGTTGTATATATGAGTCCATAGTATAATGTACTTTTTCAGGTACCTCATCACATGTTTTGTTGCAACTAGATGAACATGGCTGGGATCCACCATATAATACTGACTCAAGGTGTTCACAACAAAACATATATATGGTCTTGTATTTGTCAAATACATTAGTGAGCAAATAATATATCTGTATAATGTGAATTCTACTCTTTATGAATAATCATCATTCAATAGCTTCAAATTTGTCACCATGGGAGTGTTAATTGATTTGCAATCTAACGTCCCAAATATTTTCAAATTTTCTACTATGCACTTTCCTTGGTTCAGGAAAATGCCATACTTCAAGACCTAGGAAATAGTGCATTGTGCAAAGTCCTTTCATCTCAAATTCTGTTGCAAGTTTCTTCTTACATTCATTGATGAGAATCTCCTTTCTTATCAAGACTAAATCATCTACGTACAATAGTAAGATCATAATTCCATCATCTTCAACCTTATAATAAAGGTTGGAATTAGCTTTACTCTTGGTAAAGTCCAAATTCATTAGGAATCCATCAATCTTTGATACCATGCTTTGGGTGCTTGTTTTAACCCATATATATATTTCTTTATTCTGCATACATATGATTCGTTGTCATTTGTTTCAAATCCTAGTGGTTGTTCAATGTATAGTTCTTCTTCTATGACTCCATTTAGTAAAGTTGTTTTCACATCCATTTGATGTAGCTTCCATTTCATCATGGCTACCAATGCAAGGACAGATATGATAGACTCTATATCTTGCTACTCGTGCAAAATTTTCTTCATAATCAATTCTTTCCTTCTATGAAAAATCTTGTGAGAAAATTTTTGCTTTAAACTTTTCAATACTGCCATCTGCTGAATGCTTTGTTTTGAAAATCCATTTTAAAGAAACTACTGATTTGTCCTTTGGTCTTGGCACCACATCCCAAACATCATTATTTATTATTGACTGGTATTCTTCGATCATGTCCTGCATCCATTCCGTCTTCTTCGAGGCTTCTTCAAAACATGTGGGTTCTTCAACAACAAGATTTATCATTAGTGCCACATAGTTTGAATGCATTCTTTGTCTTTTTCTTCCTTTTGGTGCACCATATATTTCTGCTTCCTTGATTACATCATGATCCCAATTTGTTCTTCTTTTTGTTGAGATCATCTTCTGGGGTGTCTTAATGAGTCCTTGAGGTTCTGCATGGTCATGATATTCTTGTATAGGAGCTTCTTCAATGTCTCTAACTGGTGGTCTGATAAATTATGTGGTTCAGGAGCCTCCTTCTCTTGTTCATGATCCTCATCTACAAGGATATTTCTGGATTTGGTGAAGGTTTCATATTCATCAAAATTAACATATCTACTAATCTCAATTTGGCATTATCCTGGAATATAAATTCTATAATATTTTGATTGCTCACTATATCCAACAAATATTCCCTTCTTTCCTAAAGGGTCCAACTTTGAATTTTTCTCTTTTAGAATATGTAGGTATATGAGAGAACCAACTATATTTAGGTGACTTCAAGATTTTCACGAGTGAACATTTCTTCTGGGGTTTTGTTTTCAAGAACACTGTGAGAGATTCTATTTTGGACATAGATTATGGTTCTTTCTACTTCTACCCATAGATGCATAGGAAGTTATTCATCATGGATCATTGCTCTGACTACTTCCATGATGGATCTATTCTTTCTCTCAACTACTCCATTTTGTTGTGGATTATAGGGTATGTTAAGCTCCCTCTTAATACCAACTTCTATGCAGAAGTCCTTGAATTCATTTGAAGTGAATTGTCCTCCAGTATATGATCTTATGATCTTGATCTTATTTTCAGATAGATTCTCCACTAGAATCTTAAATTCCTTGAATTTTCCAAATACTTAATATTTTCTTTTTAATAAGTATATCCAAGTATTACGAGAGTAATCATCAATAAAGGAGAGAAAATATACATACCTGCTTAAGGAAGTGGCTAACATCGGTCTGCACACATCTGAGTGTACAATGTCCAAGATCCCCTTTTCTTTCCTATTACTTCTTGGAAATGGATTCTTGGTGTTCTTTCCTTGAGCACATCCTTTACATACTTTTTCATGGTCTCCTCTGGATCTCTGTTAGACCTGTGACTACCTTTCTCACAATTGGTAATTCTTTCTAGTTTACATGAGAAAGTATTCTATGCCATAGCTCACATCGATTGATAGTGCTATCTGTAAGAATTTAATTTGTGTGTCCTTTCAATTTATAGATTACTCCTTCTTCGAGACAGATTGTAGTAGCACCATTTATTGTTTTCCCCTTTGGCCACATAGGGACTTCACCATATACAAAAGCAACTCTAAACCCTTTCTTATCTAAAGCTGAGATGGAAAGAAGATTATTCATTAAACCCAGAACATATAATAATTCCTTAATCTTCATGATATTTCCAGTTCTTAATTTGTAATATGCTTCTCCCATTCCTTTGATGGGGTATTGATAGTCATCTCCAAGTTTTACCTTGTGAGAATATTACTTTTGGGTAATACGGGAGAGTGAATCCTTATGTCCTGTCATATATTTGGAAGCACCATTGTCTATAATCCAAGTGTCACTTCCATAAGTGATTACTCGTGTGAGAGATGAAATTAGGACATACTCTTCACTAGAGTCTTCATTCTTTGTGATCATTTCCTTGTCTGATTCATTCTCTTCAGTTGCATGGGATGGTACTTCCATTTCTTCTTCTTGGAATAATCTTTGTTAAGAGGACAATATCTAGAAATGTGTCCCATATTATGACACGAGTAACATTCAAAAGATGTGTAATCCCTTGTGGATATCTTCTTGGAGTAAGGTGATATTCTGGGAGATGAACCTTGACTCTTCCTTTTGAATCTGCCATTCTTGGTGTGTGTAGCTAGAGCCTGATATTCATTGTCATTTGGCTTCTCTTCTCTGTTCATTATCCTTCCTTCTTCTTGTACACATTCTTCCCATAGTTTGCTGAATTTGGTTAGCTTTATTCTAGCACATATTCCTCTAATGAGAGAATCTCATTCTATAGGGAGACCACTCAGAGTGATCATCACCACTTCTTCTTCTTCAACCATATCACCAATGGATTCCAACTTTTCATTGACCTGAGATACTCTAGAGAAATATGATTTTATGGTTTCTATTTTCTGTATCTTCACACTCTTGAGTTGGTTTCTCAAGGTCATTCTTTTGTTGATGTTATTATCTTCAAACATATTAGTTAGGGCATCAAACATTTATTTAGGAGTGTTATTTGAAGATACATGGGAGATCAACTGATCCTTGATAGAGTTAGCTATGATCCTTTTCACTTTTATCATATCCTTTTTGGGTTTGTCCTTTGCATCTTCTCCTTCTAGTTCCTTGACATCTTCCTTGATAAAACCATCTAGGTCATGTTCTTTAAGGATGAGCATGATTATGTACTTCCATGCTATGAATTTCTCTGCTCGCTCAAGCTTTGCATCAAGTTTGGTATTGTTTGTCATTTTTAAAGAAATATAACCTCAAATGGAAATATAGGAGATAGTACTTACTAGTTTGAGGAGCTTTTTCTGGAACCAGCTTTAGGATGACCTAGGATTTGGTTTGGAAACCCTAATTTTGAAACTATGATCACTTGTGGATCTGAGAGGAGGAAAATACGTGCCTCCTAAAGGAGATCTACACTGTATCTTTCTTTTCTGGAATCTGAGGATATAATCTTAAAAAATATGATGCCCTAGTTTCTCCGGGTAGTAATGTTAGGTCAAAAAGTGAAAATCCTCAGAATGAAACTTTTCTTTGAAAGAAATATGTGCCCTCCTTGGTTGAGTTGATTGGACCTCCTTTTTCATCTGATCTGTTGAT
Organism: Pseudotsuga menziesii; assembly: GCA_001517045.1. NCBI lineage: Eukaryota > Viridiplantae > Streptophyta > Pinopsida > Pinales > Pinaceae > Pseudotsuga > Pseudotsuga menziesii. The sequence continues at coordinate 137,427 of LPNX010929346.1, read as the reverse complement.
GGAGGTATCTAAAATAGTAAACCCTAGCTTTTCAAATTGGCGGATGAGTTGTTCCACAATGTTTTCTTTCATGTTATCTCTGATACAATGTTAAGTTTTTAAAAGTTGTCATACCAAAACAAAAGAATCTCTGAAAGAATAACAAGCATAATAGAACAAAAGAGAACAAAAGTATTTATCTTGGACTCAGAGGGAAAAAAACCCAATAAAAAATTCCTCTATATAGACTTCACCCAAGAACAGTGTAAGACCCAATAACAAGACTAGACTGCTTCCTCTCCTCCAGATGGACTATCTCTTCTCTCTCTAGCACAACTACTTGAGTGTTCTACTTGTCCAAATGAGGGAGGTTCCTCTCCTATTTATACAGATCATTTGAGAGGCCGAATAACCCAATTGGGTCGACTTCTCCTTGATGCTAGGGCCAAATTTCCTTGGAAGTCTCAAAAATAAAATTTAATAATACTTTAGTGGGTGTCTACTAACCTGATTTGGAACAGAGGATTTACCTCAATAATTTACATGACCAATTACATCAATGACATCCCTAACCAGAGGAACAACATATCCAAAAGAGGTAATAAAAACAATAATACAAAATAGAATATCTTCCGCATATACATTTATTTAACACTAAGAAGCTCAATGGACAAATAGTTAAAATATAATTTGGTTTTAATATCCATTCTCTAAACTCTATTCCTACTTTCAACTGTGTTAATTACAACTATACTTCCCCTTTCAAAATGATTCACTATCTAAATAGATGGACCTATGCTTCTACAATTGTATTTCTTTTTAACATGAATGATGCATTTTGCCAAATTCACTGAAGTTAACTTATGCAATAATCGTTTCTTCTTCTCATGATTTTTTTTTATGTTGTTGGTTCTCTTGTAGGTTCAAGGCTCGTTTCTAATTTCAAGGAAGTGATAGGTAACGTGTCAAAGATACCATTTTACAATTTCTTTGACTTGGAAGATACTTGAGATGAATACCTTAATGATTGTATCTGTTATCCCTAAAGTTGGACCTAGACTACAGGGGATCCAAGCTTAAGGAAATCTTAAGTCTGATAAAGAATAAATCAAATGAAATCAACTCAAAAAGACAAACTGGTGTAAAGCTTTAAGGCTAAGGTATTTTTATAGTAGTACAAAGTACTAGGCTAGTTTCATATGTTTACACAGTTTTCATAGGTTAAACATGACACAATTTATACTGAACAAATCTGGTATAGACAGATGGGTACATACAGATGTGTATAAGATAATCAAAATGTTTAATACAAGTATTCACAAAGAAAATAAAGTGTATAACAGGCTGGTAAGACAGTGAAGGCTGGAATGGAAATCATAGGTTTCATATAACATAACATTCAAAACAGTGCTTCATGCAAAGGATTCTATGATCCTGAGATAAAAAGTGTAACTGTAACTGTTTATAAAACAAAAGATAACTATTTCCTTCAATAAGAATTATAACATGGATTGTTAATGACCACAGATATAAAAGAATTATCGAAGAAAACAATTCATAATATACAGTAACAAAACATCATCATATCACATTCAAAACTAGAACCTGTGAAGTTGTAAAGATATTATGCTATACAGAAAATGGTTCAGCATACATCCAGCATCATCCCAAAACTTCCAAACTGCAGTCCCCTTGCTCTCGAGCCCTCTGGCTGGGACCTCTCCTCCCTTTACATTAAAAAATGATCCTCCTTAAATAGCAGAGTACAATAATATTGGAAAAGATAATCATAAATATGAAATCAATCACAAAAAATCTGGAACTGCTTCCTCAATATCTGTCAAGTGCCCTCAAATCTGGATTGATCAAATCTGTTGAATATTTTGCCACTTGTGTATTCGCTTGTCTTCGAGCCTTCGAATGATAGAACTGCCCTTTTGACCACTGTTAAATTTATGGCTGGAAATCCGGAGAAAATTAACACTCGAAGATAAAGTTTGATAGATGGTTCAATTTATTGCTAATCTTCTTCCTTTAATCTCGAACAGCCATCGAATATGGAAATACTTGATTTTCATGACCAAAAATCTGACAGATGTTCAGCCTTCTTTAACTTCCTGAATTTATAATTATTTGATATAGATTTGATCTCATTTCTGAAATCCCGGGACTGATTAGTTGCCATTCAACGCTCTGTCACTTAATTTTCTAACTATAATATTTTGATGCTCTTGAATGCATCTTTGACGAGAACTTTCACTTGAATGTTTCCTCATGACCTGTCATATGATTTATATTCATAATCGATCCTTGGTACATGCTTGAAACTCCACATCCAACGTGTAATGCACGATCTTAATGAACCACGGATTTTGTTCTTGGTGTTTACTTTATCTGTTGTTAGCATTTGTGTTCTCTGTCTGGACAGTCTCACGCTTAGTTGGAAGCTTGCCACTATCTGTTCCATCTTCATTTATTTGTGCAGCCGAGATATTAACATCTCCAAACTTAATACCTCTACCTTTGACCAATGCTGATTCAATCAGTGTTGTATTTGAATCTGGAGTTGATCTTCAATTACCATCTAAAGAAATCACTGAAACTTCCAGGTACTAAAGAAATCAAACCAACTGTCATAACTTTATCAATGGGAAAATGAAAATAATAAAGAAATGGTGCTGCCAATAATGAGAATACAAAAAATAAACTCAGGAAATCTCTTCTTATCATACAGGAAATCTCTTCTTATCATACTCTGTCACCGGAATGTTGCCTCAAAATCCTGCAGCTTGACAGTTTGATGATCATCCAAATATTTAAATGGTGAACTGTTCTCTTATCTGGCACTTGCATACTTTGATGTCGGCATTTACCTTTTGGAAGAGCCACCTTCATTGGCATCCGCAGAACTTTAAATTAAGACCAGTGAACTCAGGCTCGGGAACCTTTTGCACATGTTGCTTAA